>JAJVSH010000220.1:87447-107859 GCA_021460005.1 Tetramorium alpestre
GTGTGTGTGTGTGTGTGTGTGTGTGTGTGTGTGTGTGTGTGTGTGTGTAATATATATTATAACGTTATATTTACTTTTATAATACCTTGTGTTAGTTTGAACGCAATTACGACGAACCAGAGATGTTTCGCGCATTTTCGCTTTGTTTGGCTTGCTTCTAGGATATTTACATGGAAAACGTTCTCCGGTGTGTTTCCTTCTGTATGCGATTCTACGCTAAACATCGCCTTTGAATTTTGTCGATGAATAGAATGGAAAACGTGCAAATAGAGCGCGGCTTTATATACGTGTGCTTTACTTTACGATATAGATACCCAAATTGGAAACGTTCGCAATAATTGTGTTAAGATGATTCTGCAAATCTGCATATCTTTTGCTGAAATAGAATTTTACAATTATAAGTTCTAATTATAAATTCTAAATATTGACAAAATTATGACGCAAAATTAAATATGTAAAAATAAAAAGTAAAAAGAATTTTTTACTATTATTGAATAATAATTGTACAATTTATGCTGCAACGATTTTTACAATAATTACTTAATTTCTGAAATGTATTCAGTAATAATTGTGCTAAGATGATTCTCACTAATGTTACACTTATACAGGAATTTATTTTAAGCATCAATTTTTTAAAGATTGCTACATGTTGCAATAATTTAATTTAGAATTATTGATTTTAACATTTAAATGTAAAATTATTACGCAATATATTACTTATTATAATTTAAAATTAAAATGAGGCTAAAATTTTTCTACATGCTTTCCTATCTGGGTACTTTATACTAAATATCATTTTGATTTTCTGGTAAAAATTCAATAAACAACTTGATATCAAACTTGAAAAAATGGATCAAATAAAAAAATTAATAGAAAAATAGACAAATTAAAGAAAATTAATAAATTTATTTTGTAAAGTTATGGAACAAATTAAAAAAAGATGTATTTAAAAGTGGATTAACAGTTACAAAGAAATAATTTTTTTAATAGAAGCCATTTAACTCTCGCTAAAGAAAATCGAAAGGTGGAAAATCTTATTTTGCTCGGCAACCCCATACGAGCATAAAGCGGACCGATAAAACTTGTCGAAAGTGAATCAACACCTACTCGTGACATTAAAAGCCCAAGAGCAAACGGCTACTTCGACTCTTACCAGAATAAATGGAATTGTCGTGAGAAACGCGACAATTTTTGCCTGACTTTATACAAGTATAGAGAAGCGTTTGTTAATTGAATAACGCGTCTTTGCATAATCTGACATTCCATGCATTGATAATGCCGATTGATCGGCAGAATCAAAAGAATAAATAGATTAGCGCAACAGCGCAAGTAATTAATCTATAGAAACTATGTTACAGTTGGTAAACTAGGACGACGATTTAGTAAACACTAACTAACAATAACATTGCATCAATATTGTAATTCCTATTTAATAATCTAATTGTTGTATACAATATGTGTTATATTACATTTATATTGTCAAATGAGAAATTATAATATCGATTGCAATGTTACTATTAATTAGTGTTTACTGGGGAATGTATGTTAATTGTATTAATTTATTCACGGTGCGTCACAACCTATATTATTTTGCTACGTAGAAATTGTAATTACCAAACTCGCAACTGATGTCACACATAAGTTAATGATTGTTTGACACGTACGTGAAAAAAGAACTGGAGATCCTAAAATGTGTTTCACCCATCGGATTAGAGAGGGAAAAAAAGGCAAAGACGTAATTAAATTTCAAGTTTACAGGTGAATGTTCGGGGAACAAAGTTTGACGAAGGTTCAAAGCAAGCGAGGTCTCTGAAGCGATCAAATCAGCATGTAGGCGTGAAGGTACGTCAAATGCTCTCTTATGACATCAAGTTGTAAAATAATTTAAAGGCCTTTCAGGAATATTGATGGAGGAGATGAAGTAATATACATCAAAGATACTCAATGCGTAAAGAAGATAACAGTTATTTTAATAAAAAAAATTGTCAAAATGTAATATATTAATAATGATATCCCTAGAATTTTTCAATTTATATCATCACGATAGAAGTTAAATGCTAATTAATATCAGTATTATTTAAGAAATATTTCTTAACATCTCGATAAGCTCGTTAGGTAAAAATTACAATTGATCGTTGCTAATAATCATTGTATATAATAAATAATCGTAATAATCCGTTATTCTGCAAATTCTTTGCAACGAGTTATTAAATCAAAAATTAGACATGCGATAAAATGTTATTCGATTAGAACTTGATTTCAATTGTAAGATTCGAAACTTTTGCATGTGATATTTGTCATAATAGAATCTTCATAAATGTCTTACATGAACAATTAGAAAAAAATTTTCATTAGTAGATTATTATAAATATTTATTAAACTTTTGCATAAATAAATGATTATAGTCTAAAATTCTTTCAATAGGTCTTTTCATAGAATGTAACATTATAAAATTTAATACGCATTTATTAATAAAATTAAAAATTCATTCGCAAAATTGTTGTAATATTGACTGATAATCATTTACTATAGATGAATTGAACAGCTTTTTGCGATACATAACAGGTTTATTTGTTCAGAAGCTCTTGTGGCGTACATACTCTATTGGCATCCGAGACAGAAAAGGAGAGTAGTCTGACCACGCCTGGCCGTCATGAGTGACCTTGAATCATCACACTCGTCCCTACCCCATATTAACGTATGGTCGCGCAACAAAGTACCATTGGTTGGCGGCAACCACGACTGAAGAAAGAAATGGAAAAAGAGGAAATCGCGGCCTAGCGCACGTTCGTTTTCCGCTTGAGACAAGGCGACGCCCTCTTCGAAGGTGTGCTAAGCAAGAGCAAGCGCGAAAGAGATCTCGGGGTAGGGAGGTGGTGGTAATGATACTCGGCCGAGGGATTCCTTGCTCCTATATAAGACGTGGTACGTTGTATTTTGAAGTATTATCGTTCTGACTGCTAGCCAGACATATACGAGCTTCAAGATGTTCAAACTGGTAAGTCAATTGAGATTGTAGCTAGATTTATCCGTTTATATTCTTAACGGTGTCTGTCTCTCTCGCTTTATATATCACGTATAATTTCAAATATCACGGAGTGCATATACGTTTAGTTACTCGTACTTGTTTTTTTTTTTTGAGTTTCTCGTACTGGTAATATCGATATGTATTTCCTCTCGTCTCGTCAAAAGCGTTTCGCGTTCATGAGTTTTTTTAGATTTCGCACATTTTTTAATTTTCACTCATACTCAAACACCTTTCGCGATTTTTGACAGAATACTGCAAACTCATCATCGAGAAAGCGACGTATTGCGAGCGGGATCTGTCGTTGAGGAATTCGTTAATATCACTAATCAGTGCACGACGGAAAACCTAATTTATTGGCCAATAATTTTAACAATTCTAAGATAGAATCTATTAAAAGTTGAATTGAAAAAAATACAAGAAGTTTTTCACCATCTCAGACTGCCTTCATTTCCTGTAAAACGAGATCACGCAGCTCAACGAGAACTCAGCTCTCGAGAACGAGAACTATTGCTGTTACTATTTTGCATCATCGCATTATCATCAACAATATCGTAATGTTAAATAGCTACATTAAATTGTATTACTGTTGCAGTTGTGCTTGTTCGCCTTTGTGGCATTCACCGCGGCTGCACCCGCACCCGCACCCGCCCCCGGCGCGATCATCGGCGCTCCGCTTGTGACATCCTACAGTGGTTACAGCGCTCCCATCGTTTCCGCGCCGTTGGCTTACAGCGCGTACAGCCTGCCGTCTTACAGCGCGTACTCGGCATACCCGTACTCGGCCTTACCGTACGCATACAAGAGTTACGCCTATGTCTAACGGCCTAATCGTCTAAATATCGGAGGACCAGGCATCGGAGATTAAGGACATCAATTTCCATGGACACACTCCACAAATTGACCGACCAACGCCCACGAAAACTCTTCCAAAAGTTAAACCGCGGACTTGTTTCTCCGTGGTTCATTCTCTTCATCCCCCTTCTCATCCGTTTGAATAACTCCGCACTCGCATTCCATTAGATCCAGAATCAATAAAGCCGCTTAAAAGCAATTGTATAAGTGTTTCTTACTCGATCATTTATTCCACCCCTTACAATTTACTTATACTGTTTAAGAAAGATTGTTTTACCAGGACAAATCAAAGAATCCACGTTAGACTCCGCTATACTTATTTATTTATACATTTCGAAAAAGAATTCTCGAATTTATATATGTAATCTATTTTAGAAATGTTAAAATTACTTAAAGAATATTTTAAAAACTAAGAAATATTTTTCTTCAATTAGCATTCAGAATTTCTTTTCTGCATAAAATCAAATATTTTTAATCTAAGACGCGCGAAATATTAGAAAATTACAATAATTTATTCTTTCGTTCGATCATTCGCCTGGATATATCCTAGATATACAGAAAGTATGTGGATTGACGTAATGTTCTTAAGTATACATGTACAATGCATACGTATCTCGAAAACATCGATGACGTGCAAACGAACACAATTGTTACAGCCACGTTAAATGAACATCAATGTATTATGTTGAAAAATCCTTTGAGATGGCTCCCACATAAGATGGAAATTAAATAGAACCAAATAAATTTATCAAGTATTCCGTATAACTTATATAAAATGACATAAATGTGATAAGTTTAGTAATAATGTTGAAAATTTTATTCGATATATTAAAAAATGTAATTAGTATGTTGTATATATGTATAAAAAAATGGCAACGCGTTAAAAAAACTTTAATTTATTCTTTTTGCAACTCACGTCTAACGTCGTAACGTCTGTTACATTATTTTCTATAAATTATCTTATACGATTTATATGATGTATTACCGAGATTAATTTTCCATCAAAGTAAAAAATCTTGGTATTATTCGATCTCGAGTAAATTAATCAATTTAGAGAAATGACTAAAAAGCTTGATTAAATGACGTTCTTTAATCGTTGTGAGACAAAGTCACCCCTGGCGCAATATAATCCCGTCCTTACTCGTTAATGGTAATCTGTTGCAAAAAGGCTGTTACGTGTCGTATTATTACGTTTTAAATCTGATTACGTAAGGATTGGTTGTAGGAGGCAAAAGAGAAAGAGAGAGAGAGAGAGAGAGAGAGAGAGAGAGAGAGAGAATAGTCATAATTTGAATACTTCACTTCATTCATGCTATCCAGTGAACGTTCTTTAAGACTAACTGGCAAGTGTAGTATAATGCTATGGCATAATGCTAATTAGAAATTGTTTGAAAATTACGCATTTCAGATCCGCGTCAAATGCTTACGCCAAATCTTCGGCCTTCTCGGTGATGACGAATTTAATATAAAAAGCGTTGTAAAATAATCTGATTCTAAAACAAAAATAAACAGAATTCGTAAAATAGTAAAAAATATTGTATAATCTCCATTTAAGGTATAAAATAAGTAAGATATGAAAAAAATGTAAATGTCACTCAAATATATATGAACGTATAAAATTTAATTTAGATGTTGCATCATGTGTACATAAATTATTAAGTATGTAAATAATTTTTTAAAAGAATTCAAATAAAGTTTAAAAATTATAGTTTTAGAAAAGTTTTTTTATAATTGTCGTCATGTATGTCAATTATTATTTTATTAGCACAAAAAAAGAAAATATATGTTTATGCTAAGGTGAGATCTCCGAGACTTTTGTTACGTGCTAATATATGTATATAATACTGAAATCAATATTGATGTCACACGCATCGGCAAGGAGATATGCTAAGCATTACGCAACAAAGCGGAGTGTTTTAATAACTGGCTTTTATAATAAAGCAACGACCCGAATATCCAATTAACGATAAGGCATTGTTTTATTATTGCGACTTACAGTTGTATAGGAGAGAAATTTGATGGCGGCCGAAATCTATTAACGAGAGTTGGTATGCAAACATAAAAATTTTACGTTAAAAATGTAATATTACACAATAAGATGGATTTTATGTAAGTCACGAAAATATAAGAATGCTCGCTTAATCATTATCATATCATTATACCCATAACAATGAATTTTATGAAGAGTATTAACCCTCCGTTAGCAATCATGAGTCATTTATGATTTTATGGGCCAGTTGATTTTTTAATTGTAAATTTTAAAATAACTAATAGATAATGTGTTCCGGTATTTTCTCCTAAAAAAACTTATCGGTATTGAAATTATATAAGCTTAAAACTAGTATCAGACTGCGCATTGAAATTGAAATTAGATTGGAATTTGACCAATCAAAACAATGTTTACAAAATTACTTCATATTAGCTTTGTCCTAATTGGCTGAATTCCAATTCAATCTCAATTTCAATTCGTAGTCTAATACAGGCTTAAGGGCGCCAAAGTGTAATTGTTTGTTTCGCGATTAGAACAGTTTAGTTAATATCCCGTTAGATCTTTAATGACCTAAGATTGCAGACCAAGTATTTCCTACAAATTAAAATTTTTTTCTCGTGTTTTACAGCATTTCTTTGACAGTTGTAACAGCTGTAACAGCTAATTTTATAAATAAATAATTTTCTTTTTAATTAACTTTTTTTATTTCTTATTAATTAACCGTATGCATTATTGTAAAAACTGCGCCATATAAATGTTTAATAATATATGTATATATGTTATTTTTATACATAATGTTAGTTATTATACATAATGTTAGTTATTATACATAATGTATAATAATATAATATTGCATATTCTTTTCCTTATTTCAATGAAAATGAACTAAAATAATGATTAAATCTGCTCTAAAAGTTATTTTATTATTTTTTTCTAGCTTGAGACTTGATTTTCTTTCTTATAAAAATCTTTATTTTCATGTGTTTAAATAATTCAATTTCTTAAAGTCAACATTTTTATATTATTTTTCTCGAAGTACATGTCCAAAAATATTATAGTTTAAGAGAATTTTTTTATCTTAAGTTTAAGAGAAAGTTTATAGTTTAAGAGAATTTTTTAATTTTTTATATTTTATTTTTTTTCAATTTTAAAATTATAAAAATTATGAATTTTTAATGAAAATTATGTTTTTTCAATTTTTTACTCTGATTTAAATTTATGAAAAATAAGTAAAATATAATATAGCTTCTACAATGGTAAGAATTTTTTGTTAAAACTTTCACAAACATATTAGAATTTTTTAGATTTTTATTTATTGTAGAGTAGTGAAAAATCTACTCTGGACATAAAAGACCTACGGTTGCAGACGGAGGGTGTAAAATTAAAGGTTTGCAGACGGAGGGTTAAAACGATAAAGATATCGTAAACATATTTCTAATAAATTGTTAATATTATATATTCATATTAAATATTACTCAACTATACTCTAATTTGTAGGAATTATTTTAAAATAAAATGCATGAGACATAGGGGAGAGTTGCCGAATGCGTACCGGTCTCCTAAATCGTACCTCTTCAATATTTTATAGTTTCATTTAATATAAACAATATTTATTAACTAAAATATGAAGTAAATGAGAAATGAGTAATATAGACGAAAAAATTAACATGTTATATCTTATTTTGTGCTTGTTATCAGCATTTAAAAAAATCAGGTACAACTGATGTAAATTTTTGATAACTTTATATAACTGATAATAATGTAATTATGCCAGTTTTCACTAAATTTTTATATTTTTCTGAAAAAAGGTTTATTTTAAAATATCTTATATTCATAGTATATACATATTTACAATTATTGTAAAAATTACATTGATATTTTTATAAAATCTATCTCGTTTCCTAAATCGTACCACTACAATAATATATCAATATAAAACTGAAAATTTGTAATAATAAAACTAATTGATATGAATAAAAATATGTATATTAATTGTAAAAATGTATTCAAGCAAGTTTTATTTCGTTAAACTAAGCTTTTTATTATTTATTAATTTTTACTATTATTTATTAAGTTTTTAATATTTCATTGGTAAATTATAAAAAACAAGTATTAATTTATGATTCCTTTTATTAATCTTATATTTTTAATTATTTTGACCCATAAATTTAATACTTTTTGAGAAAATACGATTTAGAAGACACATAGGTACGATTTAGGCAACCGGTTTGCTAAATTGTACCTTTTGCAACATGTTACAGAAAAACTTATAACTCATTAATTTGTTATTAGTGAAAGGTTTAACATATAATAATAGGTGCCTTAAATATCAAGCTTCAATTTTCAACGTTTATTTGGATTTCAAAAGATACCAAATGCAAAATATAACCAAAAATAGCTTAAGTGGTACGCATTTGGCAACTCTCCCCTATATGTATATATATATATTTAGCATTCTTATAGTTATAGGCACGTAAATCATATAAATGCGTGGTCGGTTCTATTATGTTCGCGTTTTGTTACGTGTTGTTTTAATTAATCCAAACCATATTACGTATAATTGTGCAGGTGCAACTCATGTTATTTCTGGAACATAAATACCCTTTATGTAATTTCACATCATCGCTATTGAAAGCTTCCGAATCAACAAGATTTGAGACATAACAATATCTACATTACGTTATCATACCATTACATCAATGTAACGTAACCGCCACTAGAGAATTTGGCCATTCATGAAATGTTTTTTATGTATATAATACATATATATATGGATATAATAATTTTCCAATTTTAAAGATCGTCGACAATTAGGGCACTATAACCGTTTGCAAAAAATTTCTTGTAAAAACAACAATTATCATCAACAGAGAATTAGATCTATTTAAATTTCTGCATTTTGCGTTTCTCGTTAATCGCTGCAATCAATTACTGTAAGCTATTAATATCATAAATATAATTCAACATTATAAATATTCAATATTATAAATATAATTAAAATCAAAAGTACATACATTAAATATCTTTGATCTGCTATTCAGTTAATTAATTAACAGCAGTATGAAGGATGGCCGGTATCAATCGCTATTTTTCGAGAGATAGAGCAACGGAGCGGCTGATTATGAGAAAGAAAGTGACAGTCGAGCTTTGTGCCGTAAGCCGTAAAGCCTATTTACACATTCGCAACTGGCATTGTTATGCACCGTTGTGTAATCAGTCGAGTTTTTGTCATTGCGCCCTATGCATGCAGTTATGCAAGTCGCCGACAATAATATTGGTCTTTGTTATGTGAATGCCAGCAGACGTCATCGTCATAATCATATATGCGAGATAGCGACGGTAGACTTGCGAGAGGTACTTGCGAGGAGATGAGTAATCACGATCGTACAATCAGTAGAATTTACACATGAACGCGCAATCGACAATACATCGTATTCTATGATCGTATCTACAATCGCTTCATGTTTCGCGCAATTGGAACAAATAATATTATAGATCAAAATGAGACACGCGAATTTATTCCGTAAAATTTTATAATGTACTTTTTCATTCAACTATTATTATCATTAGCATCACATCAAATTAATTTACAAAATTATATATGAAATAGATCTAAAAGTAATTTTATAATGTATTATAGAGTGAGTATACGTAAATACATATTTGATTAAAGTCCGTTATATAGACTTTCTTTTTCTTATTTATGAATTTGTATCGCGGCACGTGATCGAACATTAACAATACTTTTGCTTCTGGTATAAAGAATGGATAAGGAAATAGCAAATTTATAGAGAATTAGAATCCGTAAATCGAAATCACGTTGCTTACTACATAAATTGCAACATTTAGAGATGATACATATTTTTAACGATCAATTTTCTTATTGTTAAATTTAGATTTTTTAAATTTCCTTTAGACATATGTATATAGTACTACGTTTTTAATGCTTATTGATGTTTTAAACATTTGAATTTATTTCATGTTGAAAAATGAAAGAAAAATACCATATAAAACAGTGCTGGGATTTATTTGCAACTTTCGGCCAGATTTCTCGACTCACGCCCGCTGCTCCAATTCCTGCTGCTCGTAACAAATAAACGCGGCGTTTGCGGCGGCCGCTTCATTTCAGGGGGTCTTTTAAAAAAGTAAAAATGTGAAAGCTGAATAGATTTACTAGGATATTTATAATTCCATTGGTAAATATCTAGTAAATTTGTTCACTTTTCACATTTTTACTCTTTTAAAAGATATATAGGGTACGTTCCATTTAACGCTCGCAATGCTCGCGGGCATCGTTGGTCCTCGTTTAATATTTGATGAACAACAAGGATGAAATGATTCCACAAACGTTGCGAGCGTTAAATGGAACACACCCATAATCGAACCCCAGGAATGTGTGTGTGACAAATATAATAGGGCAATATGCGTCGCGAATTTCTATTAAAATTTTATCGAATTTAATATTCTAAACCGTTTACATGAATTTACGCATCAATGAAGCGTAAATGTCAATTACTTCCTCTAATATTCCTGTTATTATATTTGTCATACTCACGTTCCTAAGATGAAGCGCCGCGGTCGCCGCGTTTATTTACGAGCGCAGGAATTGGGGCAGCGGGCGTGAGTCGAGAAATCTGGCCGAAAGTTGCAAATAAAATATCAAATTAAAGAAGATACACACGCATAGATATAGAGAATGAGAAAGAAAGAAAAAGAGAAAGGTGGGAGGGAGGACAGAATTCTTATTATAATACTTTTTTTTATGTTATATATATGCATTATGTTTTATATACTTATATGTCTATTATTATGTACATGTATATTTTTATCTTCAAACATTTTCTTTTTACTATTCTAATATTATATTACTAATAGTGAACAAAAGTCCTTTATCTCGTTATCGATTTCGTCGGATAAAAGGTAGCAGGAGCGGGAAGAAGGTGTCGATTTGTAATATATATCGCGCCACACGTTTCTCTCCACGTGAATTAAATTTATTTAGTATTGGAATATCAGCCAGGTGACTAAGTGCAATTTATATCGAACTGATGAGCGATTCTCGATTAATATTATACTTTGAATATTATGGCTGCGCATCTACATTGAGATAATTTATAATTAATTGTTTATTTTGATTTCTACGCATACAATTATAGTAATTCTTGTACTGCAAATAGATCAGAATACAATTAAGATATTTTCTTGTAATAATCATCATTAGTACCTATTTCTCGTGACTTCTCTTTCTATGCAGGCAATGCGGGTATTTTTGGTTGGGAGCCAAATAGTCGGCACTGCACGTATTGATTTTCAAAAGTACATTCTCTCGCAAGTACATCCACCCCTTTACATCGATCGGTTGGTTCAATGACCGCAGTATAATTAGTTTCCAAGATCTATATTATAGAAGAGAAAGAGAGAAAGAGAGAGAGAGAGAGAGAGAGAGAGGGATTAAGAGGAAAAATACAGCACTGCCAGAATATCAAATTAAAATTATATTCTTGAATATCGGTTACGGGATCACCGTCATCTGATAGCTACGATTGTATCCGTATATCGAATCGGACTTTTGCGATGGAATATTAAAAAGTGCTCGATGCCGTATGCGATGTAATTATAGTAATTGATCGATAATATCATCAAAAGAGAATCAATTTACGGCAAAAAAAGAAATAGTTTAATAATTTATTTATCATTATAATACAAAGAGACAGAGAATTTTAAATATTGCTCTCTCCTTAATTTAGAAAAAATCCAATATAATATATTTGTATTGGATTTATCTAAAATTGCCACATAAAAAATTTATTTGACAAAAATATTTAAATTAATTTGTAACAAAAGAGAATGTCACGCTGTATTTCTCTCATACAAATTTACTAAAATAAAATAAAATATCATATTTATGTTTCAAAATCAAGCTGACTTTAATTGACGGTAATTGACGAGTCTAAATATAATCGCTAAAGATTAGACGTACATACTTCGATCATACATAACGTCACGTGTTTATCGCTACCATTTTTTTTTAAATTGTCAACGTAGATTCATAGATCGTAGATTCGTTGTAGCGGTGTCTCGTTTCCCATTAGTGCAGCTCTGCACAGCTTCCCGCGACCCTCTCGGCATCCTCGGTAGCACACGCACTCTCACGTGGACGGCGGGGCATGCGCGTGTTCTCGCGTTCATCTGCGAGGGTATAAAAGATCGCGTGTCGAGCGCATCGGGCTCAGTTTAATCTCGTGAGCAAAACATAATCGTCCTGGTGACAAGATCGAGCGATCGAGCGATCGAGCGATCCAAAAAGCGAGATACAGCGGAATTATAAGTACAGTCTAGAGTTGCCGAAAGTAATAAGCGTCACTCTTTCTTCCTCTCCGTGTAAAGTCTCTCACGACTTTAACTGAGGTCCACTTCCGGTTCACGCGCGCGGAAAGTACGCGCGGCGATACAAATATATCCACAAAATCCGGACGACAGATCTGTGCAGCGATTCACGTAATAAGAGTGGTACCCACCTTGTTCCCTCAGACATCTCGTTGCTGCACATAAAAACGTGTGATTTCAAGTGTCAGAAAATGTCAAATGACATGGAGGAATCGACGCAGCTGACCGACTTGAGCAATCACCGGCAGCTTCATCATCGGTACAATTATCATCACCATCATCGGGGCAGGACGCCCATGGGTGAGATCGGTGACGACGAGTGCAGCACCGACAGTGGCTGCAGCAGCGGCGGCAGTACCGGAAGCGGAGAACATTTCTCGCGACGGGGCAGCGGCGAACGATTGTGCCGATCCAGCAGGTCTCCGCGGACGCATTGCTATCCGGAGCGTCTGCGAGGACGGCCGACGCGATCGCAGGAGCGGCTTAGCACCAGCGTGCAGAGATCGTCGGAGCGCACCTGGAGCCCGCCCGAGGACGCCAGGAGTCTACCTCGTGGCGGTGTCTCGCCCTTGTCGTATTCCTCCAGTCCTTCGGACGCGCAAAGCAGCAGCGACAGCGACTCTCTCAAGAGGTTCTCCACCGCGGAGACTCTACGACGAGCTTTCCAAAGCCTGAAGATCACCTCCTCCAAGTGGGACAGCAGCAACAAGGAGAAGAAGCACGCGAAGAAGAGCCCGAAGAGAATCTTGCGCAGCCCAGTGCCCTACATATATGTTCGGGGACCATCCGGTCTACCCACTCAAAGGATTCCCCGAAATTCCAGTCTGCAGCAGCAAATGATACAACCCTACTCCTACCAGGATCTGATCGATCTCTATCGATAGACGTCGACATCGTAAATAGGCGAACTTGATTGCGTAGAAAATATCATGAGTTTCGATCGTAGCGCAGGACCAAGATACTCTGAAAATACTAAAAAATTAAGAATAAAATGCGCGATCGAACGTTGCCCTTTGACCGTCGTACTCGCGATAACATATCTCGTTACGCCTCGTCGACGAATTTGTCTTTGCAAAATTACGAATTCGGAAGGGAATTACCTGTCATCCGTAATTTCTGGGTTCTTCCTGGATTTCTTCATTCCTTCTCTCACGTTCCTTTCTCGTCGTTCATTCGACGGCGATTACATTTCACGTGTAATTCACGTATTCACTACCGGCGCAATTTCTCGAAGCAGGTTTTCCTCTTTCAAGTAGTATAAGTCAAGCGTAACGCCGACTCAACGCGACTTTGCTCAGATCAGCAAGACGAGCGATGAGAAAGAAAAAAAATTAACGTAAATAAAATGATTACATTACATTAAATATATTCTATAGTATAGGCTGCATGTGTTCTTTAATATCGGACGCAGAGATTATTTGTGTATTATCGAATTACGAAGTGAAAAAGAATATACGATCTTGTTGATTATTTCCTGAATTATTAATTTGAAATTGAGATATCAAGAGAACAAGATACACTTTCGTATATTCAGGATCGTCTGCACGACAGTTTCTAATACTTTTGCAACATCTTTCTACTCTGGGAAAAAAAAAGACAGTTAAGCAACCCATTTTGGGGCCCACGATTAGTAATCAAATTATTTGAATAGCTAATTAAAAATTGAAAGTAGCTATTCTTTCTATTTCAATTACTTCAAAGATTTTTAAGTTACATTAATCCAGTTTCTCGATTAGCTCTCGCGCCAATCAAGTTACGCAAAGTCAATTTTCACTTAAGGGACACAACCCAAATGTTAAGTTGCTTAACTACAAAAAAAAAGGACCAAAATTTCTCCCAGAGTACTCAAGACTTTGCCGTAGAGTGTTTAAAGCCCAAAATATTTGTCACGATATATGCACATGTAGAACTACTCTACTCACTTAATTCAATTACACATTTTTCTCTAATCTAACTAATATTCTCCGATTAAATGATTTCTCTGATTAAATATATGTAAGATGTTTAGCATATACGAACGTGCAGACTGATAGATTTAATGTATATTTATTTATATATCGTCACTTATCAGTAAATACGAGAGAACTTTATTATGTAAGAACTTTATTAACTACATGCCCTCATTATCTCTATAGTAATTTTCATTAGTAAGAATTTAAAAAATNATTTTAATGAGGGACAATGTAATAATAATAATAACAATAATAATATCGTAAAAAGGTATTAGACTATGTGATATGCTAAATTTTTGAATGCATTCAAACAAGCCTTCAAGGTATCAAAATAATATTGTAGCGAGAGGGCTATGAATGCATTTAAAAGAAAAAGCCGATAATGTTAAATAATTATCTCTCGTTTATATCTCTTGTTCCTTCATTCATTATCGTCTCAATCATGATAATGATATACTCCTTATCGGCACTATAAAGAGCCGCGATTCGTTAATCGCGCGATAAAAGTCAATTATATATCGACGCGTAAAATTAGTCTCACAATTATTTCAGGTGCAAAATAAAAATACTGCCCTTAATAACTAGTACTATAATAATTGTGAATTATTATGTATAAGGACAGCAAATCACTCGTATGAAAATATTGTTATACAGTGATCTCAGTTACTCAAAGGAAAAATTTGTATAATATTAAGAAACCTGCAGTATTCACAAATCAGTATTATTTACGTATAAGATATGTAGACACATTATAAGAATTAAAATCGATGGATATCGAGAAATGGTAAGCGATACATATCACTATTAATGTTTTTCAAACATTCGTAGCTTCCAAGATATTAATAAGCAAAATTGATTTTAATCGAAATCAAAAGAAACAAGGTGCGCATTTCAGTTTTTGAAGAGATCCGAAATATTATTAAATAAAAAAAATGCTTATCTTAAATAATTATATTTTTTTTTAATTTTTGCATAACATTACCATGTTATATTAACATATATTTACAATTTATAATTTAAGATTACTTCAATCTCAAGTCTGAAATTATATAATTCTAGATGTACTTGCTCTTATCTTAAATCTACTAGAAAATATATCAAAGATACAATGTGAGACGAACGACTCGTTGATACCAGTTACGATTGTTCCTTTGCGGCGCCGATCGTGAACGTGGCGAAAAGCTAATCAGGTTAATTGGCAATACGTAATCGCGCTACATGTAATTATTATTGTTTATAGAAAAAAAAACATACAAGTGCGCGTTGAGAAAATTCTTCACAACTGGAAAAGACTGATTAATTTCAAAAAAATCGAAAAATGTAATGTAATGTAAAATGCGCAAAAAAAGAACTGAAATGTGATTAGCAAAAATTCATAATTCATGAAAGATAAAAGAAATTAGGGCAAACACACACAAACACATCAGAAATCTTTCGCAAACTCATCTATAAAGAATATCTGTGCGATTCATCTCTAGTGCCTTGTAGGTACTGCCAAGCAAGTCTGTACGATTAGATAGGCAAAAATGCGAGAGAATCGGCAGAAACAAAATCATATCCGCCACGGACGCGGGTTACCGCGTTAAATATATACGTAAATACAATGTAATCGCGCGGAATAATCGTCGGGTGAAAGTGTTGCAACAAGAAAGATAGGATAAAAATCCGTTACTCAGGAGGACTGAGTAACGGATACTAAGTGTTTTATATTGTTTTGTGTATGTCGATATTTACGTTTCAAATAAACGTTTTTCATTCTAAAATCTATTCTCCTTTTCTTCTACCAGATCGTAATTATATTACTAAAATTAAATTGACGAAATAGTAAGAATAATAATTTAACTGACAAACATTTCGTAGGGCAAAATATTTTGCGGTCGCGCAATTTTTATACTTGAGAAACGATATTTAGAATTCTACATTTTCTTTATGTTATTTATACTATTTTATAATAGCATCGCAAAATCTAAAAAAATATTGATAGGTACATGAACATCATTTTCCTCGATTTCGATCAGATTGCTTCGCAATTGATTCTTCATTCGTGGACAGCGCGTAGAGCGCGAACACAAATACTCGTTTCAAGACATGAGACATTATAATGTATATAACATACAGCAACGTGCTCATTCCTTCGGTCTGTATCCGACTTAACGCGTCTGCACTCATCAAACGATCTTTCGCGGAAGAAAGAAAGAGTGCAGGTACGCGCGCGTTCGCAGTCACGATATATATGTTTTTATCCATGGCCATGACAGAACTAAGATCTGACCTAGTTGCAGGAGCTTGCACCCCAGTGTGACGTCAGGATGCGCAGGAGGAGCCCCATTCACGAGTCTTCGATAAAGTAGATCGGTAGGTATGGTCCACCTCCGTGAAATGTCATAGTTCATTCAATGATTCGCGAACTTCTCTTCCCCTCGTTCCTCGCCTATCATTGTCTGCCTTTTCTCTTTGCCATTTATAAAAATAGTTCTTTCTTTTTAACGTTAAATATAAACCTCCAACTTTAAATTACTNCAATTATTATTTGTTCCAAGTCAACAGAAAAATAAGTAAAGTGTAATTACGGTGAACTTTGGTTAGTTTAAATTATTAGTTAGTGAATCCCTCAGATTTAATTTTATTTAAATATCTTTTCTTGATATCTTTATTACTTTCATATATATATATATATATATATATGTGTGTATGTATAATGTCTATCGTCTTATAGCGTTTTTCTTTTTAAAGTTCGATAAGTTTCACTTTAGAATTATAATAATCCTTTTTTTCTATCATCTCGTAAAGAGTTTTTAATACAAATATGAAAGTTTATTAAACCGCCCTTACAAATGCTGCAGGGAAAATGAAACGAGCGAAAAAATTCAGTCGCGACAGTAACTTCCGATGAAATTGATCTGCGTAAATTCCAAGATCTCTCAAACCGTGAAAAATGGAGATATCCTAAATTCGTGGAAGCTTTTTATGCCGTTCTTCGAAGTTGTCGAATACTTTGCTGGTCTCGCGGGATGCTGGGACGATTCCGTCGTACGTCCACGCTGATAGGCGTAGGTCGAAACGGTCACGCGAAACGCAAATAGTTTTCTCTCCCGTGATAGACGCAGCTTCCGGCGTGGACTCCACGCCGGATTGTGTCCACGAGGTTTCGCTTCCTCTTCCCCCTACGCAATGTCTTTGGCCCAGTTTTCTCATCGGCGTAGTGACGTCATTCACGTCATTGAGAAGGCCACTGACAACGCGTCCCAGTTCCAGCCGCCGCCGCCACCGTCACCGCCACCGCCACCGCCGCCGCCACCGCCGCCGCCATCGCCGCCGCCGCCGCCGCCGCGGCAATTCCGCCGCGCAATGCGGAACGAACTCGGTCGGGGCTTAATCCAGTAGCCTTCGACCCTTTGTCGCGGTCAATCTTGGATCTGCACCCTTCGTACGTATGTGCGTCAAATAGCCGCGCGTATCGCGCATCTATTCACGATCACCCGCTCACCGTTCTCCATTCCGCGTGAACGTCGCGACGATCCTCAAACGGCTCAATTGATGATCTTTCACTTTTGAATTAATGAGTAATCTAATTATCAAGTATCTAGAAGAGTTTATATAAATACAGATATTCATTCGAAAAAACAATCATAATGCATTGTTGGACACTGACTAATTTTGACTTGGCAAAGCTGAAATCAAGATAAACAAAATTATCGGATACAGGATTATTTATGTAACTATAGATCATTATATATGATGCTTCTCTCTCCTTCTCTCTTCTCGTTTTGTTATACAGGGTATTCCAGATCTAACGCACCACCTGCTAATGGCAAGAATCTGCCATTCTTGAAATCGTTTAGAGACGAAAATCTTAATACCAAAACGTTGAGACTGTAACAGTTTTTAAATGGGAAGCGTTTAAAGATAGCCAATCTGGTTGTTAAAAATTCGTGCGCTTAGGTCTGTTACAGAGGGTGCGTTTCACTAACATCGCTGGCAATGTTCGTAGAATCGTTTCATTCTCTTTGCTTAGTAAATATTAAACAAGAATGAAATGATTTTACCAACGTTGCGAGCGATAAATGGAACGTATCCATAGTGAAGGTAATCCTAGATATTAATATTTAAATGTTAACATTTAAACGTTTAATATTTAACATTTTGCATATACTTTTAAATTTATCTATTTATTACTTTTTTCATTTAATTCAATTGCTGTGTATGCTGATAATGTTAATAACGGCAAAAATCATTTTACCAAATATTAATTTTAAAACGTATCGAGCTATCAAACCTGTCATACGAAGTATGTCATGGGCTGCGTTCCGTAAATCGAATATGCGCGCATTTTTCTATAGAAAACGTTACGTATATTGTAACTATATGCGCTTTTCGGGACGCAGCCATAAACAAATAATCAATTTGAATAATAATTCTAGAAGTACCTTCACTGTGTAACAGATCTAAGTGCACGAATTTTTAACAACCAGATTAACTATCTTTAAACGCTTCCCGTTTAAAACCTATTATAGTTTCAACATTTTGATATTTATTATTAGGATTTTCGTCTCCAAATGATTTCAAGAATCTGCCATTAGCAGGTGGTGCGTTAGGTCTAGGACATCCTGTACATATATAATAATAGATTTAAAAAATGTACATATATAGTAATAGATTTAAAAAATGTAAAAGATTTCATCGACAAAAATAAAATTCAGCTCAACCTTTCAAAAAAAGTATAGTTATATGTATTACTTTCGTATTGGAAAACGTTTCAGAATCGTTTTCAATTTTTTTCAAAGTAATTTTCTTCAAAACGAAATTTCAATTAAAAGAGATTTGTTCCAAACAAATGGTTTTACAGACTTGTCTCGATGGTGGGGTGTATACCATCTCTTCGGTGCTTTTATTTATACCTTCATTCCAATAGACGATTTACGGCCAATTATTTAATGCGAACATTTCGGTCGTGTCTAAAAAATGATAGGTACGTTAAGCGAGATTTAAGTTACAATAGTGCACACGGGTTGATGCATACGTTTCGTCGATGGCAAAGATATCGAGCTCGAAATCGAATCGATGGTATCGGGAACAATGGAGAGAGAAGCGGATCCGCCGCATCGCGTCCCCCATTCACCCCGCGTCCGTGCCCAGCCAACCAACCAGTCGCGTCTGGTCGGTCGTGATCGGGACCAAAGCTGGTTGAAGCTGAAAGGTCGTTGACCTTAAGCCCGATGACGCGATCGTTGCGTCACGTCGTCATAGCGACGAGCCAGTTCTCTCTCGACCACGCACGCCCAGCAGGAAACTGGAACTTTGACCTACAATTGGGTCGGCAGACGAATGACACTGGATGACCCCCTATGGCATCCCTTCCCCATTCGCATCGGAGGAGCCGCCTCACCCTCTTCCATGCACGCTATCGTATTTTGCAGCTAAAAATTCTGAATGCTCGGATCGGATGTTCGCCCAATTTGTCGCCGTGCATGATTGTACATATATAGATGGTGGCAAGTAGAACAAAAAATCATAGAGATGTCAAAATGACATCAAAATGACTCTAAATTGTCATTATTATGTCATTTTATCACTGTTTTAGCGTTATTTTAATCTCAATGTCATTATAATTTTTGTTCTACCAGGGCATATGAGCACGTGTTGGTTTTTTTATACGTTTCCTAAACGTTTCTAATATTTTAAATACGTTTAGGAAATGTATATAAAACGTGTATAAACCATTATGTGCTATCTAGGTAGCGTATAGTAATGTGCCAATATACACCCTCGCGTTAATTTTCCGACAAAATGTCATGCTCTTTTTCGTTTTGGCGGGTTTTTTAATAGAATTTTTATAGTGATCAAAAAATTTGATTAAAAAGATAATTGGTTGTGCTTCTTTGAGATATCTTCTATGACAATGTAAAAAAGTTTAGAGTTAAAATAATTAAAAATTTTCCTGAAGAGTTTTCACAACGGCTTCTTGATACGACGCAAGAACATCGATAAGTTGTACTACCTTCTTGAGTACAATTTCTTCAAAACATTTAAAGAGATCGTATCGATTTGACTTCAGTAGCAGGTGAAAACGTGACCAATCGCTGCACGTGATGAAAAACGTCACGTGTCACATTTTGCTATATTACATCGTAAACTTGACACTCGTTTAAAGGGTAAGGAGAGAGAGAAGTCGAAGAAAATTATATTTTTATATATATATATAT
>JAJVSH010000220.1:107924-129454 GCA_021460005.1 Tetramorium alpestre
CATACATAACAAACACGTGTCAGCGACAATGCAATTTTCTACAGAAAAGTTTACGTATAACTGATATTTTATAGCTTTAATAGAACGTCAACAAAATAATAAGTATAGCTCGATAAAGAATTTAAAGTCTTTAATCGAAATCTTTATACAAATCCATAAGATAAAAACGTTGATTTTTTTTTAAGCTTCAAAAGGTATTATATTTTTTCATATATTAGTATATAGTTAATAAAATATGAAACATTTTACTTCAAATACTCGATAAAATAACCTTCTGTTGAATTCTTCTCTGTAAAAATTATTATTTGTAATAATCGCTTGTGCGGAATGTTGTTTCAAAGCATTTTCAGAATACAAAAAAGTATGTGATAATAATTTTATTCTAACCGTAGCATCCCAAAGCCGATGACTGAAAGAGCTATTTTTAATTCTGCTTGAACTGATTATGAGTTTCAAAGGAGTCGACAAAAAAGGAGCAAACGATAAAGGATTGAATAGAGAGATGTAACGTTATAGAATCACAATATATTACTTTCTGTAACATTAAATTATATAATTATCATCTTATCGTCATCCATAGTAATTTATTAATAGTAACATTATATATATATTATAATCGTATTATTATTATTATTATTACTATTATAAATCGGCAATGCAATAACCAACATCGTCATAATTTCTTTATATCATGTTCGGATCTACGTATCAAGTGCACGAGCGCGAACAAACGTGAATGAGCAATTTACTTGGACGGGGATGAACCGCACCACAATATTGGCCGTTCTCCCTCATTGAAGTCGCTCATTTATGTTTGTCCGTCCTCGCTTCCTCGCTTCGTCTAAATCCAGCTCTATACACGTGGACAGAAGGATAACGATCGATGTTGGGTGGAGAGTCAGAAGCTTTTGCGGAACAATTGGAAATATCATCCATAAATAGATTTTCTATTGTGTTTGAAAAGAGTGTATAACATTATTATTATACAACAACATCATTATAGGCACAATCGTTGTCGCATATATGTATTATGTATATCATTTAGCGTCAACGCTTCATAATTATTTCATAATACTCGGATAATTGCGGTAACGCGCGACTTCAATAAACAAACGGAAAATGATAGAGAGAGGTGTGCGTGTTGCCGAGCGCAAACGGAGGAAGAGGTTTATCCGTTCTATATAATTATCTTAACGATTTAATTGCTTTGCAAAGTCATATCGTTGTACTTTCAATTACGCACGCGCTACTATGCGATGCTTCTAAACAGTACGGTTATTCATGTAAAAATTGACAATTGGTGTCGTTTCATGAAGTTTAAGCGCTCTAGTAATTATCAGTTGATTGTAACCGATGATTGTAAGTCTCTAATGGCTGGCTCTCTAGTCTGTGACTGAGAAGAAGAATGACGAGCCTTTTGATGGAGAGGAAAACGTTTTACACGTGAGAATACTTGAAATATGTATGTGCGTATATCTCCTTCTAATTTTATTATGTTCTCAATGTAAAGTAATAATTGAAACTTCTCGCGTTTACGGTGACAAATATGGTAGATATATTATACAAAAATACATGATTTTATCAATCTTTTTATCTCTCTGTCTCTTTCTTTCTTATTGTAATATATCAAATTAATATAATTAAAAAGTCATTAAATAATACATATGTTATATTAAATATATTATAAATATTAGATATATCTTCAATATTAATTCTTCGAATAAAAAATTTTAATAAATATAGATGTATAGAGTTAATTCTGTACTTGTTCCAATCTAAACTAAAAAAAATTCGATTCACCCGTGAATGCAACTTACGCGTAAAACGTGCCTCGTCATCATAAATCTGTTAACGGAGTATATTTCACAGCCTGTATATATACAGGGAGAATTGAATTCGAATTTGATTCGACTTATTTTACGATGCCTTGTTTCGATGTATGCGTATGCGTATCCGGGATTAACACGATCGACAAACACGATATGATCGTATTTGTATAATTGTCGCTTATCGTTAGCACCATTCATTCGCCATTCGCTGACTATGAAACTTGTCAGTGGGGTTTGCTAGCAGTTTAGTTGTAATTATACGGAATTATTAGTGAAATTACGACGCTGCGTATACATTCTTTGAATGTAGATACAAAAATACAATAAGGGAAAAGAGTTCATGTTTGCTTTCGTCGTGAAACTTTTGGCCAAAAATTAGTATTACTTTCTAACAATAAGATCACATTTCTATGTGTAAATACGTCGTTATATATCGACATACCGTTAATGTGCCAAAACTTGATGTTGATTCCTGTTTGCATTTTGATTGCATTTTGTACTCCGACAACGTTCATTACAGCAAAATGTATAAATCTAAGCATATAAACTCATCATATTAATTTAATGTTTTTCTGATGCATCTTGCATTTTTTTTTCTTCTAGTTTGTACAAAGTATATATACTAGGAAATTGTGTTGAAACTCTAAAGATTTATACTTATCATATTTTTGCACGTCTAATTACCCAGGTTTAATCACATTTCACAATTATATCGATAATTTAAAAAATGCATTAAATGGAAAGAATTTGAATATTATTTATAGTAGATTGCAATATTGCATTTATAATAAGATTGCAATATATTATTAATTGTCGAGTGTATTTTTATACATTTACAACGTATTTTTAAAAAGTTGACTAGTTTTATCTTTCCTTATATTTTCTTATGAGAAAATATAAGAAACATGCGTAAACCGGTGTTGAATATTTCTTGAAAAGGAAAATTTCTAATATCACTGATTGAATCATAGACGCTTATTTATGTATTCAAATATGTATTCTGGATCTGCAATGTATTCGCATTAATCTACATACATTCCATAGAATTTATTAAAATAACTTGCCTCCTCCATCATCGTGAAGACAACAATCAAAATAAGACAGTCGTCATTTTCCGATAACGCGTAAATTGCGTAAATACGTACTTTTTTCATTAAGGCAAAACAGGTACACAGTTGAAAAATGTTTGTGCTAAACGTAAGAGAAAGAAAAATTGAAAGAATTTTGGCATAGTTAGATAATAACCCGTTTTTTTTTTGCCATTGCTTTCTATTACCGTTACTAATATTACTCTCACAGTTATTACTATTATAAAGAGTGTTATCGTGTTATCGTTATTTACCAGTATCATTATTTTATTAATTATTTTACACAGTCATCGCCAAATTATATACCGCACGCCGCGTGACGCACATTCTGCAAGCAATAAAATTTTAATTTATCCGTTGTTTGCAGAATGCACTTCCATATACATAAATGTATACACATTTCAGTTATAAATTGCGTCATCCTTTTCTTCCTTCACTTGTTGCTTATATAATTTCACAGTATTTTTTTTATAGTACATTTTATCGTAGAGTACTGTAATTTATCGCATTTCTGACTATTTTAATAAAAAGGCAATATGACCGAATTTGACTTAATAATCTGTCCCCCGAACGAAATTAGATACTGCTCAATGATCAATGACGAAATATAAGCTTACATCATTACCATTATTAGGACGAGCTAGGAAAAAGATGCATATTATACGATAGCGTATTTTTCATTTTTCACATGGTTTTGAAATTGGCTTCATTACTGTCACGTAGAAGATGAGCAATACAAAAGATTAGTGGATTAAAGCACAATAGAAATGGTAATTAATTCTACAAAATTTGACTCTCTTCTTTAAAGATAAGAGGATTTTAACTTTGCAGAATTCTTATCTTAATGTTTGTAATTTACTTACTTTTTATAAGTAATTCATTATTTATAAAACGCATCCTTAATTAAATTCAATAAACTTTCGCATTAAGATCTAATTCCATTGTATGAATGCAAAACGTTCCATCTTCCCGTACAAAACAATTGTATTTGCAAAATATCGAAGATTACGTAGCTTAAAATTATCTCTTCGTTTCAGAAATGGAAGAACGAAAATGGAGAAAGGCATAAAACTTTTAGAAATGGATTACAATCATCGTTGTCTTGTCTTGTATCAAAAAATAAGTCGCATGTCCGAAATGTAGCGTATCGCGCGTTATCGCGAACATAGAAGCATAGAAGGCTTTCGTTCGAGTGGCGGAGCTTTGATGTACATCCTAAAAATCATAAATATTAACAAATAAGATTGTCCTCCAAATTCTCAACCGGATAAAGAAAATAGAAATAATAATTATACATGTATGTAGGCATTCATCGTGCTTCATCTGACAATACTTTTCGATTAATCTCGATAAAATGCAACGAGGACGGCTAAAAAATCCGGCTAAAGAATAGGAGCAAGCAGAATTAATGCAGAATTAATTTCCACAAGCAAATTATTGAACACGGTCAATCTATTGGGGACAGGCACTTCTTCATGCGCGATACTATTAGCAAATTCACTCATTTCTAAACTCTGAGAGTCTTACCTATCCTATTCGCTCAGTACTGGCAGTAAGGACCTTACGCGAGAAAAGTTGTATTAGGACATAGTTCGTATTTATATTAAAATAAATATATTCGCAATAACGCTCGAAAGTGTTTAGAGATTTTAATCGTAAATGTAACGTGACTCTACAATTTTCATCAGAACTTGGGAATATTTAAATTGATAATTGAAAATGATATTGTTAAGATTTGGGATACTCACAACTCGATGCTCTGGATAGTGGATGTGGAGCATGTCGTATCGACTTTCACGTGACAATGTTTGTGACACTTCATCTGACAGTCCCTGCATTCGTAACCCTGCTTGCCGAGCCTTCGTGCGAGGGTTCTTTTACACACCTCGCAAACTGTACCTCTAGAAACAAAATGAATCGAACGATTGTATTTCATACACCCAAAAAAAGTATTTTACGTTCAAANTGATTTTTTTCTATAATCTCATATTCTAAGCTTGCTGTTTTACAGCAAACATATTCCTCTTTCAATAAAGTGAAAAATACTTTTTTCTCTCTTAAATACTCTTGTTTATACTATTTTTCTCTTGATTTCAGAGGAATCCTCTTGAGGTTAATATAAGAGTAAGATCTTTTAAGACTTAGAGGATTCCACGTATATCAAAATTATTATTTTTTTTGTGTATGTCGATATTAGTACTCTGGCAAGATTTAAACACGCTTTTGTAAATTTTATTGTTGATTAATGGTAACCACATTGCTAAAAGTCGTATTGATAATATACATATCGACAAGATAACTCACCCCGCCATGTGTTTGGCGATAAATGTATGATCGTTAAATATGTGCAGCTTTGTCCCCTTTTTCCTCCATTTACTTTTTTGTGCGAGAGAAAGTGGTACGAGGTAGTGTCTAAAATTATAAGAAGAGAAGTGATGTAACATAAAATGTTATAAAGATCAAGTCTTATATATTATCTTCTAAAGATACACAAAGAGAGAGAAGAGAAGAGGGAGTGACTTACTTCTTTATACCATTCTCCAAAGTTTCAAGAACGAGCGTGGAAGCTTCATTGACGTACGTTCTCGTGGATGTTCCGCTTATACCCGAGGCTTCGCTTAAACTCGATCGTCTCGATTGTTCTGGCACCGACAGATGAGCTAAAAGGAGAAACAATTCGTATTAGATATACATTAATGTTTACTAATACGGATAAAAGAATGAAAAAGTAACTTAAAGCGCAAGAACGAATCACACATATACTGACGAAAAATGCATTCAATTCTACTTAGGCACAACCGATTTAAAGAAACCTGTATTTTATCGTAAGTACGAAACATCTGTAACGAATTCTGATTAATTGTTGTGAAGATAAATAATCGGGTTTTATTTTCGAGTTTAAACTATTATTAATTTTATCGAATCCGTAAATAAAAGATAACGCAATTTTTTCAAATTTATCGCTCATCGTTCCTGTTATCGATTTTGCCCATTGACAAGCAAAGTTTCCGCACTACGTTCTCGCTAAGATACTTACCAAAGACGAATACCATGAGAGTTACACACATGTGAGCAAGACAGGGTGTGCATGAATGAGTACAATACAATACAATCGAAAAATGAATAAAATATACATTAAGGCTAACAATATGATAAATTAGTAATCTCAATAGAACTTTTATATATGGATTTAAGTCAATTACAATCAAGCAAATTGTTTTTTAAGTGCACACATATACGAAACACAATATAGGTACACTCAATCATTAAAAAAAATATCTTACGAACATTAAAAACTATATTCTATATTAATGCAATTTACAAAAAAGAACACTGAAGAAAGTATTGAAATCTTACCAGATCCAGGATCGCGAGCTCTATCGGCAGATATAGATCTCGAATGAGCGTCTTCATGATTAATCTCTCCATCAGGACCCACTGATTTACTCCTCGTTTTGGATCGACTTAGTCGCTTCTTTATGGTACCAAAGAAATCGCGTCGTTTTCTTCGTGTTCTTCCTCTCTCTGTACAAAGTAAATGTTTATTATATTTTACAAATTATTACATGAATATATAATGAATACAATCAAAATTATAATTTTAATATAATTTACATGGGGGTTTCATTGGGAAATCACAATAAAAGTCTTACCTTCTGAATTGGAAGAATTAGGGGTGCTTTCTGGTCCCGAGATAGCATTGACATCTTTCGTTCCGTGCTGCAAAAAAATTGTAATAAAAAAATTACAAAATGCGAGATTGACTTCTTTGCTATCATGAAATTTCGTTTATCAAGACGAAAATGGTATTACAAATTCATTTACCTCCGGGGATATCTCTTGCCAATTTCCATTCTGCGTCAGAGTGACCTGTTACATATTAGTAAATACACAGCACTCAACCACAGTTAATACTTTCATGAAACAGAAAAAAAATACTTGATGTTAAAATAAATTGAAATGCAACTCTGAATAATGACACTTTAAACGACGAACGTTTCGAATTTGCTTCTCAATCTTCGGTGTACCAGATGTCTGTTTTAAGTTGCATCAAGTTGAAAGAATTATTCTTCAGATTTATTTATTTTTTCACGTTATAGGCGAAAAACGATTATTCCAATCACAATGCAAACAACCAACACTACGTATTTCTTACCTTTACAATCTGTCGCTCTGGTTGCTGCAAGAGAAATTAAATAAGAATCATGCTTTAGTAGAAATCAATAATCGCAAAAATGATATTTGTCAGAGATGAAGTAATTTCATTGAAACAAATCATTTTTAAAAACTCAAACAAATCTTTTATTATGTATATACAAATTATTCTACAGAATCTCTCGACAGTTAGAAACTGAAAACATCCACTCATTTAAATTCATCCCTAACTTTTTTAGTTATTCGTAACTTTATTTCACGCGAGTGTTACATTAGTTGTCGTGCAATAAAAAGTATTTTTAATTACTTCACAAACTTACCCTTTGCTGACTATGTACAATCAAGGTCCCCTTGTTACCATTCGTCTGTCCACTTCTATATGGTGAATCCACAACGTTGCCATTTGTTAAGTAGTCTGCAAAAATATTTTTTTCTAATAAAATTTCGTATATAAAAAAAATCTATTTGATGAAATCCACGACTCTCTCTCTCTCTCTCTTTCTCTCTGTCTATCTCTATAAAAGCGTTGATTACCTTAAATGCCAAAACATTATTTATTTATCTAACTTATATAAAATGTTTCAGATTTCTCTCCGAAGGAATTTGGAAGATTTTTAATTTTTATTAATTTTTTTCAATAAAAATAAGTTATCATTAATCGTGAAAATGTAAATTTAAAGCTTAGAAAAGAAAAGAGATGAATCAAAACATGAAACTTGTAATATCGATATTTAATCAATTCTTGAAAATGAATAATTTTTGAATGTTTGCCCTTGTTTGCATTTGCGAGTGATGCTTTGTCCATGACACTGTGAACAAGAAATGAGAATCTAATTATCCTCATTCCAACTATCGGAGCAAATCGGAGGAACGACGTGCGATGAACGATGCATAATTTGTAAACAAATGCGTTACATACTAGGGGGTTCAAACCGGTTCTAGTCACGAGGTTGTCTTCATACAGGACAGGTCAAGAAGTCTAATATACTAATGAAAGAAAAATCAATCGAATGTAGACACACTTCAACGCCTGGTAAGTAATCGGTAATTACCCCCTTCCGACTGTGCGGCAGAGTCGTACAAGATAAGTGTACTGTTACCGTTGTTGTAGTTCAGACTATTGCTGCTGATGACATTTGTTTGGCTGTAGGAACGGGTCGGCGAGACTGGCTTTATCGACTCCTTGACTTTATAAGGCTTGGTCCCAATTTGTGGTACCTCCGCACCCTCGATGAATAGAAACTGAAACAAATAATAGCACAAAATCAATTAGTACTATACAATGAATTATTAAAGGTATCGTTTCTTTAAAGACATTTCGAATATCTAAAGCAATTCATGAAAATTCGATGGAAGTAAATACATAATAAAATATTTTCCTTGATAATATTTTATTAGAGAAATATTTTGTTGCGCGAATACCATGTTTGATATCAAGTAGAATAAGAATTAATAAAAACAATTACCTCCACCGTGAGGGTGCCTGTAATGTCATCTTCCTCGTATGGTCGTGCCTGAAGAGGTATAATCTGTCGCTGGCTCGGATTCGCGAGAAGTTCCTCGACACCTACGATTCCTAGTCCCAAGAATCGTTGACTTTTATTGACATGATCAAACACTTCTAATAACACCTCAGTCGTGTTGTGGCTTATATCGCTGCAAATACATATTGAAATTTAGCCACCTCTAAAATATCCTGACATCTTCCGTAAAAATAAAATAAGAAAAATAAAGTAACAATAATAAGCATAATAACAAAACGAGATAAATCGCAGGAATTTTTCATTTGAATAATTACAATAAAAACGCCTCGTCCCATAGCGGATTTTTGGTATTTCTTTTTATAGAGGTTTGATTCTTTTGCGGCGGTTCATCCAATTCCACAACGCAATAAGGCTCCACAGCTCCTTGTTGACCGCCGAGGTCGATAGCTTTCACAACCTTCACGAGTAAACGTCTCTCGCCAGGCACATACTGCATAGGTGCGGACGAGGGTGTGGTATGTCCTTGAAGGCGTTGATGCGGTGGCTGCATCGAATTCGAGGTGGTCTGCAAACAAAGTCGTCATAGCGGGTGTGTGATAATAATAGCATGTGATAATTTACAAGTAAAGTTATATTTTCGACAACTACCCTATTTCTTGAGAAAAGTTAATTGTATATTTTCCAACTCTATAATATAAATCTTGTTGAAGAATTCGATGAAAAGTTTACATTTGCAAAAAAAAATAAGTAATACTTGCAATTAGTTGTTTAATCTCATCGACAAGGTTAACCGTTTTAATACGTCTTTAATTACTTACCATACCGTCGTAATGTATAGGATATGAGAAGCCGGGCTGAGGAGGCGGCTCTCTCCATAATCGAGGACACGTGGGATATTGAGAGAGATTGAGGTGAACGTTGGTGCCTCGCAAGGCACCCACCACAATTTCCGATACCACTTCTTGCAACTGGCTCTCGTCCAAATCTTTCTTTATTGTGCCCACCGCTGCCAGAGAGATTTTCACCTATGATACGAGGGGAATAGTAAATAATATTGTCTCATTAAGTGTGCACCAATTTCTCCGTCCATCATCTGATTCCGCAACTATTTGCCTTTCGTCTTGTCAGAGAGAAAACGCTAAAAAATTGACAAAAAAATATTTGTTTTTCTTCTTCTACGTCTATTTGATACAAGACGACGAAGATTATATAAACGCGATGTATTGTCGCGATGCAGAATGAATGGGAAATAGCTGTGATCGCATAATGATAGGGCGGAAGTTTCCATGTGTTGCATCACAGGAAATCCGTCGATATCAATGTTCTACGCACCTCTGGCCAACCGTCGCATTTCAGATCGATTAGCAGCTTCTCGGTGATGCAGACGATGTTGAGGCGAGCACGGAAACGATTGACATTGACCCGATAGTGGTTAATTTCCACTTTATCTCCTCGCTGCCGAAATGCTTTTAGTTGCAAAGCCGGAGTAGCTTCGCAGTCGCACGTGATAGTCTAAAGAAAAGAAGATGATTATTTGTTAACATAATTAATTGCTAATTATAAAACTAATTTCTAAATATTAAATTATTAGCTATTTAATAATTCATTTAAAACACAGAAAATCAAAATAAATATGTACAATTTAATTAAAAATTTTTATATTATAATTTTTTTGCAGTAAAAACGTTAATCTTGTTAATTTCGTTGCAGTAAAAACGTTAATCTTGTCAAGTTTGAAAGTTCCTAGAGACAGATTGACAAAACGGAAAGAAAATTGGCAGTTTGACAAAATTCCAAATACGAAAGGTTAATGAGAGCCTAGAACGTCTACATACCACATCGTCCTTCGAATCGCATTCGCAAAAGATGTTTGACAAGGTTGGCGGATGAGTTTCTGGAAGTACGCGAACGAATTCGACGCCGACTCCGTGCTGAAACACATATAAATGTCTAATTGCGATCATACACACTGGTCGAAATACGTACACTTAGAAACATATGCGTCACGCTTCTTTATATTACGTGTGATAATTATCTCGTTGCCGTTTTTTATCCGGCACGCAATCATACGATATCCCTGATTTGCATTCAGAATAAGAATTAAGAATAGTCCGTTGTACTGTTTGTACGTAACAATATGCCGTTTACTGTAGGTGAAGCAAGAAAAGTTTTAAACATAAATATATAGATAACAATACGTGATAGTAATCAATTATTATATATCAAATTGAATTACTATCAATTGCATAAATTTCTTTCACTGACTCCAGAATGAAAAATTTCAAAGAAATTAATTTAATTTTTACCGAGTGGCTATCATTTGTTTTTGTTAAAATTATATTATTCCTTACTTTTGTTATACAATGATTTTAATTATTTCTTCTTAAATTGTAATTTTTTTTTATCAAAATCTATCGCTATATTATAATGCATTATGTCGTAAGCTTAAAAAATCCAAGTCACGTCGTTACATATGATAAACATTAACTAATCCAAGCTGGGATTGGCTTCGACGCTCAATGAAATTTAAGTAATTCCAGCGAAGCGATGCCATAGCTTATACACGTGGCAAGGACAGCGCCGAACCGTAACGCCTTTTTATATTCTAGTGACCTTTGATGTAACGCACCTTGACCCATGTAAATGATGATGTCACAAATCATTCGGTGTCGTGCCACCGCAAAAGAGGAGAAAGATTACGCGCAATCAATTTTAACGCGAGATATTAATTATGATATTTTGCCATAATTTATACTTGCCGATTGTTAGAACGTAGAATTTTTGCGACAGTTTTTAGTTACTTTCATTTTGTTCATTTAATTTGTAAATTTATCGATAAATAAGTGAGTGCCAATGTTAAAAAAAAAAACGATTGACCTTGAGATAAAGATATCGGGAAATTATAATGTTTAATCGTAATTAGTTATAAAGCGAATAGTTGATATGACAGTTTAAATAATCGAAAGCACGTTGAATTTTCACGATTAAATAATACTTATAATTTCTTATTTAATAAATTAGGAGCTAGTGACAGAATTTAGAAAAGTATCCGTAATTTTAAGCACACGAACCGTTTAATAAAACACGTTAGACAGAATGACCGAACAGTTCAACTGATCTGTTCAAACGCGATCAATTCAATGCGATCGATTTACAAGGTACCATGTGCTTATAATTAAAGAGAGAATGAAAATATTAAAACTCTCCACTTTGTTGTAACTCGGCGACGTGTATCTAACAATAAGAAGAGGTATCTCCGCCCGAGCATTCGACTTATTCGAGACCATCGCGCACGCACGCAAACACAAGCGTATCCCCTTCTCTTTTCACCCACGCCTCGAGACGAGTATCGTATCTGGCCTTATCGAGTGTGACGAATCGTGCAAAGTTCCATGTGAATTTCAATATGCGTCGTATCTTATGAAAAACATATTCATACAGAATAAGAAGCTAACATCATAATTAATTCATCATAATTATTAATTTGATAAAACTACCAGCTGTCCTTGAGATTCAAGATTGAACATTTAAAAACTCGCTGGTTTCGGAATGAAATTTTAGAAAACTTTTGCCAGACATTTTACGGCAAATGTGACGAACGAAAGAGCTTAGATCGCTTAAGACGATGACCAGTCAACGTTTTCACCCTCGTCTTCTCACCTCGTCGGTGGAGTTGGCGGTGAAGTCGTTAAGGGAAACCACCCAAATGGCCAGAAGTTCGTTGAGGATGACAAGGTCGTAATGAAGCCACACCATCAGTTCGTTGACCCAACGCACGGCCTCAGCATCCGCGCCAGTCGCAGTCGGGAGGTGCAGAGCTTTGGAGCTGCGGGACGGGCTGATGAGAGCACCGGAAGTCTTCCGGGTCAGACGTTTCCTGATCGGCGGTGTCGGCGGCACGTAGCCACCCGGCGAGGGTGATCTCGTACCTGCTACGATACCGGTACCACCACCACCACCAGCAACAGCAGCTGCAGCACCACCACTGCCACCACTACCACCAGCATTAGCGGTACCGCCGCCACTGCCGACACTAACGGTACCACCGCCACCTGCACCACCACCGGTACCAGCCCTCGCGAGCGATGACGAGGACGGTGACACCGATTTCGACTTGTCAAACAGTTTTTTAACGATGGTACCAGCGCCCGAGCCCGTCGTCACGGCACCCTCGTCGTAGACTCGAGCATGACCATCCTTGCCAAGCTGCGACGATGACGACGACGATGAGGCGGCGACGGCGGCAGCGGCAGTGGCGGTGGCGAGCTCGTTCAGCACGAAACGATTGTACACGTATTTGCCAACGCACAACACCACCAGACCGAACAACATCCAGCCGAATATCAGCATCGACAGCGTATCCATGGTCGTTTCACCAGTCGAGTCGAAACTGCATATCAGATCGTCCACCCGCTCGGCCAAGTCGGCCATATTGCCCCATCGTTCTGCCAACCAAGTCCAATTGGATTCCAAAAACATTCTTTTCTATTTTCACCCGCGAGCAACCGCGGCCCCACCACTGCTATATACTTGGCTATTAATACGCCGCGCATATACCCTGGGTTCTCCCAGACGTGCTACACGGCACTGGTAGCCGTGATGCTGTTCCACGTCGTCATCTACTCGCCTGTGTCTACCTAGTGTCTGTGCTTCCGCCTCGAGGATCTGCTGTACCTTCCGTACAATCAGACCTGGCCATCGGCTTCGAGGTCACGCGCTTTCTTCATCACCTCTCTCCATCGTTCGGTTGACCCGACCATTTATAAGCGAAGAGGTTGTCGGCCTTCGGGTTGGAGCCGCGACCTCCAACTATCCGATCGAGACCAAAGTTGAAAGCTTTCGAGCGGACTCGTAAACCGCATGCTTTTCTCAAAGTCTCTCGCCATTGAACTTGATAACAGATTCTTTGTTGAGACTAATAAAGTTGTGATAACTTCTACGTGATATTCGTCTGTATAAAATAATCCAAGGGATCAGAAGCGCACCGGTAGCTGGATCATCAGAAGCGCGATATCTTTGAAATAAGGGAGGCTTCCGGTTAGATCTTTCTTGCACTGAGATTAAGATGATATTAATACTTGTAATAAGAGTATTATCTTTCTTTCTTCTTATTCTTTGTCGAGATGAGATTAAGCTGCAAAAAGAACATTCGATAGATTAAATCTCGGCGACGAAATATGATAAACTATAAAATAGAAAACTCGATATTCGATATCAATTGATAACATGCCTGGATAATGTCACGCAAGTTATCACAATTGATGAATTCGTACAAGCTCTACTTCTGCGGAGGCGCGAAGCCTCTGAAATTGAGTTTGCTTTCACAGAACATTATTCCCAATATATTGTTATTTTAATTTTTTCTCGAACCTTTTTATCTCTATATATCACATGTGTTATTATTATTTAAACACATGAACATTTTAATTGGCTCAGTGAAAAAGATATGTCGTTGTTTGGAATGTAAATAACGACATGCTTCGGTGAAAAGTTCAAAAAGGAATCGTCTCATTTACATTTACATTACGTTCCACCGCATTACTTTTGATAAATATTTTTTTAACGGCTACCGTTGTGTCGTTTGTTGGTGATTAAGCGATAAGAGGTAATGACGAATGGACAGCGAGAATTGTTCGCCAGCAACCTTGGCAATGTCTTATCACTTGACTGTTATAATTTTCCCTCACTCGAGAGATAGATTGTAGATAGATACGCGCAACATATGAATAGAAAAATATTATCGATCAAACATCGAGAAAAAGAGGATATTCTTGCTCGTCGCCGAAGAGAGATTTAAATTCAATCTCGAGTTGTCGATCAATGGTTGGGATCAATAGGACAGGTCAGCCATGAAGAGGGCAATGAGAGTTCAATCGAAGCCGTCGACAGCGAACAAGTAAAAAACAAACTAATGAAAAGATTTAGAGAGAATGAAAATTCCTTTCGTAACCCACTCTCTTCCCAACAAAGTCGTCTTTATATGTCGTTCCGTATAAATGTAGAAACAGAAAATAAAGTTGAGACAGGATATAAAATAAAAGATGGAATTATTTATCCTCAAATATAAGACAGATAAAAAATTATTTAAGATTCGTTGTTGTGTTAAATCAAAGTTAATTAATTTGAAAAGAATTATTAAAAGCTATATCTATATCTCCATATCCTCCAATGTTTATTAGTATTTTCCGATTGTTCCTTTTTTGAGTGACGTGACCTAATACATTCACCATTTGATAAACGACTTTAACAGCGATACCGCGAAACCTGGTGAATGTCTTACTCCATGTGCCGTTACACTTTCGCTTTACCGTTGGAAAGTGTGCGCGTTCGATTTCTATCGCGGTCATCGTGTAGTCTGATTTCGGTATTCGCTCTATCTTCTTATCTGTCACTCTGGATTCGTCAGCTTGGTGATATCAACCTTGCATCATTATATCTTATTCTACGAAGAATCGACAACGATATCTCATTCCCGATCGAAAAAGGTCAATGCTCCGATTAAAGTGATATACAGTGATAGGCATTTTTTTACATTAAGAAAAAATATAGATTACGTACATTAACTCAAAACGATTTTTTATTGGAAATAAGTAAAATTTAAAATCAATATAAATAAAATTCAAAAATTCATCATAAATTTTATAATGAATGTAAACTGTTGCTTCATACGTCGCGTTCGTTTACTTTCCAAAAGTGAGAAGACTGACTCACAATCAAGGATTTATTTCCTAATTCTAATTTATATAATATCCAGCTTTCTAATTGAATGTTATACTAATTACTTTACTTATTTTTATTATCATAAAAAGAAAACTATCTTTAATATTTTGACAAATCGAGATTTTTGAAAGGTGATTTATTAATTTAATTTCGACCTAATTAATCACGATTGATCAATCTCAAAGCGAGAAATTTATACACCAAAATTCCATTCCACGCGATTATATTTATAATTTCTTTATAATGTCATGTAACTAGTCATGTAACTAGTCATACACTCATTATCTTTATTTTTTAAATCTCATTTTCTTGTCACAACTTATCATAGCATCTGATTTCAAACAAACCGGTTTTTTATAATAAAAAAATCTCAAGATTATAAATCAATTGTTAATTTTATTCAAAGATTAATGTTTGCGTTGCACGTTGTGTAATTCTTTTTCTTTTTACACGAAAAAAATTGAGTTATAAAAAGTTTTAGTTAGTACGCGTACACTCGTACATACACGCACATTTCCACCATCATAAACAACTCCAAATACGGTACCAGGTATTGATTAATTCGGGCAGGACGATTTTGATTACAAGAATCAAGGGAGATTTCTTCGATTCCTTGTGCGTCCCTTTGACATTATGTTAATTTTCAATTGCTTTGGAAGGTAATTGAATAATCGGATCGTGGAAAGATTCATACAAGAGCCTTCAAGCAGCGTCGCTATGAAATCTCTGAGATTTCAACTAGTCGAAATTATTTGAAACGCAAAGTTCGAGTGATAAAACAAAATTTTTCCTGATGGCAACACCAAAGAACATGAAACGAATAATTCTGTCGAGCGGAAAAACTTGCGGACTTTCTACTGGACGGTCAAAAATTGAAATGCAAATTTTGAACCCGTAGCCGCAGTGTCACGGCGCATTGCGCATTCTTTGGGTGCATCCGTCGGATTGCGTCTAAATAAATTGAATCCTCGGCGAGCAACTTGGAAAATAAAGAGAGCTTGGCACGAACAATTTTATTCCGTCACCGATATCTCGATCGAATCAATATAAATAATTTGAAGAATCGCACTTATTAATACTCGAATTCAACGTAGATCAATAATCGTGTCATTTAATTGAGCAGTCGTATTACACTATCGTGTCGCACGGATCCACGACACGCTCGAACACGGCGTGTCTCATTTATATTTCGCACTCTGTATGCCACTCCGATACGATAACGACAACAATGACGAGAGCGACAACGATGACGCCTACCTCCTCGCGGAAAATGGACGCTTCGCGCTTCGTTCAATGCCGGCGTCGCAGCGGCGGCGGTCCGCGGCAGTCTGACTTTCGATTAATCGGCCGATCCCGTCGGCCCGACAGGCCACTCGCCTGGTCGACTCGGAGGGGCAAACCCCGCCAGAATCCGACATCTACGTCGAGTCTCGAGCACCCCTTCGACCCCACTGTGCGCTACCAAGCCACCACTCGCGCCTTTTCCCCATCCCTGCGAATAGATTGAAACTTGGGGATGAAACATCGCTCTACCTATATCTTGAAATATAGGCTACGATGTCGCATAGGCCGACGTATATTCTTCAATTTTGTTTCAAATCGATTTTTTTTTTTTTACGAAACAACCCTTTGAATATGTTTTAGAGGTCTTTCACATTTCCGCCTTAAGACACACTATTAAACTCGTAGTGTCAAATTATACTGAATTTGAGTCATTTTGAACTATTCCGTAGGTCACCACTGCTCCTACTCAATATTTCATTAATTTTGACAAATGTGGAAATTAAATTATATAAATTAACAACATATTGAGTAAAGCTTACTCATTAATTTTATCTCATTGTTTTAGTCAAATTAACCGAATATTGAGTAGGAGCAGTGGCAACCTATAGGAGTTTACAGTGCAAGTTTCAGATTAAAAATCAATTTATTTGATGGATTTTTAAGAATTGATTAATATATTATACACTTGGAATTTGAGATACAAATCGAAAATTATTGTTCTAATTGTGCATTGAAATTTTATCTCGGGAATAAACGTTTGCACAAACCACGTGCACCCTCGTGGTTTGAATTTATATAGGGCAATTCAAAATTACGCGTTACTTCAGCATGAAAGATAATTGCCACAAACTGCGAAAAAAGTATCTCTGTATAAGTAAACATATTACAAAAAAAGAAGATTTACTACTTGCGTATAATATTATCACATCATCTCGTTTAAAAAATTACTTCCGATGTATTGTACAAATCAAACGTCTCTCAGAATTAGAAAGCTAAAGCGTTTAATTGCCTAATCTTTGAAACCGTAAATCCAAATGGTTCGATTCTTTTTCCATCCTGACGGTGTACCCGACAGTTTACTATATTTATTCTGAAAAATCCAGAGTGACAAAGTTTCTGATTCTCCCTATACGCCGCCGGTTGTGGTGTACCGCGGTCCCATATCGATCCGCTGCGCAGCACCACTTTACCCGGTCGACCTCGCGACGAATCATCATCCGCTACCTTGGCATATAGAATAAGATTCATCATTTTAAACTATGTTGCTATCATTAGGCTTTTCGTATTTATGACAAAATAAATATATCCTTTAACTAGATATATACTTGGAGGCAAAAATATATTTTGCAAAAATTGTAGACGCGAAAGAGGTAGGTTCCACTATAGAAACATGAATTAAATGCTAACAAATGTAAAAAAGTCGAAATTTTTGGAACATTACCTTCGCTGTGCATATTAAGTTTTATTAGTTTTTTTTTTGTTTGTAGATTGGGACTCGAGATTGGGACGTGAGTTTAATAATCTGATCGCGAGTCACGCGATGGTCTTCAAACATTAACATTATGTCACAAATTACTATAAATTATGCCAATGTAAATAATTGTATAATCGTATGTAGATTGAGTCAGCGCGTGCCGATGATGCAACAAAGGATCCATCATCATCGTAAATAGTTGCGATGCCACAATTGTATGCAAGATATATTGACTTAAATTTGATAATCTCGCACGAGCGAGCCGAATAATTGTGAATAAATTGCGATTATAATTGAAAATCGATCGTTGAATAAAACAAAATTAGACAATTACCGAGGCAACTTGATCGAATTGAGGATAATTGATGCACACTATTTTGCAATATACTATAGTTTTTCGTATCATCTTTTTCCCGAGACTCAAATATGATTTAAAAAATTTTTAAATTAAACTTTTAAATGATTAAAACTTGTACCAACTTTGTTTTCCATTTCTCTCATTTATTCCTATTTTATTATATTATTTATGAATGTTACATACTCACTCGAGTACTTGTGTTATCACGCTTGGATTTTTAATGGAAAAATGATATTGGAAGTGGCGATTGCCTTTGCTTCAGCTGCAGATAGCACGTAACGTGATGACGCTCGTCTAAAAATAGCTCCGAGAAATAATTCATTCACGCGATACACACAAACTTGAAATCTATCAGCTTCCGATTTTCAAAAGAGAAAAAGTCATTTCCTTGCATTTCCGTGAGTTTGTCGCGACAACTTTTATCTCCGCTACAATCACGATGGCTCGTTGCGGAATAAAAATTTAATTGCATCGCGCAAAAAAGGGGAGAAGAGAGAAGGTTTGTACAGCGTATACTCTTTTTATTGTTTTGTCATTCATTTACATACAAATATTTTCAAGATACGTCTTACGAAACGAAGTAGTGGCCATATTCGGTGCTCGCTGTAGTTTGCGCTTTCACTACGGTTAAAAGAATGTATCTCTCGATACAAAGTAGTTTTGTCGCTCTTTATATCTCATTCACTTAAAATATTACATTAACTTCGCGGCGTCCTTGAGCTCGTCTCGTCCACTTTTAATAAAGTAAACCATTCGCGACTCTTTCCTTCGGTGCTTACGCGTCATTGCAGCTCACAATTTCGCTCTTCCGTTTGTGCAAATTATTGAAAAAAAAAGAGGAATGGGAAAATAGAAAAAAAATTCTAATCTCGGGGAAACAATCACAGTCGTTACGCGCGTTATAAAATTCAAAAGGTACTGCTGTCAGATTCCAGCACCGAATAAGATGAGGCCGTCATATTTAATGATGATTAACAACGGTTAACAAGTCGTACTTGTCGACTTTTTCCTCACGTTAAAAGAATTAAAAAAAAAATGTTCGTGAAAAACGCGCTGATTATACGACGAGCTGCTCTCTCTCTCTCTCTCTCTCTCTCTCTCTCTCTCTCTCTCTCTCTCTCTGTCGCTCGTAAATTCCGAGTCCTAACGTACGCTGCGAGGAACCTATGAGAGAAATGTCGAGGGTTTGGCAGTCGATGGCTGTTGACGGACGCTGTTTGATTCACGCGCGATCATTCAGCACAACATATCACAATTCGAGGTAAAGTTCGGCATGCCAACAACGGCGACTTGTGATTCGCATGGTGTGTCCTCGCACGCGCTCCCTTCGGCAACAACATATTCATCGAGTTCGACGTTCGATGCCTGCGGAACGGTACCTTACGTCGTACAAATCGTTCCTTTCCATGCCAAGAATAAACACGGAAGATCATTTTTTTTTCTTTCGTTTCTTTTCTTTTTTTTTCTTTACGATCCTATCTCTATCATCGGAATCCAAACTTATTTATATATCGATTTCAAACAGTTCCCCTTCTCTCTTTCTTACGTAAAAGCTAAACGGTTTCGACAATCCATTCGCGCCTCATGATTACGCTTTGTGCAATTCGGGTAATTATCGGCGTATTTTATCTTATCTTACATGACAAAAGTCGCTTTTGCTCGCTGGTCGCATCTTGCGCGCGAGTTTTTTACTTGAGATACTGACGATTCAGAAGTTTTATCTGAATATGCATTTGATCGTTAAACTAGAAAACCACATGTATCGCGTGCAGGTCGCTCGTCCCAATTTATGGTCTCTAATACGTTACGAATACGCGATTCTTTCATATATCACTTATAACTTATGTCGAAGGCAGGACGAAGCGACGTTTAAAAGTGAAGGATACCGTGGAAGAATGTAATGTTCTCCGTGATATCGTGATGCTTACGACACAGCTTATTAATTAATGCTTACACATGTTAATCCGCAGTCATTCCGCACATACGTTTCTAAGCATAGCTTAAACACCAACATTTTCACTCGCACGAGTGAAGCCGGCAACAATTAATCGTTCATAAATGAACGTTGCCCAAACATGTATCATGGAAAATAGTGTAGATTTTTATAAAATTACATCGTCATAATTATGATTATACTAGACAACTGCTTAGATTAACGAAATCAATTAATTCTCTTTGCACGTTAATCTTCAAAAGTGCCCCAGTTCGTATTTACTCGCCAATTTATCTACAACTTGTCTATTTCAAAATAATAAATAATAATTTTTAATGGAAACGCAAGAAAACAGCGTGGAATCTAGGCTCTAGATGAAAAAAAATCTATATATATATATATATATATATACAGAATTTTGGAGTCTCTCTTTGAAAAAATTCCGAAGAAGTGACGGAGAGATAAAAAGACGCGAATGAAATTGTAAATTTATTAGAGATCTTCGTCGCTGGTTTCACTCGTCTTAAACGTGTCGAATTTAGAGACATTTATGCATTCGATCGTTGACATTTTAACTTCGCGATACACAGTGCTTATTAATGGCCTTGGTCGCGACAATCCTTTTTATCGCCGTCCACCTCGTTTATTTTTCAAGCCTTTTCGGCCCGCTCTCCTTAAATAACTTTTTCAATCTTAACACAAAAACACTCTTAATACTCGCATTAAAACTATGATATGAAAATTATAACTTATATAACTAAAAGTGTTCCACTATGCGCATATACTTAATGTACTGTATCTACGTGCAAAAAAAAAAGTATGCGCAGCTAATATGCATATCGCAACTTTGATAGTGCGTAGTCGCAAACATCGTGTAGACTCTAACGACGCGATAAAAATACGTTGCCGAGAACGGCAGGCAGCCGTGTAAAGGAAGAAAAGAAGCTAATATTATTGAAGCGCATATCGTAAATATACACGATGTTTCACCACTGTGCTTAATTTTAACAACAGATTTCACGAGCAATTTGGAGCAGATTCTTCCTCAACTAAAACTATCGATATGCCAATAATGCTTCTCGAGTTACGAACAGTCAAAAATAAAGAACTTTTCTCCAATTAAGCTTTAGAGAGAAACGTGTAATAAATATAATATAATAATATACATCTTTATTTAAAAATATTCCTCTATTATATATATATAT
>JAJVSH010000220.1:129474-151630 GCA_021460005.1 Tetramorium alpestre
CACACACACACACACACACACACACACACACACACACAGTTTATATTTTTACTTATAATATATAGTATATTTCTCTCTTTTTCTCTTTTCTGTCTCATTTTTTTAAATTTCAGATTTAATTGATGTTGATAAAATTAACTCGAGACTTTAATTCATAATATTTAACATTAAATATTAAAAAAGTGACAAACAATAGTTTTTTTAATTGAGGAAAAATCGTCTCAAAATTCGATTGATTCTGTCATTATGATAAAGGACGAATTACGTGAAACATCCTGTATATCGAGAGGAAGGAAGGAAGGGAAGAAAGTAAAAGGGCAGAGACGAAAAGAAAAGTGCAAGACATAAGCGACGATGATAAGAGAACGAGTCGTCTAAAGTCGCGGCTAGAGGAACATTTGAAAAAGATTTTGCCTTTTGCGTGTCAATATTTTCACATTTTCTCCCTCTCTAAAGTCTAACACATTGACAGCTCCATTTAAGAAAAAGGAGAAAGAAAAAATGAATAAAATAAATACATATTATAATGAAAGATCTTCATAGATGAATTTATATGTACAAAGGTAATGGAGTATCAAATATGTAGTAAAAAGGGGCGGAAAGGAATGCCTGAGAGAAGTAAAGAGGCAGAAAAAAAAGATGTTATTATATGTATAAGAAGATAATTTGTGAATTTGCAAATTGCATAAGTGTCTCTCGATTATCGATTAAAACATTCGATACATCCCTTGGTACGCAAATCATTATCTCGCAGGAGTACATACATACAAGAAGGAAATAAATGTTAAATGCGTGTTATCGAATACACTAGGTAAAATTATAACCACATTTAAGTAAAAAATAAAAAATCTCGATAAAACGTGATAAATCATGCGACATTTAGATGATTTAAAAATAAGCTTTATCGACGCTTGTGCTGTCAAAATTTTATCTTTCCTTCCGAAATTATATCTCTCACTCCGATAATTCGACTAGAAATTGTCTTTCATCTAATTCCTTCGGAATGATTATCAAGAGTTCTTATGATTACGCTTATCGTAAACTAGTGTGCCGATGTAATAAAACCGTAATCAAGCACAGTAGAGCATTGCATAATAAAAAAATCGTGTAAAATTCAGCCTTCAAAGTTACGAGAATTGATAGCAACAACGCAAAATTCACGTACAAAATGGGTTTTACGAGATAAAAAATAGATAGATATACATACTATTTCACCACATTACTCGTAGTCAACATTAATTAGTTTTATCAGACATTCATCAAACATTTGTACAAAATTGACCGATTGATAGAAAGGCAATTTAATATATAAAACGATCTTTCGCATATAATACAATTCAATGATAAATGTCGGATTATGTCACAAAAGATTGTTCTCTTTTCTATAATTTAATGAATATTGATTTGTATAAGAAACAAATATCTGTTATTAAATATATTATGTGTATATGTGTGCACATAATATAAAAAATACTTTTAAAATAATTTTTCATTAGCAACGTGATTTTCTACAGGTGTTTGCCAATAGTCAGTAGTATATATATTTTACGTAGTTGTTTTAATGAAGTAGAAAATTCGTTTATTATTAACAATTGTAATTGTTTACGATAATAATGAATAAATCAAGCATAATTACATCGTATATCACATTCTAACTATTTGATCGAACAGTGAAAGTCAAGATTTTAAAGATAAAAATTTAGTCATTTATATGTATTGAAAACATAAAATAATACATTTATATGTATTGAAAACATAAAATAAAGTAAATAGATCTTCAAGAAAGATAACATAAAAAGTAAACTATTAATCATATGAATGTTAAACAATTTGTTCGTGCACGCAAATGTGCAAACCAAATTGCCTAATTAAAAGTGCTCATTGAAAGTAAGCTACATAAAAGTTATTAATCATAAAAAAAAATTCTGAAACTATAATTATAAATGTCGGATTTCAATCAATCGGAAAGTATCTTTAATGTGCAGCAGTATCTTTTATATACCAGTGTTTTTTTTTTTTATAACTTGTCACATTAAACGTGCGAAAAACGTGAATCGCAATTTAGATATTCGATATCCAAGAATGGATTAACATGGAGATTTCTTAACTATAATACCGTTTAAGCGCAATGTTCTCGAGAATTTCACAATCAACGATCGTGGCATCCGTATATCATTTTTATTGCTATTTACAACATTCAACATGTCTAAGAGATTAACGCATCGGGGAAACGAGGTGTGTTTCTTGGAATGTATTCGCCTGTTATATATTTTCAAAAATTCATTGGCGTCAAAAATCGATAACGCAACGTGCTTTGCATAAATTAAAATGTCTATGTATAACATCGCGTCGGTAAAATAAAAGACAAAAATAAAAATGTGAAGAAAACACATGCCACGTCATTGATAAAAGAATTCTACATAGAATGTTCTACAGTGAGATCGTTCTTATGTAAAAGAATGTTTCAACATACAAGAGAAACTGTCTAATCATATGCAATAAAAAATATACGGTGCGTAACTTGAACGTTAAAATAATTGAGTTTCTTTTAATTATTAAATTTCTCATTTAATCAATTTTGATAAACTCGATAAATTTATCGAGAAAAAGAGACAAAAGGCGAAAGAGTGAGAGAGATGAGAACATTATAATAGATATTTATGCATAGAAATCGATATCATTTATACTATAAATAATACACCATTTTTGGTCTTTATTAATATTCCTTTAAACTACAAAGCGATATAATAGTATTTCATTGTGTGCATACTTATTTTATATTCTCATTGAAGTATTTCTCTCGCTTAGAATCTGTAAATCTTTCTCGTAACTCTTCATGTGTGTAAACAAATCAATTCCCGTCAACTGAATTAACTGAATTAATTGAAACTCAATTGATTCAACGTTTTGTTACGATTGTTATGTAGTAAATACCGAAAAGATTACGGCCACTTAAGACACTAAGATTAATTTACTTACACATAAATGTTCGATATACATGAATGTAATCAGATTACATTCTCGTAAATATGTTGTAAAAACCTGTATGTAGTTCTTCTCAATGATACCGCTTTGATATCGAGCAATATAGTCATGTAACTCTCCTTTGTTCTGTTTCGTCTCATTCCTTTCAGTTTCGAGAGCTCAGTTTTGTATGTTTTATTTCTTCTTTATCATCTTCTTTATCTCTTATTCAGTTCTGTTCTTACGGCTGGAAATATAAAATATTTCACATAAAGAAAACATTTTTCCACCTTGTAAATCCATTAAAGATTTTGCAGCAATATACATGTCCATACCATCGATTATTTCTTGCTTCATTTTCTGGAATTCTTTCCGCACTTCTTTAATTATCTCCACCTTGAAGGCCTCCATCTCTTGCGCGGTGAGCGAAGTTCCATCGTTAACACCGTTTACTTTGAGAAGAGTATCCTCCGAAGCCGAACCAAACCTCTTACGTACCGATTTCGGCGATTCGGCGCCGTTGGAGAATTTATTATTCGACGCATTGTTCTTGTCCCAAGACTTTTTGTCTGGCGAACTTTCCGGTTCCTGTAAAAGATATCGTTCGATTAGTGTTTCTCTCTTTTTTTTCTTTCTCCTCCTCCCCCTTCACTCTCTCTCCTTTTCTCGCCTATTCTTTAACGCTAATGTTTTCATCTCACCGACTATCCAAATTATTTTTATTATAAATTTATTATAAATTAATAATTTATAATAACTGTTTACATACTGGTGGTTGCTCGGGTTGTTTCTTCTCAGCAGCAGCTCGTCGGCGTGCTAGAGTCTTTGCCATTTCGTCCATCATAGAAGCCATTCCACCACCTCCACCTCTTCCTAAGGTGCCATAATTGCCACTTCCACTACCACTACTACTGGTGCTAGAGCCACTGTTTTCCACTGGTTGTGATTGTTGCTATTGATGAAAAAGATTCGTTATTATTCTACTTGCGTATTTTCTGTTTTCATATGTAAAACATGTTAATCTAATCATATCTCGTTTCTGCAAACAAGTAACAATTCAATTGAATTAAAAGGTTAAAATAAAAAACGAAAAAAAGATTACCTGTTTCTTTTTAAGACGCGCTTGAAGGGCAGCGGCTAATGAGTTGGTGTCAGGTGGAGGATCACTCGAGGAACTAGCGGAGCCGGAACCGGCAGTGGAACTGTTAGCGTTAGGTACAGGCGGCGGTGGCGGTGGTGGCGGTGCAGCCGGTCCAGCTAGCGATACCATCGGAGGCGGTGGCGGGCCGCCACTAGCAATAGGAGCGTAAGCATTAGCTGCGTGGTGTCCGCCGGTAGCGTACTGATTCACCGAATTTGACGGTGTCCCATATGGATTCGTGACAGCAGCTGTAGCAGCAGCTTGTACCTGACCGGTACCACCGTACTGTGCTTGAGCCTGGGACACGATATTGGTGCCGTACTGCGATTGACCGGGTTGCGCAACCGCGTATTGGCTCGTCGGACCGGGTGGCGGACCGGCAGCGTACTGATTTATCGAGCTATTACTTCCATACTGATTACTACCGCTGCTACCATACTGCGCGGCCTGACTGGCAATCGACTGGGTATATTGGCCTGCATTAACTTGTCCACTAGTAGGATAATTGCCCGTCTGACTGTTAGTACCGTAAAAGTTGTTCTGACTGCCGGACGGCGGAAATTGGTTCGGGCTTTGGCCCACGACGGAGGCCGTACCACTCCCAGCGCCGCTGCTACTGTTAGGAACAGTGGCACCCGCGTATTGATTACTCGCAGGTGCACCATATTGGTTTGCTTGATTAGTAACGTAGATAGATTGGGACTGTTGATTTGCAAGGCTCGACGATGGCGATTGTGCGTACTGATTCATCATCATCGGTGGCGCCGGCGCCGCAGACGAGTTAAAGTTCATCATCGTTGGCGGGCATGGCGGGGCGGGGGGTGCAATCGGCGGTTGGGGCGGTGGTATCGGAGGACCGACTCCCGGTCCAGCCGACATTTGCGGAGCGGCTGGAACCATACCACCGACACCCTGTAAGGCTGGTTGTTGCTGTTGAGGCGGTTGTGGCGCCGGCGGCGCCGACGAAGTTCGATGATGACCGGATTGTTGTTGTTGCTGCTGCTGCTGCTGTTGTTGCTGTGCAGCAGATGGACAGCTCGGTGATATGGGATTGGGGCTTCCAGTTGCTGCAAAAAAATTTTATCCCTGAATATATAATATTATATACAATTTTGACATTTGTGTTATAGAATAATACATATGCAATCTCTATGTACATGGATATTTATTGTGCTAGAAATGTAATACCTTGACTTTGTTGAGACATTCTGCGTTCCTGAATTATTGCCACGTCCTCTCTAGTCATGGTTCTGCACAGATATGAAATTGGAATAAGTTATAAAATGATTATTCATCGAGGTACAATGCATTATTAATGTAAAGCGTAATAGAGCCAGCCAACTAATGGACATAGAGAGATCACCTATACGTAATCCTAAACATAGATTATATTAAAAATTCATTTTAACTGGCTTGATAAATGTTTCTCAACATTGACACAAAGAGAAAAAAAATTACATAAACGTGCGGAGATAAATTTAATTGTGTCGCACGCTAACATGCTAAAAATACTGCACTACAAAGATTATTTCCTATTTCGCTATATATATATATTTCAGCGGTAATAGAATACTCTTACTCTACGTCATAGGCTATTAATAATAGGCGTTTAAACATTGATGTCAATTTATACGAACTAAGAAAGTAAAGAAGATATTAATCTGTTATATTTTCATCGTATGGCACAAGGTACTTTCTATATAGAGCAAGCTAACGCAGCTGTGCATCACTTGTTTTCTTATCCCTGGCAAGTTTGTATATTTAGCCGATTCTTATCTAACAATCGTTTCGAATATCGAATTTATCGAGTATTCCGAATTTTGTGAGAAGAGTCCACGAAAAGACGGAGAAAAAATGTCGAGCTCGGCCGCGCAATGTATTCGAGTTATTTTGAGAGGCGCAGACTGCAACAGACGGAGCGAATTCTCCCGCTTAGTCTCCGCGATTTTATTTTCGACATCGCGTAAATATCTTTTCTCGTTTTCACGGTAGCTGGAGTCTCGCGTGTAAAACTGTAGATTCACCATGTGGAAGGGAGAAAGAAAAAAAAAAGAGAAGAAGTCGATTGATTAAAATCGCTAAATTGCAACATTCTTGGGAACTATATGAAAGGGGAAAGGAAAAGATGCAAGGAGAAAACGTGATAGAACGGCGTTATTCTAACGTAAATGCCCGCGGTTTTTACTACATGGAATCAGGAGTCCTAGACAGATCTGCATGACCTTTAACCCATATTAACCTAATGCTCTTGTATGACACAACAATATTAAATTTGTGACTTTTCGAAATATTCTAGAGAAATTTGTATAATAATACTTTTCAGTATATTTGTAAATATTGCTTTCTCCGTAGATATTTATACTTTTTTTATTTTCATATTATTTAATAACATGTTGCATGAAAGATATTTGAATAGCAGTTAATTAAGAAATTCAGGTTATTAGGGTTAAAAGGACGGGAAGATCACCTCGAGTGTCCATCGCCCGGTGAGCCACGCGCACAGCCCATTTGAATAACGGTGCCAACAGCACCACTAACGGTCACGTGCTCGGGGGTTGTGGTGGCGGAGCCCACGGGCAGGGCCGTCTGGCCTCCTGTAGGCAGATGGCTCAGGGACAAGGAGATCCGCGCGTTACGACCTTGACTGCAACCAGTCAGGACATATGTGTGATTCGCTTTAGGTGAACGATGGGGAAATTGAAATGGGCCTATGTCCGTAAAGTAAGTTGTCACCCTACAAACTTTTCGCGCTTATATATCATTCTACAAATGATCACATCAAAACTACTTCGTGTCTCCATATATACTGACTTGTCGTATTAAAAAAAAAAAAAAAAAAAAAAAAACATTTCAAACAGAAAAGAGTTGCCTGCATTTCGTTCGTAAAGGTGACATGAATCGACTGGACGTTTTGTGCGCTGTATTATATTTCTTGAGAAAGTAATTGTAGTAATGAGATAACAGTCACGCTGAAAAATCGAAAGCGAAAGAGAAATAAAAAGAACGAGACGTACCTGTATCCCATGTCCTCCTCATATTGAGCAGTTGCCTGGCTCTGTTGTTGCTGCTGCTGCTGCTGTTGCTGCTGCTGCTGTTGCTGCTGCTGCTGTTGTTGATAGACAGTTTGCTGTTGTGTAGTCGTGGTGGTTGTCGGAGCGAGACTTCTTGATATGTTGCTACCATTGCTCAGCACCTACGCAACAGACATGATGTGTAATTAGAAGCTAATTAACAATGATATATCCAATTACGACACAACGCCTAGCAAAGTCGGCAATCGTAATTGCCGTAACTGAAATCGATGTCCCACGATAACGAGCATTCGTTTTTTTTATACTCAAGTTTCTTTTTTCGTTTTTACTTAATAGCATCCGAGATGACTCAAGTGAATATGTGTCAGAATGTTTTGTCCCTTTTAATGAAAGTTACAATCTTAAACTATCATAATAACTTGAAACGTTAAAAATACCAAAATTAAAAGTTTAAAGTGGAAGTACAATTCGAAATAGCAAACAGAAATTAATTCTAACAAGACTGTAAAATGTAAAAAAATATTATGAATTACATCGAGTGCCTGGAGCATCGCCCGAGCGAAAGCATCGGCGTCGTCCTTACTGGAGAAGTTGAGCCCATAGACTTGCTTGTTGTCCCGCCACTGATGAAACGTGACCGTGGCCTGATTGTACTTGAGTCCCTTGAGAATCGCGCAGTTGATGACAATCTCGTGGTCCTGCAGCTTCCTGCCGACCACGCGGAACGTATTGTTCACCTGATGGTGATAGAGTTGGACCTTGGACAGGCCGGACGAGCTGCCACTCGGTATCCATTTTTTGTTCACGTCGTCGTACACCATCACCGACGCGCGGGCGGATGATATGCTCACTTCGCTGTAAATGACCAAACATCGGTTTTTGTGTTTTAGTCAATTAATTTCATCGATCGTTCGCAATTATTCTCTTTCGTGCTATTTTTTTCATACACTTTGTTATGTTGTTATCTCGAGGAAAAGATGGGACTAGAATCGTTGAAAAGTGGCGAGTTATTAGTGATTTTTCAATCAGTTTAATTGTGATGTAAGTGAAATTAAAGATTACGAGTAAGTAAAAGGAATATATTTGCACGAATCAAAGCAATTCTTATCTAAATAGCTGGCGAAGTAAACGAAGTAACGGGACGAATGTTGCACCGGGCTGAATCGTGGGCGGTACACGCGGCACACGTCGCTCCGTTATCACTTTTTTTTCCTCTTACTCACGCGAGAAAGTCGCATAATTCGAATGACAACACGAGCGAAATCGCGAAACGCAGATTATACAGTCTCCGCGATTTGTTCTGCGATTTACCACCTTACGATCTCTCTGCATTTCTGACACTCGCATCGTAAACATTCTAACGAACAACGCAAAGCCGCGAATGAAACTGGCTAACGTGAGCTTATATTAAAAAAAAAAAAAAACGAATATCTTTCCCAAAATGTTATCTCCAGATATCCCCTCGATTGTCACGTCGCTTATGAGGGAACAAAGAGTCCTTGTGAATGTGCGCGATAGCACAAGACGGCGAAGGACACGAGGTGAAAATTGACGAGCGTCGTGTACCACGAGCGGCTATCCTGTTGCCAAGAAGATCGCTGCTGGCGATAACTCGTATACTGTTGCACATTCACACGCCGCTGCGACGCGGGATCCTCCGACACGGTTACGGAAGGGCGCATCCTGGCGAACGTGTCTTGACTCTGCGTCGGACCCTCGGGTGCGCAAGCCTCGTAGGACCATCTCGTCCTGCCGGTTTTGGAGAACGAGCTTTCGCGGGAGTCCCACATAATCGCGAAGCGGGACCACTTCTCCCGCTAGATCATCATTTCTATCCGCACACCGAGAACGCGATTATCAGGGATCAAGCGATACGATCGACCGGAAACGGAGCAAGCATCGGTAACGCACAGCCTAGCGCACGGCGTAATTGAATGCCCGTGATTTCGATCCGCGGGCGCGGAAGAGCTCGCGCGCTTGCTCGCTGTCGCTTTCACTGAGAGGCTGAGCCTGCACTCCCTCCGAAGTGGGAAAACGGGAGCAGGACGAGGTAGAGGATGTGGCGAGATACCGCCACTTCCTCGACTATCCTGCTACCACCGCCGCCAGCGTTGCGTGTATGTACACGGTTGAGCAAAGTGATAACACGCGACACTCGACCGGCCGCAGCGTCCGTTGCGATCCACGTTTCGAGGACGTTTGCGTTGTACGGTGGATAAGTAACTCGGATAGACAGATAGAAAAAAAGATATATGGTATCTGTACCCAATATGGCCCACCTAAGCTTTGAGAATTTTTCTAATTTTTTTATGAAAACAAAATTGAAAAATAATAGTCAAGTAATAATAAAGCAAAAAAGAAACATTTCTAAATAAAAAACTAAGTATGTGAAATATTTTCAATTAATTACATAAGCACATTAACAGTAAAGATTTAAAAAAAAAAGATAGCATCTGGGCCATATTCAGTACATATATATCCAATATGGCCCGGTTATACATATATTCTTTCTTTTTCATAAAAAATTTTTAGAAAAAAGCGAATAAAAATGAAGCACATTATAGATATGTAAAAAGTTTATCTTTTTCTAAAGTCCCACACATTCTTTATGCATATATTTGTAACACGTCACATTTACGCAAGTCTGTTGAGCTCATTATAAAAAATAAGCATAACGTAGCCAAATATAAATACGCACAACAAAATCAATCAAATGATAGTGTCCCACAATCTGACTGTTGATACGTGTATTCTAGGTACGCCCTTATATGGGCTATATTAGTTTCACTTTACAAAAAGTTTTCTTTTTTTTAATTATAAACAAAAACATTGCAATAAAAGTGTAAAATAAATACAGTGCTGAAAAACATAAATAAAGAGCTATAATAATATGAATTGTAGATAATTATAATAATTACTTGAAAGTTATACAAAGCAAAAATTTATTTCTGAAATTTTAGATTCTGAAGAGCACAGTTTTAATAAAGTATGATTACAAAACGTAGGAGACAGATATTGATCGCCTAATTGGCATTATAAACACACAGTATCAACTTCCTGAATAATATAATAGCGTTCTCTGTGAAATTTGTTGTGTATTTATTTAAAAATGGGTAATGAGCCAAATTGGGTACACGTACCTTACATAATAGATCCCGTGATCAATTTCTCATAGAATATTCTCTTTCTCTTTAATCATCGCGCTATTTTTCGTATAACATGAATCGACGCGTGGAATTTTGAAAGTCTTTATATCTCTGTATAAAAAAATCAATTTATAGCTTTTACATCGAGAACTCAAATGTTTTTTCTATTTATACTTTTATATTTTATAACGAAAAAATACGTTTTACTAAACATTGAAATCTTTTAAAGATTCCATGCGATGACTAATATATAGAGCAGTGCTGGGATTTATTTGCAATGTTTCACCAGATTTCTCAACTCACGCCCGCTGCCGGCACTTCTCTCGCTTGTAACAAATAAACGCGGTGACCGCGGCGGCCGCGGTGCTTTATCTCAGGGGGTCGATTATGTATCTTTTAAAAAAGTAAAAATGTGAAAGATGAGCAGATTTACTAGGATATTTGTAATTTCATTGGTCAACAGCTAGTAAATTTGCTCACTTTTCACATTTTTACTCTTTTAAAAGATACATAGGGTATGTTCCATTTATCGCTCGCAATGCTCGCGGGCATCGTTGGTCCTTGTTTAATATTTGATGAACAACAAGGATGAAATGATTCCACGAGCGTTGCGAGCGTTAAATGAAACGCCATCCATAATCGACTTCCAGGAACGTGTTTGACAAATATGCATCGGGACAATATGCGTCGCAAAAGTTTCTATTAAAATTTTATCGAATTTGATGTTCTAAACCGTTTACATGAATTTACGAGAGGTGAAATATTAACAGGAATATTAGAGTAAGTCGCATCATTATCGTCATTGATGCGTAAATTCATGTAAACGGCTTAGAAAATCAAATTCAATAAAATTTTAATAGAAACTTTGCGACACATATTGTCCCATTATATTTGCCACACGCACCAACGTTTTTGAGATGAAGCGCCGCGGTCGCCGCGTTTATTTGTTACGAGCGGCAGGAATTGAGGCAGCGGGCGTGAGTCGAGAAATCTGGCCGAAAGTTGCAAATAAATCCCAGCACTGATAGAGGATTAATTTTAGTTTCAAACCGCCGCTGTGTTAACTTGGAATCAAAAAAGCCCCGATTTTCATCGATGGATATCGAGAGCAATCGAGAGGCATTCGATAATCTTGTCGATGAGCTGCCGCGTGACATATGTGGGTCAGAGACCGGCCTTGCATGCGACAATTACCGGTCTAATCGCGCGTGATGCAACCCGAACTGAATATCGTTGTGGCAAGCGTAATTACACCGAGTGTCGATTCGCAAACAGAATGCAAACAGAATCGGTTAAATCAACTCTTGAAACGGATATTATTACTGACATTATTCGCGAATCTCTTTTAGTTGTCACTAATGCCAACGACCGCAAACAATCGCGATTCTTCCATAAAACAACTTTTGCTCCAGAGCAAGTTTCATTCCTTAGAATACTATTGACAAGATACATTCAATATTTTTGTTTTATTTATTTTATGTGGTATCACTTTTTATTTTTTAGTTAACATTAAATTGGTAAAAGACCTTGAGAGGTAATAGATCTTGAGAATCAAATGTGTGTTTTGACAAAGTGTTATTTAATAAAAAATAAAACTACATCAATCGGCAATAAAGATCGATGAGTCAGCTTACTTTAAACTATCTTCAACGATTATTATTATTAAGAGGTTTTTAAAGATATAGATATTTTTTCAGAAATGACATTTAAAGTTATAGTTGCATTTTTTGCTAAAAAATTTTCGTGAAAAGCTATTCATAAAATAAAAAGTTTTTATATATTAAAAAAACCTTACGTATACTTCTCTAAATATTTTAATGTAGATTAAAAAAAATATTTTTTTGTTTTAAGTCAAAATATATGGACGCTAGATGTTAGGCTCTGCAGCATCTCCAAAAAAACGTATTAGATAGAGAAATTGATCACGGGATCTATTATGTAAGATACCTGTACTCAATATGGCTCACCATCCATTTTTAAATAAATACACAATAAATTTCACAGAGAACGCATTACTATTATATTATTCAGGAAGTCAGTACTGTGTGTTTATGTCAATTAGTGGTAGCACCGTCATTTTGAATCGAACAAATACAAAAAAAAAATTTTAAATACCTTAAGATATGTCGTATACAATGCTTCAATTCGATTTTATATTAAATTATTTTTTATACTAAACAAATTGTTAAATTTATTGATATTTTTTGGGCTCGCTACTGTGGCCATACCCCTTAAGAAATTATTAAAAAATATTCTCACTTGTTTCATTGAACCATGCAAGTGCAAATTGTCATATTGTTCGAAAAAGAAATACAGTTGTCTAATAGATTCCAGACAAAGAAGCATGAATCTAATCGAAAAGTTAAATTAGGTCAGAATATTCGAAAGTTAATAAAAATCTTTATATAAATTAAAATCAAACCAAGAGAGTCAATATGCAGTGCGTGAACTGGCGGTTATGGTTAACAATATAAGATTATTTATTTGTTGCCTAATTTTTTCAGAGTTTGTCGAGAGATGCAACGTGACGAACGATGCACGATACACTTTCTTACACCTTTCTTGCGAAATCTTGCGGATTTCGTCATGTTCTCGATCGCGCGCAGATTTATCATGCTCTGCGCGGATGTCGAACTTTTAGAGCATAAAGCGCGAACGGCATTGTATCAGCAGTCGGAAGTAACGTCAAGATTCCTTTTTTCTCCCCCTCAGCCGGTAGTAACCATCAGACTTTGAGAGCGCCATGTATTACGTAAAAGTGGAACGAATGCGTTTCGGAGGGCATTGCCTTAGCTGCTTTTCGCATGGCGTAAAACAACCGTAAATCTCAATCGCGACTGCGCAGCCTACAGCAAACAAAGCTTATCGTATACGCGAAACTGCGCTTTATTTCCAGTAATGCTCAGGGAAGCGTTAATACCTTTCACCGAACGTCCAATGAAATATAATCGCAATTGTTCCGTGTATAATTACATCTCACTGTCGACCATCCCCGGAAAATACCGCGATCGGACATTCGGCGAACGGCATTAGTTCCTCACGATATAAATTTTTATGTTCAACAATAAGAAAAGAAAAATTAATAACGCACATTTTGCCCAGAATCGTTGAAATCTTCATCTTGGCGAAAATCTTTAATTTTATTCAAATTTTAGATCTGAGAATTTTAGAACAAATCAATAATTTATTAAGTAACCATATCTGATTTTTAATCACATCTTAAATCATAAATAATAATTCGTATATACTTTTAAATTACAATTTAAATAGATTGCACCGTCTGGAAAGGAATATCGTTTGCACATGCATTTAATGGTAATTCTGTCGTCGCGGTTTTCGTCACGTTTTTATTATCTCGCTGCATTGTATCGCGGGAAAGGCAGAACAAAAGTATTCTACGCGAGAGGAAGCAGTGACGAATGAAGTGACGATACACGCGACATTGAATATCGAATTTATTCTATGTCGTAGTAGCAAGCATGCCATTACGTTTCGCCTTCATACAGCTGGTTGGTTTATACATACCGGTCTCATCGACAATGACGAATCCAATCGTGGCGACTCTATTAATTCTCGGCACAGCGGACTTCCGCGGCCGATGTGCTATCTCTTATCAAAAGAAAACATTTAGACGGAACTCGTTCAACGCGCTGACACGTTCAACATTTCAACATGTGGTTTATCAGAACGATTCAGTCGACACGTCAGACCCGATAACGGGGAAAATTAATATAGACTTTTAGCGTTTCTACAAATTATTTTACGCCTTCGAATCCCATTACTACGAAAAATATTGTAACCACTTAATCGAAAAATATTTCATATCTGCGAAATAATTTAGTCTTTGAAATTCGATCTTTGTATTTTAGACTGAGGATTTATCATTCTGCACTGTAAGACGTATTTACTATATACGGTATACGGTGAGAGTTTATTTCAGTTTACTTAAAGTAGCTCATGAATTTATTAATTTCTTGGAATAAAACGATACTTTCAACGCTCCCTAAAAATACGTATGGCTTCGAGGTTTCACCTTGATGAAATGAATACGATCACCGAAAGTAACATATGGCAAGTAGATAGCCATGCGTCAACATTAACTGAATAGGTAAGTCAAGCTTCGACATTCGAGTACAGTCTCCTTACTCTCGTAACACGAACCTTTAATCTTAAGGATCTTAATTTTCGGATCGTCTCGTACAATCTGGAATACAATATTTTTTTATTTCAACAATGGAATAAACAATGCACAGAACTTTGTCTGATAGATTTTCAATTTTACAGAATTTTCCATGAATCGATGTTCCGACGTCCCGCTACTTTATATTTTAAGAACAAATTCTCCGACGATCCAGACAAGTGAGTAGCAAAGTCGTTAGTTAATGTGTGTGAAATTGGCATATAATTTTTCTTACCATTTTGTACATACAAACTTATAAAATATTAAGTATTTAAGTTTTATTTTAATAGTTAATTGTGTCCCACGGGAATTCTCCTAATATTCATTGTTAGATTTCAAAAGATTTATAATTTTACGTGAGTTCTAGAAAGAATTCTGGTGATAAACATTGGTTTCAATTTTTTAATAATTTTATCCCTCGAAAAAGGAGTCTTTATCAATAAATAAGTGCTGATCGATTTTTGGACAGTTCTGTTGTAAAATAACTCTTTCTCACAAAATGATTCGCCAGTTTCACATATTGTTGGATCAGCCACTTTATTGAATAGGTAAAAACAGAATATCTTTCATCAAATCAACCAAAAGGGAGTGGAAACATCTGTGTAACAAACAAAGAATCAATTCCGCCAAGAAAGAACCGTATAAAGATGAGAGAAGCAAAGAAATATATCTGTATCTTTTATGTTACATTCCGAGAATAAAACCGAAACTGAATCGTATTGGTCACATCGTTTGCGTTTCCATAGCAAAACCGTACAGTTAAAGAACGTATGTAAAGAAGCGCCGAGAGTCACACTCTCTCTCTGCAAGAGTGCGTAAGAAAGTGGCCGTGGAAAAATCTTTCCCGCCCGGTGCAAGGTGCAACACAATGAGCGCGACAATGGAAATTTAACAAAAGAGCGTGCAACCTTCGGGGTATATGTTTCTACATAGACGCTATGTATCAAGTCACCATGTTGCATCTTGCTTATACTGAAGATACCCACTTGGGGAGGAAACAAAACTCGAAATTATTTCGTCTTATTATCAAGGTCTTGCTTTCAGTAATTTATTATGCGTTGAAATTGATCGTTGTTATTTAACATTCGAATAATATCTCGTATTCATGCGTTTTATTGCAAATTTTGCAATATATGCGAATAAGTCAAAGCATCCTTCGAGTCCAAGCGACAAGAGATTAAGCGAGGGTAAAAGTAGGTTACTCGAGCAATCTGCACCATATCGCAGCATTAAAATTAATTAAGCTCGGTTATTGAAGGTGAAATTGAAAGCCATTACGTGGCTTTACCCACGGTTTAGCAAATGACAGTGGGATACGATACGACGGTTTGTTCTCTCCTCGGTAGGAGAGATAGCGGTCGCGTGTATACGTGTATACGTATGTATTATCGCGCACACACGTCGAAAACGCGCCGGATCATCGTACTCGCTAATGCACAAAACGTAATGTTTCCGGCAGGTATATAGGGTGTCCCATCGCCAACCGGGTCATATCTCAGCCATGTTTGAGCCACCGGTCTGAGTCACGACCCAACCCCAACGACCTAGGGCTCGAGCTCGTCTTAGCAGAAATTTAATGAAAGCCATCAGGGTTAATTTTTAATTCCTCTACCATTAAAGGTCTGGATAATACTGAAGTTCAAATTGGTAACAAAAGTAAGGCTTAAATTGACGAATAAAATATTGGTTACACAAACATTTTAATGCCTACAATGTCGCTATTTGTACATATTTAAATAATTTCGCGAAAAAATCTTTTTATTGATGTGAAAACACACTTTTGCGCAAGTCGGAGAGATTTGTAACATCGCGTGGATCATTCCCCAGATGTAATCATTAATTCTGCCTGACGGCGGAAAAATCGTCTGAAATCGTTATGAGATGCATATATAATATGTATATATATGTATATATATGTATATATATATATATATATATATATATATTGACCGCGGGAGGATCGAAACGCGGACAAAGATGAGGGCGAGAAGGAGGCTCGGCTGCGCTTCCACCGCCTCCGCGAAAGCAAGACGGAATGACGCGAATTGAGCGGAAGTCGCTCGCGGCCTTCGCCGCGCTGACTTTTCGTCTCACACGCTCGATACTCGGTGACCAAAGAGAAACTTTGAGATTATAATCTTGAGTTTGTGAGACGCCTAAAATACGAGTATTTACTTGGAAACGTGACGTGAGAAATGCGACGATTGACGTCGAAGATACTTTCACTTGTAGCAAAAATTAATCGATAATTGATGGAGGGAATTTCGAAGACCCTAATTAGATTTCCCATAATTTAACGGGCGCAAAAACTCGGAGCTTTCTCAGAAAATTGGAAAGAATTAAATCCAAATTTTCTTCTATGGACAATTAAAAATCAATTTTTTTTAATTATTTTTTTCTTTAACAAGTAGCAGAGTTGCGTGGATGGGAAGGGAAGCCTAATTATGAAGTACTATAATACGAAGATTGAAAAAAAAGATGAAAAAATATGATTTTATTTTTTATTTAAGGAATGGCCACAATAGCAGGCCTAAAAACATCAATAAATTTAACAATTTTTTTCAGTATAAAAAAATAATTGAATATAAAATCGAATTAAAGCACTATAGGTATATGATATATCTTCAGATACTTAAAAAAAATTTTGGTATATTTTTTCGATTCAAAATGACGACGTTACTACTGACAGAATCTAATACTTTTTTTTTTTTAGGTGCTCTGGGGTCTGACATCTAGCATCCACATATTTTTAAAATATTGGATTTTTCAGAAATGGCAGGCATTTGAAGTCACAGTTGCATTTTTTGCTAAAAAATTTCGTTTGCTAAAAAACTGTTCATAAAATAAAAAGTTTTTTAGATTTTGAAAAACCCCTACGTACTTCTCTAGGCATTTTAATGTAGATTAAAAATTTTGTTTTTGTTCTAAGTCAAAATATATGGACGCTAGATGTCAGGCTCTGGAGCACCTCCAAAAAAAAAAAAAAAAACGTTAGATTCCATTAGTGATAGCACCGTTATTTTGAATTGAAAACAAATACAAAAAAATTATTTTAAGTATCTTAAAATATGTCATATACAGTGCTTCAAGTCGATTTTATATTAAATTATTTTTTATACTAAAAAAAATTGTTAAATTCATTGATGTTTTTTGGGCCCGCTACAGTGGCCGTACCTCTTAATTTCAAGAGATTGTATCGTTGTCTAGCCATTTAAAATTGAGGACACATCGTGACTAATAATTTTCCATGAAATTTTCGTAGAGAAGATATATTATACAAGTTTATCAGAAAGATTCGCAAATCATCAACGGGACATCTATATATCGGAAGGAAAGAATTATCGGGATGAAGTCATCGTGCATTTTCGCAGAAAAGCGATTCGTATCTTTCCCTTGATACGGAGCGCGTAGCACGTCAAAATTAGAACTCTGAATCAGAATTTCATACGTTTGCGAATATTTGCGTTGTTAACATTGTTTAATGTGCGCTTTTTGCCTCGTAAAACTTGGATTAAATATTAAATCTCGCGTTATTTGTACCTAACGTTCATTTCTACCAATGTAGATCAATTTTTAAACTTAATTTAACTTCACCCAAAAAAAAGTATTTTACGTTCCAAATGATTTTTCCTATAATCTCATAGTCTAAGCTCACTGTTTTACAGCAAACATTCCTCTTTCAAAGGAAAAAAATACTTTTTTTCTCTCTTAAATACTCTTTATAATATTTTTCTCTTGATTTCAGAGGAATCCTCTTGGTCAAAATAAGAGTAAAATCCTCTAAGATTTAAAGGATTCCACGTATATCAAAATTTTTTTTTTGGGTGTTACTCTTTATCCTTTTCTAATTCTTGAATAAAGTAAACTAAACTAAAATTAATGTTAATCTATAATGAAGAAATCATAATCGGATAAAATTCGCCAACACCATTTTCTCTTATTTCGATATAAGATTATGTAAAATTAATAGATAAATATCGAGATTATTAAATGAATTTTTTTAATTATATGCCATCTTTTATCGCGTTATTTTTCAGGATACAAGAATTTTTTTTGCCGAGTTCAGCTATAATATATAATACTTGCTGAGCATGGTATAATTATGAATTCACGCTAGTCATGGCACGATAGGCAAGGTTGCAAAATCTGCACAATATCAGTTCGTTCGCTATTAAATATTAATATTGATCGTTTGTTAATCGGAGCATTAAATGAAGGCGCGATCAAAATTTATCTACTACACTGCGATGCACTTATTCAAATAACTGTTTGAAACACGCGAATAATGGCACGTGGAAAATACATACATATATCTTATTCACAATACATGCAAAAGTAATTAAGATCCAAGAAGCCAATTCTAGCTGTCTCTTCGTTAACTTTAAGCGATGTGTTTATTTATTCAAAACGGATGGAAACCAATACTTGTAAACTTGCCGCAAACTATATTATGGACATTATTCATATATATATATATATATATATATATATAAAACGCATGTAAAGGATGAAAATTAACAAAAAAAAGATAGAAAAGAAAAGAAAGAAACAGGAAAAAAATTAGAATGAGAGAGAAAATAGAGAGCAAGTAGTAGTAGATGAGAAAAAGGAATATCCAAGGAAGATTATTCCAGGAAAATGTGAAAGGCTAAATGAAACGAAGAAATGCGCGGTTTTAAGACTCGATGTAAGCCAAGTCTCGTTTCTTGATTGTAAAGATGCCCGAGTGAAACCGTCATCATGAGAAATCACATATCCTCGCCAAACGTCTTCGATTTTTCCGCGGGAATCCAAATCGCTTTGCTCGCATGCTACAAACTGTTGCGATATCTTCAACCTTCGCATTTTTTTCGCGTCACGCCGCTTCGCGACAACGGTACACATCGCTGTAATCTGACACAAGCGAGAGGAATTGAAGCGCAACGTTGAAAGTGCGTCTTTGAACGTAGCTTTTCAGAAAAATTTCGTCTTTGCAAAGAGATAGAAAGTAAAAAAAATCGAACAAAGTTCAAGTCAACGAATTTTCCGACGAGCTTATGAAACATTCGGTACATTTACAACTCTAACAGTGAATTTGGTTGGTCGCACTAATGCGCACTCAGTACCCATTAAAGCCGTTGTATACTGATCTAATCTGAATGTAAAAGTGAAATATCTTGAATAATAAAAATCCCAATAAATATTTAAAAAAAATAGCACAATAGCACGATAAAATGAATTAAAGATTTCGGTTTTTAACATCTATATTAAGCATTCATCTTTACGTCGATTTATGTACAACGGCTTTACGGTGCACTGAGTGCGCACTAATGCGACCAACCAAATTCACTATTAGGCCCGGTTGCACCAACATTATTTTGGCTTTAAGCAAGACTTAAATACATGCCTATCTTCATCTTTCTTTCTAAATAAATACACACATTTCACTTAAAGCCGAAATAACGTTGATGCAACTGAGCCTGAATCATTTACAGCTCGTAGCAAAGTGTCAAATTAAATTTTGCTCGTCGATCGACAGCCGGGAGACATTCGAAACAAACATTACCAGTTCAATCACAGCTTCTCCGCAGCGCAGAACGTAAACCTGTAATGTTTACATACAGCTCGCGTTGCTGTTGCGAAAAGCGAGCAGACGCGATATTCTGACCTTCCGGCCAGAAGAGAGTAAGGTAAGAAGAGGCGAGCTGTGAGATAGCCGTCGCATCGCAGGATAGGAGCAGAGCCTCAGGGTTGAAACTGTTGAAAGACGGCCGGCAGATGCACGTAAGACGTGCCTCGTACACGTACACGCAATGGGACGGCAGAGGGAGGAAGGGAGACGAGAGCGAGGGCGAGGGGACGGGCGCATAAACGCCAGGACTTGTCGGTGTTTTCGAAAGGCAGGGCTCGCGGCAGAGTCCGCAGAGCCCGTGCAAAAAGCCGCTCGAGACAGCGGACGCGTACGATGCGTCTTGCCGCGGAGCAGAGCGGAGCGGAGGGAGCGTTCTCGCGGTGACTCGCTCCCGTAGCCTCGTTGGACGCTACCGAGATCCGCGCTGTCAAAAATCGTTACGGTTCTTGCCCTCCGTCGAAGGGCAAGGGGGGAAAGGCCGGGAGGAAAGCGAGCGACAAGCTATGTACCCTTTCACGAGTTGGGATTTAAAGAACGGTCCGCGCCCGCCCTCCGACGCGTGATCGATATTGCGTCGCGCGCGATCCTCTTCGTGGAATGTGTGTATGATGTATAGATGAAATAGCGACGAAAAGGACGAGGGCTGCCGCCGAGATGGAAACGAGTCATCCGAGTGCGAGACAAGATCGCCCGATATTGACCGTTGTCAGCGTCTCGCCCAGGAGGCGCGACCGAATCACGACCAAGTTCAAACGTCGCGAGAGAATGAAAGAGGGGAAGAGAGAAAGAGAGAAAAGCAGTGGAAGCCGTGGAAGATGGGCCGATCGTGCTCGGTCCCGGTTGCGCTGCGCTCTTTTTCTCTCTTTCCCTCTCGCCTCGGAGTATGTATGTACGATGTATGCGTTACTCACTTCATGTTTGCTTGGCCGGTGAGCGTATGCTATGCCTTCATGCAAGCCGTATTCCTGCTTCTGCACAGTATATCACCGAGCCCATGAAAACACGCGAGATTCGGACAGGACTTGCGGTAGTTCGACATATAAATAACGAGGAATGAGTCTAGCGCGCGGCACTAACACCACCGTGACACCCTGCCGCTGCACATCTGGCCGGCCATATTGCCGACTCCGAAATTCCGAATTCCTACTCCCTACCACCCACCTATACACCTACACAAGCGAGCGCACACGTACATACGTCCGCGCTCGCAAGACGCACGCCACTGGCCAGTTGGGCACCTGGTGTTGCACGCCATGGCATTGCATACGCTGCAACGCGAGCGAGAAAACTCACGCTTGTGCACGGTTGCACGTGAGTCCTGACGATCGTCGCCAGAGGGCGACGTTCCTTACGACACTCGTTTCCCATCTTCTCTCCGCATTAGGGCCGTGGCACATAGAAAAACTTAAACCATAAGACTTAAGACTTAAGAAATTCATCCATACGAATTTCTCGGCGTCGCTTACGTTTCAAAATGGCTATCTTACTGTTCGACCGTGATTGGTTGATTTGCTTATGTCTTAAGTTCCACTGCTTAAGTTTTTCTATGTGCCACGGCCCTTAGTCTTAAGTCTTATGGTTTAAGTTTTTCTATATGCCACGGCCCTTAAAACTTAAGAATTTCCATACGGAATTCTCGGTGTCGTTAAGTTTCAAAATGGCTACCTTACTACTCGACCGTGATTGGTTGATTCACTTATGTCTTAAGTTCTACTGCTTAAGTTTTTCTATGTGCTGCGGCCTTTAGGGCCGTGGCACATAAAAAAACTTAAGCAGTAGAATCATGGAAGTCTAAGCAGTAGAGTCATGGAAGCAGGAAAATCAGGAGGGAGCATAAGATACTTTTCTAGACAAGGGGGATATAAACTGAGAGGTTATCTTTCTCCTTCCAATACGACCGTCGACCGATTTCTCCTTACCTCTCAGTTTATATCCCCCTCGTCTAGAAAAGTATCTTATGCTCCCTCCTGATATTCCTACCTCCATGGTATACAGGGTGTCCCAGAATTGTTGTACAATATTTCATGAGCCGGTAGAGCGGACGAAACTGAGTAGAAAAGTCCTCTACCATTTTACAATTTT
>JAJVSH010000220.1:156932-173857 GCA_021460005.1 Tetramorium alpestre
TTCAAGCAAGTTTTATTTCGTTATTCTAATCTTTTTATTATTTATTAATTTTTATTATTATTTATTAATTTTTTAATATTTCATTGGTAAATTATAAAAAGCAAGTATTAATTTATGATTCCTTTTATTAATCTTATATTTTTAATTATTTTGACCAATAAATTTAATACTTTTTGGGAAAGTACGATTTAGAAGACATATAGGTACGATTTAGGCAACCGGTTTGCTAAATAGTATCTTTTGCAGCATGTTACAGAAAAACTTATAACCCATTAATTTGTTATTAGTGAAAGGTTTAACATGTAATAATAAATGCCTTAAATATCAAGCTTCAATTTCCAACGTTTATTTGGATTTCAAAAGGTACCAAATGCAAAATATAACCAAAAATAGCTTAAGTGGTACGCAACTCTCCCTTATATATCGAGAAAGCGCTTAGTAGCTTTACATGACGAAAGTTTGAAACTCGTTTTACAGAGATACGCTCTAACAAGATTCCAGTATATCAAGAGGCACGATAGTGTCTTGCGTCAAGTATAACAGCGCGGCAACGCGAGACCGATCAAGCCTCATTGACGCGCGATGCCTTTTAAAGAGGATACCATATCAGACTTCAATAACGGCTGATCTGATTTCTAACAATAAGTAGTCTCAATGGATATCGCGGAGTACTTATTCTTTAAACTTATTATTTTTTCGGTTTAGCAGCGCCAAGTATTTTGAACTCGACAAATGGAAGAGATACTACCGCGTCTTAAAATGCAAATTAAAAAATTTTGGCTTTTATTAAATTTATACTTTTTGGACTTTTAATATACATGAGATATCTATTACTTCTTGAACATCTTACAAGAAAAACTAGAAAAAAATTACAAATAAATAAATAAATCGACGAATTGCCATTTATTATTTACAGCCATTTAGCAAGGTTTGAATAAAAGATAACTTTTTAATTCATTTATAAGTTAAAATAAAAATAAGTTAAAATAAGTTAAAATAATACACTAAAACATATACAAGGTGTCTCAGACATACCATATAAACCGTTAATGGTAGATTTCTGAGATCTTATTTTGAGACAAAAATTCGAATGCCAAAACATCGAAGCTATTATAGTTTTTAAACGGGAAAAGTACAAAGTTGGCCAATTAGCTTGTCAAAGTCTTGCCCGCTCAGGGATCGCATGTCGAAAGGGCTCAGGGATCGCATTGTCGAAATTATTATTCACTTTATTAAAAAATTTTTCAAATCATATTAGTATTTTCTTTCCTCGTTGATTTTATATTTTTCGTTGTCATATTTCGTTGTCATTTTTATATATGCAATAAACTTACTTCGTATTAATCATATTGATTTTCTCTCACCATGTGAGAAATGTCATTTGTCCGCGGCATGTTTCACGGGAAGGTTTTGACAATTCGACGCGTATCGCATTTTCGTATTTTAAAGTTATTATCACGACATTTGATCTTACAAACAGTATACAAATAAAATAAATAATAATTTCAAGTATTATTATCACAAGTATTTTTTATTGAAATAAATAATATTGTGGAAAAGTCCTTTCGACATGCGATGTCCCTGAGCGTGCGAAATTTTGACAAGCTAATTGGCCAACTTTGAACCTTTCTCGTTCAAAAACTACAATAGCCTCGACATTTTGGCATTAGAATTTTCATCTCAAAATAATTTCAGGAATCTACTATTAACGGCTTATACGGTAGGTCTGGGACACCCTGTATATGATCGATATGAGACAATTATTCATGTTCTTACTTTATACAGAAAGAAACCTGGTCTCTACGTCAAGCAAATTCAAACGGGTGAATGTTCAAGAACATCGGAACGTGCCTTGTTGCTCCAAGAGCCACGCGGCTCGGGCACTTCCGCATGAAACGAGCACGAAAGCGGGTGAATTCTGGCTCTAGGAATCTGTGAAACTTGTAACCTGTAGAGAAATGAAGTTTAATAGAGAAAAGTTTAAAAAGAAATAGAATATAACTTTATTCTTTATTTTTAACTCTTTTCCTTACAGCATATATATAGACATATATGGATATTTTTCTCTCCATTGGTTAATGATACAATCGCAAATATTACATAACATGAAATTTGTCACAAACGTTAAAGATGTATGACAGCTAAATGACGATCTACATTATTAAATTCTAATAAATTAATTCTAATTAATTATTTATTAATTTTATTATATTAGAAGTAATTAGAATTAATTATTTAATTAATTCTAATTAATTTTAATAAATTCTAATATATTATTTGATATATAATATTAATAAATATCTGAATTACTTTTTTAAAAAACTTTATATTATTGCAAATATATGGTAAATTGATTATGTTTTTTTATTAATATGTTCGTTGAAAGATCTAGTTTACATTAATATGTTTTTTATTTCGTTCTTGTTAATATAAGAAATATTGAATAGATAAACGGTCAATATGTGCACTATTTGCCATATTTATGAGTATTTAGATAAGTTGTTCCAGAACGTCTATATTTAGATTTTCCGGCCTAAAGGCCGGATAGTCTAAAGGATAGGATAGTCTGGGATTGACATAGGTATACATAGACACATTTGAATATTCTTTTCTCCATTGGTTAATCATACAATCGCTAATATTACAATGTATAAAATAAATCTCTTGTAAGTTAGAACATTTTTTTAATATAATAGAATAATTAGTAGGTGTCACAAGTTCTTTACAAAGATATAACCGTTTTAAGTTTTTGCATTGCGTTAATAATACTAAATTATAATCAGTTAGGATTTTGAACAAATGGATTTCTTCCAGGTATTGACACGAAGAAAATAATTTGCACAAGCTGTTATCAGTGAACGTAGCATGATTTCTGTAACATAAAACACACTGTTATTACAGCACTTCAAAATTAAAGAAAAAAATCAACTGTTAAAACTGTACGGAAGAGAAACAAATTTCGATAAAAAACAGGGTAACATGTATCCTAAAAGAAAATGTAGCACACACTTACTGAAAGTTAATTTTACGCAAATTCTTGCAGTCAGCAAGAGCTTCAACTCCATCTGATGTAATAAAACGTGTCATAAATAAATTTATTGTTTCCAATTTTTTACACGAATTTCTCAATTCTTTTGCAACTGCGTCAAAATTTACCCATACGTCTTCTAAATGTAATTCACGTATCTGTGGATTACTTTCCAATATTTTACATAGAACTGGAGTATTTATATATGTATGACTAAGATTTAAAAATTCCAAATTATTTAGATTTGCTAAATAGGAAAATTCTTTGTCGTGAATCCAATAACAATACTGTAAATCCAATTCTAAAAAAAAGTATATATTGTTAGTATATGAAAATATGATAATATGCAATTTTTACTTACAATCTTGATAATTATATATATACATATACCTTTATATGTATACATATACATATACATATACATATATACATATATATATATATATATATATATATATATATATACACACATATATATATATATACACACACACATATACACATATATATATATACACACATATATATATATACACACACACACACATACCTTTCAAATTTTTACATATCTCTGAAATTTTTAATAAAGCAATATTGCATAAACCATTTGCAAATTGGCATTCTCTGAACCTTAAGTGCGTTAAAGATCTGCCGCATTTATCAAGAAATTCAACGAAATACTTAACATCAAAATAAGTGTTTGATGTAAGATCTAATTGTTTCAAATATTTACATCTAGACGTAAAGTAATGAAATGCATGAAATATGATCTTCTTAGAGTGCACATAACGTATGTTTAAACGTGTATACAGATAAGGATCTTGTGTTAAATTATTGAACCGCTTATTCACTTGGTTCATGCGACATAATGGTGTCACATCTAATTTTTTAAATATTTCTAGTATCATTTCATCCTGCAATAAAATATAAACTTTAATATGTGAAAGAACACTATAATAAATATTATTGTGAGAAATAGATTTAATAGAATACTTTACAGGTAGCATAGATAAATTGTAATGTGATAGTTCCTTGGATTTATCAGAAGACAGATCAATGCATTTCGAATACTTTTCACTATTCCAACATTTTTTATAAAATAAGAGACTTTGCACGGATGCCTGTAGAGTAAATAGCTTGCTTACACGGGTTATTGCGTTCCCGCATACTTTTTCATGTCTGAAACTCTCATGAAAATCTTTTCCTACATTGCTGCAAATAACATTGAAACAAATTTAGCTTCATTCTTAAGAGAATAGAAAAAATTGAATATTAACTCGATGATTACTTGTTATACCTTTCACAATATTCAGAAAAATTCTTTTGAAGAATGTCTATATCCAAGTGTGCATTTTTTAAATTTTCTGTTAAATTATGAACAGCTTCATGATGAAAATGCATGCAATTAATTTTCTGTAATATTTCAGTTATACTCTTTTCAGAATTTTTGGGAAAAATCAATTCTGATGTACCAATGAGCATCACAGCATCTAATATTGAATGATAATTTACGTTGCACCTAAATTGCAGTTTGAGTCTTTTTGTCTTAAAATAACATGGTTTCAAGGGTGGAGAAAATAATCTTGATGTCGATAGTACAAATCGAATCGATTCCTCCCATATCAGAAACCATTGATTATCAGTATAATCTTGTGCCCAAATTTTAATTACATTTCCAGGATATATTTCGTATATAGACACTCTAATTGGATATACAGCTTCATGAAATTCGATATCTTTAAAAGAAAAAAATAGAATTATATTCTCTTTTCAACAAAAACATATCTTATTTTACAATTCAAATATTACTTACCAATATAGTTAAATTTTTCTTTAGGAATTGCTAGAAATTTAACCATTCTTGTAAGTGAATTGTACTGCCATGGAACTAATGAGATACCTTTTTTCATATCTTTTTCCTGTATTAAAAAGGAAAAAGTTTTAAATATTTCGAAATTATGTAGCATAATGACATTAGATTGCAATTATTTTCTACAAATTTTATAATGACATTTATAAATTGCAATTATTTTCTACAAAAACAAGTTACATCAAGAAATACATATACCTTATCAAATATTTCTGGAACATTTGTAGATTTCTTTTGAAATTTCATAGGTATCCCAGTTATATTACCGGCAGTATAGAATACGCTACTGCATAAATTACTGTATAAATTAGAAATAAATCTTTCCTTTACAAATTGATAGATAAAATCAACACGATCGTGTTCCCCTACGGATACTCTGCCGACATAGGGATATTTTTCACATTCTTTAAATACAGATTTAGGATGAAATTCCATATTATTTCTCTGAAAGAAAATAAAAGATATGAAAAATAATAAGGCTGAGTTCCCACCGAGGGCGTCACGTCATGATGCGCGTCACGAGTTTAACCAATCAAAACCTTTAAAGATATATGATAGCCAAATGACGATCTACATTATTAAATTCTAATAAATTAATTCTAATTAATTATTTATTTATTCTATTATATTAGAATTAATTAGAATTAATTAAATAATTAATTCTAATTAATTTTAATAAATTCTAATATATTATTTTATATATTATATCAATAAATATCTGCATTACTTTTTTTAAAAAAACTTTATAGTATTGCATATACGTGGTAAATTATGTTTCTTGATATGTTCGTTGAAAAATAATTTACATATGTTTTTTATTTCGTTCTTGTTAATATAAGAAAAATTGAATAGATAAACGGTCAATATGTGCACCGTTTGCCATAAGAGATTATGTTTTAATTTTCTCGAAAACGGTACGGTAAATTGGTTTCAAATTTTACATGTATTGATTAGTAATAGAAAGGGTTTATTTCCAATAGTTCCTCATTCTACATACATTTTCCATTTTCAATGAAAAGTCACATATACGTATCCGTCTTATACTACTTTATCCTGCTAAAAAAAAACAAGAATATAATAATAGAGAAAAAATAGAGAGAAGCAAAAAGAATAGAAACAGAAAGGAGGATTTTAAAGAAAGCATAAAGAAGACAACTAGAATATATAGAGGTATTTGGAATTAATAACTTAACTTTAAAGTATAATATAAAAAAAAATTATTAAATCTAATTGTAAATCTAAATCTGTGTTTGCGTGCGTGTGCGTATACGTGTATAATGTGTGTGCACGCGTGCGTGTGCGTGTGCGTGTGCGTGTGCGTGTGTGTAAATATATATTCATTTTTCGCTAAAAAAATTTTGCACAAAATTGTTTATAAAAATGTTCTTTTTAACTTATGGCAAAATCCATACGTACTTCTATAGCAAAGCTTATATATTTTTCAAAAATTTTTGGTTTTTTGTTCTAGCTCAAAAGTTAAAAGAGTTTTGTTTCCGCCCGTGCGGCAAGAAGGCACTTTGGAGCCACGGCTCTGACTACCATTTTATTAAGAAAAAATTAATAAAAAATTTTTTTATACTTTAATATATGGAGAATAAATAGGATTAAACAGATTTTCGTTTACTTTTATTATATTTCTAAAAAAAATCATCGAAAATTGACTTTTGTTTTTGTTTTGGGCTCTAGAGTGGTGTTACCCCTAAAAAAAATTAAGTTGATCTTGAAGTTGACCTATTTTTATGTATTAAAAATCAAATATTTTGTGAAATATTAGTTTCTTATAATCTTACTTTAATATTTTTAGAATAAAATATAAAATATGAGATAAATTAAAAAGTCAAAGTCAAAATATCTAACAATTTCAAATGTCTAACAAAATTGAATATTTAACAATTAAACATAAAAAATGTTTAGTGATTTTATCTTTTATTCTTGATAACTTGGAAATAAGAAAGCACAGAAAAATTTTATCAAGGAAAAGAATTGTCAAGAAAACTTTATTTTTTCACATGGAATAGTTGAAGTTTCTCAAATTTTCTTTTAAATTATTTACAATAATTAAGAAAACATTTGACATTTCTTCAAAAAAAAAAAAAGTAAAATTCAAGCAATTGTATCTTTGTTAAAAGTTTTTGAAATTTAAATTTAAAAAAAGAATTAAAAAATTTTAAGTTGTCAATTTTGAACAATTTGTATGATATTTATTAAATTCTAAAATTTTTGCTAATTTTTACATATCAAAAATTATGAACTGGACAAAATAGAAAGTTTTCTCGTTACCTTTAGACATGTTAAGAACAAGAAAAAATTTTGAACTATTTCGTGTAAAAGATAAAAGTCTTCTTTACAATTCTTTTTTCCGATAAAATTTTTCTACACTTTAATAGGGTAACTTGATAGTCTTTAACTTATTACAAAACAGTTAAATTTTACATATTAACATTTTTTATTGTGTGAATTTATGAAGCAATGTGTACCATTTGTAAACATTTCAATAATATCTGTAATTATTTATTTAGTCTTTAAAGTAACGTCATTCAAATGCTTGCTATTTTTAAAATTGTTAGTTTCCTTCTCGAATTCTATATGTATATATACACAAACGCATACACACGCGTGCACGCACATTATACACGTACACGCACACGCACGCACATGCACACGCATGCAAATACAGATTTAGATTTAGATTTAATAATTTTTTTTTATATTATACTTTAAAGTTAAGTAATTAATTCCAAATACCTCTATATATTCTAGCTGTCTTCTTTATGCTTTCTTTAACCCGTTTCGTACGGGAACGACCTAAATTTTAACTTTTCTTCATGTAGTAAATTTTCAAAGAAAAAATCGATGGATCATTTTGAAAATCCATTTTCCTATTGTATTTTTGTCCGCTCTTTCTGATCCCGTTGTCCGTTTTTCGCTATCACCCGCCATTTTCTCAACATGGCGGTAAAATCGCAAAAAAGTCAATTTCTTTTTCATTATATCGAATTTTTGAACATCAAAGCGTTGTCGAATCGTTTTCATCGTCTGGATCTGGTGGCATAAATGTTTTTACTAAAAGAAAAAATTAGTTTCGTTTATAAATTCAAAATGGCGGCTCCAATGTAGTTTTTTCCATGTTCGTCGGAAAACTTTACAAATAACCAAATTTTCTTAAAAATCGATTTTAATTGGTTTCAGGCGTAACTACATCAAAAAGCATGAATTTTTTTGTTACAAAGATTGAGTTTTATTATATTACTTTATAATATGAATATTTTATAATATTTAATGAATAAATGCATTATACATATTATGAAGCAATAAATAAGTCCTTTTGCTAACGTCGGCATTTTGTTCACAAAAGATGCTTTTGGCCTCATTGTACGTCGCCCCTTCTTTTAAGAATGTAAATCATAAAAATATACAAAATATAAATTAATCGCATTAATTTTCAAATTCATGAAAATGAAAAAGGAAAAAACGAAGAGAGAAAGAAATAGTGAGAATAAGAGAAAAAGGAAGAAAAAAAACAGAATAATGATAAAAAATAAAATAGAATATTATTTAATGTAGAAGATATTTATAAAACAATGTTTATACCATTTGTAAGCATATCAATAATATCTAAGTAATTATTTATTTAATCTTTAAAATAACGTCATCCAAATGCTTGCTATTTTTTCAGAAATGGTTATTGGGGTATGCTATTATCCTTGTTATCCTTTTAAGAAATTAATTCAAATTCATAACACATTTTCGGTCGAACATATGTTCTTAGTAAACTGGGTTTAATCGATCCCGATTAACCTAGGGCAAGTCGAAAACGCTATTTGATTCTCAGTCGATACAAAGAACTAATTACATTATCTAAATTATTTTTGCACTAAATGTAAATGTAATATAACAATATACATATGTTATATTGTTATATAGTCAACTAGGCTGCTTACCACGTAGAAATATGTGATCATGTGAGACATTTTTATGTTCTTACCTTAAAACACAATTAAACGTACAAATGCAAAACAATGAAATTTTTTATTTTCTTACCTTTCAAGAAATATTCAATTTTTCACAAAATAATGAAAATCAATATCAAACAAGCACGTGTGCAAATAAGTGGATAGTTGATTTTTCTCCTTCTCTATCCTTTTAAACATCCAATTCAAAGAGTCACGATTTATAAATGAAAACCTCTAAAGAAGTCAAATTGTAAATTTAAATTAACGGTAAATTGCATTTTCCAACAGCAAAAGTTATAACAGGTTACAATTATTAACATTTACACGTCACTATTAATTGAGCTCAATAATATCCACAGTTCCAGAAAGGACTGAGGCAGACTGAAGCGGGAAGCACAGACTTCAGCATAATGCATAAGACATAACGCATAAAAGAATAAACCAATTAAAGGCTATCGCGCACAAAACTGCATAGCCGCATATGCATAGCATAAAATCGTCTGGACCAATGAGCATTAAGGCGATCCTATCGTGACATAGTTACGAGCATAATTAATTTCAGATCGATTAATCTCTTAATTGGCTTTATTTAAAAATCCTTTTCCAGAATCAAAATATAGACAATAACATACTGCATATGTGAATTAATCTACTATTATGTTTTATCTTTCCACCGATTCCGCATGCAGAAAAAAAATTTTCACATACGAAATTTTCAAATGAAAAATTAAACTTTTTTTATTAAAGCATCTAGGCTAATTCTAAAAACACAGTATTATTCTTTAATGTTAACTCTAGGGGAGTTTGGTACTTGTTTTACATATACAAGGTGTAAAACTTTTATTTAAGCAAATATTGTTACGAATCAAGTAAGAATTCTTATGTTGACTGTTATTCCTATTGTTATCCTGTTATTCCTATCATGCCCTGAACGCTACCCTGGAGGGAGCATAAATGAAGCATGAGACGAAAGTTAACCGCTCAAGATGGCGACCATATTGGAAGGAAAAAGATAACCTTATTGGAAGGAGAAAAATAACCTCTGAAATACAGCGGTTATCTTTCTCCTTCCAATATGATCGTCGACCGATTTCTCCTTACCTCTCAGAATATACTCCCCTCTAAAAAGGTATCTTATGCTTCCTCCCCCCTTTTTTTATTCCTACCTCCATGTCTCTATCCTTTGGTCTTGGCCATAGATATATAGATAGAGCTTTATCCATAGATATATAGATAGAGCTTAGTCTTACATTTGCCTTAAACCCCCCGTACTAAGATAACCTTTAAGATTATCTAAAAATTCCCCCCTCGCGCATGCGCAATAGAAATAAGATAATAAGACGCGTATTGCAATCATAGATATATAGATAGAGCTTTATCTAACTTTTCTCTGCGCCAAGATAAGTGGGGTAAAGGGAGTACTTTTTCCCCCCTTGCGCATGCGCAATTGACTTCTTCGACATCTTGCTACGCATGGATACCATCTTAATCATCGACTGCAATACGCGTCTTATTATCTTATTTCTATTGCGCATGCGCGAGGGGGGAATTTTTAGATAAGCTTAAAGGTTATCTTAGTACGGGGGGTTTAAGGCAAATGTAAGACTAAGCTCTATCTATATATCTATGTAACCAATCAGAATGATTCCGTTTTTGTTCCGTTTCGTTAAAATGTTTGCCATGGGGAACCCTTAGAGCATATAGACATGGAGGAGGAATGCTGTCTGCAAAGTATGGCCAAGATCTGTGCGAGAGAGGAAGATATAGAGTCCTATTCGTCTTCTATGCGCATGCGTTGAAATTGACAGACAAAACGTGATTTAGACGATACAGGTTATAAACTTGGAGCAAATTTTAAGGTTATAATGCATGCGCATAGAGGAGAAATAGGATTCTATACCTTTCTCTCTCGCACAGATCTTGACCATACTTTCGGATGGAAAACATATGCTATTCCTCCTCCGTGTCTATATGCGCAAAGGCTGGTATTACATGCATCCGAAAACAACGTTGTAGCGATTAGCTGCGGGATAGAAAATTTCTAGAGACTCGAGAAATTTTCTATCCCGCAGCCAATCGCTACGTCCGACAATGTTGTTTTTGGATGCATGTAATACCAGCCTAAGGCTGCTCTCCCATGGAGCGTATTTCGCGGAAGCGGAATCAGCGGATCGCCAATCACAGCACCGTTTCGACAAGATCTTTACTAGAGTTCGAGTAGATTGATCTCGTGATTAGCGATCCGCTGATTCCGCTTCCGCGAAGTACGCTCCATGGGAGAGCAGCCTGAGATAAGAACGCGCAGTCTATTATATAAAGTCCATTCTACAATGGCAGTAAGTTGTAAGGTCGTAAGAAAATCGACCAATTATAGTTAAGTTTTCTTATTAAAGCTCAACTATAATTGGTTTATGTTTCTGATAGCGTTTTCGACTGAAGCGGGTTAACCCAACTCGGGTTAATTTTCGACTAATCACAGTATTCTTCTAAAGAATGGAGTAACCGTGATTGGTCGGTTATAAAAGAAACAAACCAACCCGGATTAGGTTTGCTTCAGTCGAAAACGCCATGAGGCACATAATTCTAGCAGCCCTGCATATAGTACGCCTAGTATATACGACGTCTGCAGGCCGCGAGAGGGACGGCGCGTCGCGATCGCGAGCCCGTCGTCAGTGAAAAATGGCCGGAGCCAGCGACTGGTTTAGCATCGGTAGTACGGTGCTCTGTAAAACTTGCCATGAGAAGGAGATAGAGGGTGAGGTGTTGGCGTTCGATCCACAGACCAAAATGCTGATACTAAGTATCCTTTTCTCACGAGAGCGATGCCGACTGTCGGTGGCGGCAACAACAACGCGCGACGACGGGCAAACGGCGGGGGGTCCGCGTGCGCTTCCGCCACCGCGCGAGGACGCAGGAGTGTAAATAGCGGGCGTCGCGCTGACGGCGTCTCGTGCCGCGCGTTAACGCCAGCCTCCTCGTGCGACCCGGCGGCGCACACGTATCGCGTCGCCTTCGCTGCTCCATGTTTCTCGAGATCACTCGCGCCAGACAAACGTGGCAACTCCACCGCGCGATTCAGGTTAGTTTCGTCCAGTCTATCGTCAACCATGCTGCTCTACCTACCTACCTACCTGCCCACCTCCGCGGTGCACGCGCGTTTTGTTCGTGCGTGCTGTCGTGACCTGATGTTTGTAACGTTCCGTGAGCTTCACTCGATCTCGCTCGCTCATCGAGTCGACTTGATCTCGTTTCCTAGTGTACTGGTTATCTCGTCTTTGTATGGTTTTCGAGCGACGATTAGATGTATCAGTGATATAACATTCATCATTGTTGATTTTAACGACATTGAACGTCTTAACGTATATTGGTAAATAGAACGAGTTCACGAGTCTGTGATGAATAGTCTACAATACGACTTATAGTAGTTGTGATCATATTGATGTGAATAAATATTTGAAAATCAGCTCCAACAGTTTAAAATTTCAAAGTTTCTGAGCTATTGTTTTATCATGAATAAATCAGTTGCCAAATTTGTCTGGAAATTCATCTACATATGAATATCGATATTTATCTGTATCCGAAAGAATAATTTTCCTTAACAGTAACTCGTCAGAATCTCCATCATCGAGTGGGAGACCCTCGTTAAATGATATACATATAGTAAATTTATCCCTTGTGTCCAATGTACAAGTGACACGAGAAGTTAGTCCTACTACCAGTGAACCACCACAGAGCCTTAATTTACAAAGGCTAAACACAAGAGTTCGTAATCAGATTGATGAGAAGAGGAGACTGGTAATGGCTCTGCAGGCCGGAGTATCTCCAGAAGGACAGAAGCTCTTTATCGCTATCTCAAAAACTATTCAAGATATTACGTGGAATGGAGCTAATATTGTTGTATTTAATAATGTCACTATTAGACCGCCGTACAAAGTGGACAATGTACATGGAAACGTAGAATCTGGTGCATATAGACATGTAAAGAAAGTGGTACGTATTCAATGTAGGAAATGTTTTAAAAAGCAATCTCGTATGTGATGTATTAACGTATGTGTTTCTCTTAATTTATCGGTTAGTCTTTAAATTTATTATTTTAAGTGCTTTTTAGTAGCAATAAAATTCAAGGTATTCGTCCATGATGACCATCCGATAGAGGTCAAAACTTTTTAATTGAAATCTTTCTAAATTTATTTTTAATTCAATTTTGGATTGCAAATGATTTTAGATAAATTAGCATTTTATCTTTTCTAGTTTTTTCTTGCTAAATGTAGTATGAAAAATACATAACAAAATATTAAAATATAAATGGAAATGTTGAATAAAAAACATGATTATTTCTTCAGATTTATTTCTTTATTGCATTTGTATAGTCTATCTCGCGTTTATGCATACCGTTTGTCTCTCACAGGTTGAGAAACACATTAAGGATACATTACAAGCACAGCAACAACGGGATCAACAACAACAAACACAGAAGGGTGGTGAACTGCAATAAGAGTCCAACAAGGCACTACGTTATCGAGGTCGCTAGCATATTTTTGAACAAGTTCCAGAGAGACAAGAAATAAGAAGGAAGAATTAACAGGATATTGAACAAAAAATAGTCCGACTGCAAAGAAATAATTTAGATAAGCTTATCGCGGATAATCGGCACATCTTTGAGCAAGCTCCAGTCATTCGTTCAAATGAAAAAAAAAAGAAAGAAACAAGAGCGCAGATTCAACACAGAAATTTCACATCGACTTTAATCCGAGTATTGTTAACAGTATCGCATGTGCAGCATTTTATAAATACAGTCAGACGTACAATTCGTGAAATTATTAGTCACCAGCCTAAAAAAAAGAACACAAAACTACAAAAAAGCGAATGAACCGACTAATTCAAGCTGTTACACGTTTCCATCATTATCGGCGCTATGTTCGTGCGCGATGTATACCGATGGCATCGAAAGGTAGTTTAGCTCAAAATCGTGTTGTCGGTCATCGACGAGCGTGTCTTAGCGAAATTTAATTTCCCCTTTCTAAACAGAAGCCCTCGCGTCCACGAGACACATGATTAGTATACATGATGATTAGTATACATGATTCAAGCTTCACCGTATGAAGCGGTTTGAGCTTTTGAAACATAGCTGTCAAAATTTGAAGGCAAGCGCATCGTGCGAGAATAGGATAAAACGCACCGATGCCGATATTTAGATCAAGACGTCTCAATCTGTACGATTCTTCTCGGCAATAAATCGATTTATCGCAGTACCGTGGCATATGTTTATATATTACGTATATGTTTATATATTGCGACAAGGAAAGGAATCATCTCGCGACTCTATGTTCATCGAATAGGAGAATAAATCGCGATTGTATTGTCGAAACGAATCGACGGACCAAAGCGAGTCCTCCACGCGTTGCTTTCGAGATGAGATAAGCGGCGTTCGTCCGCGAGTTGCGGAGAAGATTCTTTCGCGGGTTTACTGTGGAAAGCAGGAAAATTATCAGTAGAAGACGGACTGTCACCAGCGATCGGCACGTCGCGCCTTTTATCCTAGTTTCGCCGAAGCTTCGCGCGCACACGATCAACGATTCCCATTCTGAAGCTCACTTACGTGAAGCGACTCCGCGTTATTCCCCGATGGCACAGCGAACCTTTCGTATCGACCGACAGAAGAAAAAAATCGCCAAGATCCGCGAGATTCGTCACGCATGCACGGGACGTCTTTCGAGAGCGACGTCTCGGGGCGCCTTTTCGCGCAGGGCCGAGCGCTGTCAGGAATGTAATTTAGAAAAGCGGAGCTCTCGGTCTTCGCGAGGTCCATCCAGCGAGGGAGATGAGATCCGAGCTCTCGTCCCGTGTCAGTTTACTACTCGAATGGAAAGACACTGAGAGTGAGAAAGCAGGAGATTGTAAGAAGAATTACACGAAGGAAAAGACATAAATAAATGTAATATAAATTCTGTAGCCGTGGGCTCTCCTTCTCTCTCTTTGTACCGCGCTTGCGGTCGCAAGCCTTTTCCTTAGCGAGCGATCAACCGATCGAATCTCGATTCTAATGCTAATGCTAACAAGAGAATTGTTGCCATTTTTAAATAGCGAATAGACGGAAAAACACGAGACTACGAATAGAGACTATGGAATACTGCTAGCTTTAGGATGCGCCGCGGTGATGCGTTCGGAATTCACTCCATGTTCTCGTTCATTTCCTCGATCGTTTCCGAGACGTCGCCCGTCGGTTTCACGCTCGCGGACAGGTCGTGCGTTACGCGGGCGATACGAGCGGCGGCCTTGAACTTTATCGCAGCTCGGTGCTTCTCCGTCTTCTTCTTCCACTGAAATAGAAAGTCGACGCGTCAATTGAAGAGATCGCCAGAAGAAAATAATGGCGTTTTCCATTGGAAAAAACTCGCTTGCACTGAGTATTCGAGGCTTATTTCAGGGGGTCAATTATGTATCTTTTAAAAGATGTGAAAAGTGAGCTAATTTACTAGGTGTTGATCAATGAAATTACAAATATCCTAGTAAATCTGCTCATTTTTCACATTTTCACTCTTTTAAAAGATACATAATCGACCCCCATCACTCAGAACATGCTTACTAAAACTATCAATGAAATATACCTCAAGCACTCAGTGCTGTCAGTGCAAGAGAGTTTTTTCCAATGGAATAAGAGTCATTATGGCTGCAGTCCACTTGATTAGCTACACTACATAAACAAGTGTCCTTTTTCTTTATCTCTCTAAATTGAAAGAAAAGAAGTGAAAAATGTTTTGAGGCATTTGCAGAGTAAACCTCAGTTTATAATATAATGAGATTCAGAAAACTCGTATCTTTTCATTCTTATACGGTTTTGGCGGTTTTACCCGCGCATGTGCAGTTCGTTCTTCGTGCCACAGATGCAAAACAAACGCACAGATTGTGATTAAACGAATTTCACGCGAAACGAGAGAAACGGAGTACGTGTAATACTATCTCTCTCTTTTTTTAACAAAACATTTTGAATTTAGATTTAAATAAATCACATATTTTGAACTCCGATTCTGCATTCTGAACTCCGATTTAAACAGTTTCTGTAATTTCTGTAAGTATTCTGAACTCGTTCAAGTCGAGAATTATCAAGAACTTACTACCACTATTCCAAAACTCCCTTAAACATTTTTGTAAACTAATCACAGAATCGTATTAATTTAAAACAATAGGCTTATTGTTTAGTTAAACTTTTTGTTTTTTCCTCTTTTTAACGTGAAGAGAAAAAGAGGAAAGATGAACTGTGCAAGAAGTTTAGCTAAAAAGAATAGGCTTATTATTTAAGATGACCTTGAAATAAGAACGGATTGTATAACGGAAAATATATAATACTTTATAATGCATAAGCAATCATTAAACACATATTTTTAAATATTTTGCTCATAAAATTTTCAACTTTAAAAAATTTTTCTGAATTCCATCACGCATTTTCAGTCATTTTTCCGCATCATGTGAACAGGGTACGCCGAACCGAATACGTAATAGGTCATTGCTGATCGCTGAATGCTGATGTTATATCATTTATATTTTGTATACATCTATCAGAAAGTACTGAAAATGGATTATCTGCGATGTCGAATGACAATTTAATAGCTTCGGTTATCGCAGATGCTATCAGTCTACGAATTCACCCTGGCTTGCGTCATAGAAAACTCTACGTAATAGAAAGGTTGCTTCTATGCAGAGTTGCCGTTCGGCAGACGTTTGCAGCACAGCACCAACGGTGGTGGGGGATGACTGACGGCGTACACACCGAAGCGACGTGTACGCTCGACGGTGCTCGGCTAGCTTCGGGCAGACGAGAACAGGTATATAATATTCTCTCTCTCTTTCTCTCGCCCGCGAAAGCAACACGCCGCTGACGGACTTTAACGCTGATAATGAGACAAAAATCACACATAAGGAGATTGTTTAGTAGGAAATTGTTCAAAATTTTCGCTTCGGTTGGCTTCGCTGTTATTCGGTGTGTACGCCGCCGTTGATGCTGTGCTGCAAACGTCTGCCGAACGGCAACTCTGCTTCTATGACGCAGGTTCTATTCTTAGAGCATATAGACATG
>JAJVSH010000220.1:176645-202130 GCA_021460005.1 Tetramorium alpestre
TTATTTTGTAGAGATAGAGATCATGCGATATATTTTTATTCATATATGAATTATAATGAAATAAACTATTAAAAATAAATTAGCACGAAAATAGTGTATGTACAGTCAGGGACTAAAAGGTTGCAACACTTTTTTTTTGATGATTTTTTAAACGCTTAAAAATTTTGAGAATGCGGATCACTCTCTCTGGATACAAATAGTAAGTGGTTATAATAGCTGTCAAAAACTGTCAATGTAGTACACACGTGAGTTATACATTACACAAAAATACAATACAATACAAATAAATTTAGAAAACTTATATCATACTTACCATTATTTTATAACATTCAAAACGTATTTTGAGAATTTGTCGTAAAACGCAAATTTATTTCTTGATTTCACATTGTATAACTCGTGTAGTACTACAGTTTTTGACAGCTATTATAACCGCTTACTTTGTATCCAGAGAAAGTGATCCGCATTCTCAAAATTTTTACGCGTTCAAAAAATCATCAAAAAAAAAGTGTTGCAACCTTTTAGTCCCTGACTGTACATACACACGCTTTTTCTCATAGCTCTCAAGCTAACCTCCTAATATATGCGTGAACAAAATGATTCTGATTGGTTGACCCCCTCTCCGTTACTTTTCCGAGATTCTGTTTTCCGAATTTCTGACTGCCATCAGGATGCACCCTGATGCACCCACAGACTGTAGAATATCGCGCGAGAGTACGCTGCACGCGAGAGCGGTAAAATTCGTTCGGTACGTGATCGAATGATCCGTCGTTGCTTTGTTTCCGTCGCCGAGTCGTCGAGCATCGAAAGGATCGAACCCTTACGTTGACGAGAAACAGGAGAAACAGGAGAAACATTTACTTCGACGGCAATGCATGACGTTATCCCGACAAGGTAGCTTTGCGGAACACACGTGCCGCACGTGCGCGAGTACGCCGAGAAAGATTTGGTTAATGTGTGAAAAGAGAAAAAAAATCCGATACGATACAACAGTTGTGATTTTTCATAGGCACGAAGTACGCAGCGGGTGAGGCCGGATAGACTTCGCGACCTCGAGAAGCCGATGGCGCCGTCCGAGCGACGTACGCTGTTATTCCGTCTTTGAGTGAGTATTCGCCAGCGAGCGGCAACATCTTGCGTAAGTCTCGACGTTTTCATTGACTGTACTTATCAACTCGGTCCTTTAGACCGTGCATTTTCGCTGTTTTGAGAAACCTAACCTAATCTAACCTAACTTGGCGCGCATGTAAATACGAACCTCGTGTGTTCCGGCGAAAATTTTAATGTATACGTTGCAGCAAAATTGTGAAATTGAAAGCTGCATGCTGTCAACAAGTTTATATGTATGTCTTAACTTTATTAGCGAGAGCGTTAAATGTTTGGCACGTGATATTCTTGCTAACGAATGTACGCATTTGTTTTCTTTTACTTTGGTATGACTCTAATTTTCCACCAATGCGCAACAAATCAAAATTATACCTTATTAAATTAAACGTGAGAATACACATTTTTTCCTTTTTCTATTTTTGAGAAACTTTGTTGTGTTTTGATGAACGTTCATTTAAGTGAAAAATTCATATAGAGTAGGATGTTTTTACTAAAGCATATATATATAAAGCAAAGTCTTAACTAATACATTACCAAGTTTTCTTTCGCACCTGTTCGTCGCGAGACGGCACGTTTGCAAGATATTCCGTCATCTCAGGCTTCTTAGGATCAGCTATCGCCAGCACCGACACACAGCCATCGACTGTTCCCAAAACGATGCTCTTGCCGTCGTGCGTACTGTCGATGGCACTCAATTCAGCCTGCACTCTGTAATTGGCTATCATCTCACAATCCGAAGATCTGTAAGATACATTATATGCATATGTAATACATTCTAAACGTACCGGTATATAGGCGCAAATGGAATTGTCTTGTGATTTTCTACATTATGTAGTTCTCGTCAGCCTTGAATATATACTTGCCTGAAGACTCTGATGGTCTTTCGACCGCTGTGATAGTACAACACGTATTCGTCCGTACGATTAAACATTGATATAACGGTAAACACGCCTTCGGCTACCTTGGGTATATACGTTTTCACGCTCGTACCTTTCTTTAACTCTATGAGTTCAAGGCCACCTCTGAAATATATATTTAATTACTCTGTAATGCAAGACGTAATTAAACATGTATCTAAATAACGTCTGCTCACCTGCTAGGAGCATACAAAGTATATTTGCCATCCTTGCTGATGTTTCCGCTCCATTTCGGTATTGTACGTATAATCTTTTTCTTATTAATGTCAAGAATCGTACCTTTATCAGAACCAATGATACCTATCCATTGTGGTTTGTTAGGCATCGGTGTTATGCATATAATATCCTGTTAACATAAATTTCTGTAGCAACATTATTTTGATTTTGGCTTAAATCATCTCGCTAAAAAATTTAGTTTTATTTAAATTATGTTTAAAAATTATACTGCTACGACAATAACCGGCCAAGCGAATTTCTTACCTTAAATCCAGGTAATTTTATTGGTATTTTGCTGATTAGCGCTCCTGTTTTCGCATTATAAATTATAACGCAATCCCTGTTGCCCTTGTCAGCCGCTGGTACTGCCAGAAAAGCGTTGTCTGATGTTGTCACAACTTGTCGAAAAGGTGTACCGGTATTGCTTCTTACAGGATATTCCAAAGAGAATATCGTTCTACCATCTAATATGAATATATAATAATATGTGTTTATTAACTTGTTAAAGATATATATCTCCACGCTATAAAATTATAAACAAGAGTCATATTAATGTTCCCTACCAGGAATACTTCTCATGATAAGAGTCGCCGTAGTTCGTACGTTTTCTACTCCCGTAGGGTTATTGGGTCTCGAAACGGCTATGAACTTTGATGAGTTCTCTATGAGTGTTAATTGCTTAACGTTCGTCTGTTCTTCCTTGAATAATACTAGCTCTGTAATTCTGTTCCAAATAAGAACATTGCCCGATTCTGTCGATAGAATATATCTGAAATGAGAGATACTTCTGATTCTATATTTTTTCAAGTTTTTTGTTTTTTGTTTAAATTTCACTGTGCCTTGAGCTTTAATAAAAAAAATTTTAATCGTAATTCGATAAGATTAAATCGGACGAAATTAACTCACTTGCTGTTCTGCGTGATGCAAGCGTGTGTAACAATTGCTCCTAGCGGGCTGTCAGCTAGCTTTGATATTAATCTGCCCGTTAGCAAGTCCCAAACACCCACGCAATCTCTGGTAACTGTAACGGCCAAGTTACCCTCCTCGGCTAAGCTGTTTTAACGATACAAAGTGAATCGTGTAAATCGTATTTTTCTTTTTCTTTTTTTTACAGGCTTACCTTAACATATCTATTTGCAGTTCGTGTCTGTCAATAACGTGAACCTGCTCGAAAATATTGTTGATATTCCACACCTTGACACTTCTATCAATACTCGATGTTACAACGCTATTCCAATTTCCAACGGTCAATGCTTCCAGTTGAATGATCCTCGCAAAATGCGCGTCCAGTATTTTTACCAAATCTGACGTCTCGAGCGACCAAACGTACAAATTTTTTCTAAAAAAGATGTTTTAAGCTCTGTATCAATCTTTTTTTTCACAATTTATANTATTTGATTACGTGGCAGTTATTCAATAAGGACAATATTTGGCGAGAAACTGAAAAAAAATTTTCTCTAAAACAGCGACAATAATTCTTGTATAATGCGCACCTTACACCAGCAACAGCGTAATTCTTGGTGCCGCTGATCATAACAGAATTCGAACACATCATTCGCGTATTGATATTCCTGACTCCGTTCGGTAACATTAAAACATGCGCGTCGCTTTTACTTTCCAGAAACCACACGATGAATCCATTCCCGGTCGTCGCTAACAGCATCTCCTCCTCTCTGTCCAACTTCAGCTGCAACAAATACTCCACGTCATCATTGTACGCCCGTGGCATATCGAAAACTTTTTCCCAGTAGGATGAGGTCTCGTCGCTCCTGTATTTCGTGATTCTATAATCGTCCTTGTTTGTACATCCATACAAAGTGTTTTTATCTTTGGTCATGACCAAAGCACTGAAAAAGTTTATCACAATCTTTTATTATTGTAATCTTCCAACATAATTGTTATTGATATCAGTCCCTTACCTGTGAAACTCGAACGGATCTAATGACGTCTTTTTCCTGTAAGTATGTAAAAGCATACGCGTGTCGTCGAGGCTTCCCGACCAGAATATAATTCTGTACAGGTCTAAATTCGTATACTCTACGTCTATAAGGGAACATAAGAATTAGAATCGCATGGTGTGAGAAATGTACAGAGTATAAATAATCTTTTTACATAGAATCGGCCATTTGTTGGAATCTTCAGGATTGCTGTGATTGTCAAGTAGATTTCCTCGCAAATCGAATCTGCACCAGCCTAGCTTCCCATAGATAAAAGCATACTGATTCATCAGATGCACACCGCACACCGCGTCCTCGTTTGGTAAAGGATTATTGATGACGACGAATTCGCTTGTCAGAGTATTCAAAATGACAGTCTATGGAAAATATCCAATCGTACGTGAAATATCCTTCAATTAATTCGAAGCACAAATATTCGAAACATTAAGAATTTTTTAGTTACAAAGCATTTTTCATAAATCAAATTTTAGACATAAAAATAAAAAGCAAAATTCATTTAATTTTAAATCGGAAAAGAAAGTTCTTTGTTCTATTTTCTTGAGAATTTAAATAATTTTTTAGAATTAAAATGAGTTTGTACCTGATAGTTGGTCGTAAAAGCTGCAGCATATCTGTTGTCGGGGCTTAATACCAATCGTTGCATTATACCCTCCACGCCAGGATTGACATCCCTCGTCATGTCGCTGGTACTCAGATCCCAAGTAATAAATTTATTAGATATCGATACTACGTGGCGATAATCTGATGTTAAGCAAAATCCGAATACCGCGAACTGGTGACCTTCCAACGAATACTAGAAAGCAATATCGTGATTTATATCCTACAAATCTCAGGTTTGCAGAATTAAAGGTTTTTGATAGAAAGGAATAATTTTCAATGTTCTTTTGATATAATATATTAATGTACGATGTATTTTTATGCAATATATTGAAGGGAATGGCATACAATTTCTTTGAGATATGGAACTTTCTGACCAAAAGTATCAAATAAATTGCTATGTAAATAAATAAGATTACTTTTAATGGTCCACCAGGTGTGTGCAGACAGTGATAGAGAGGAAGCAGAGCGCAATTTTTGACGCCGTCATGATCACATGCCCGTAGCAACATTCTTACATTAACATTTGCACCGATCTCCGGCAACAATCGACCGATCAATTGCGGCGCGAGCATGTCAGGATGATTTCCCAGGATCGCGCCGCCAAGTCTTAGAGCATCAGCGACTAACATGAGTTCTCTGAAAAGATTAAGAACATCAGATAACAGTATCTTCAAATCATTTATAAAATATTTGAAAAATTGAAACGATCTAAAGTTTCAAAAAAGTTGGAATGTCTGATAAATTAGAATATTATGAAACTTTTGCGTTGTCCGAGGAAATATCTAGTCTTTATGACTTACCTGACCCAACTTTGATTGTCAACAAAATTGCACGCGTCTTCGAAATCAGAAAGCACAGCTTGCAAAGGGCAAGAGCTTAACTTAGCGTGCAGCCACTCGTAATTGAATAAAACATTCTCGAAGAGATCCTTAAAGCGCCGAGCTCTTATCAGGTGAAATGGTAGTTCGCCAAACTTTAATTGTGAAACAAAGAGTAATTATAAAGATAGTACTAAAGAGTATTCGTTTTTATTGTGACATTTTTCGTAGTATAGTACCTTTCGTAAATTGTATCGCGAGATGGTTCCCTCTTTTGAGTAAAACGCCAATGGTTGCTCTGGTACTTTTCTATCTGCCACACCTTCCTTGTCTGTTAAATTGAATCTACAAATTTTATATATAAAGTTCATTATTGTTTTATTATGTTTCTTTAACAGTTGGTAAAATCGGTTTTTCAATCATCCTTTTAGTTAATTTTTAATATGATCTTAGATCAAATAAACCATTAACATTTCATTATTTTAAAATAGAAAGCCAAATCTCTGTATGATTATAAGAGTGTTATTTTCTGCTGCCTCTGAACATTAATTGATTTAAATTCAAAACGTTACTTATTGGAATAATACACTGTATTTACCGATGTCTCTGTATCTCGGTGTACTTGAAAGGCTTGGGTTTGCCGCCGCCCCAAATTCCCAGATAATAATCCGCTATCATGGAATGAAAATACATTGCCATATTCATGTTCTTAAAGTATCGCTCTTTGGCCGTGTCCCTGAATTGCCTATGATACCAGTTCAAGACGCTTACGCCGTCCGCTTCTCTTTCGCTTAAGTAATTGGGCAGGTCGTTCCGTATTCTGGTCCAAAGTAGAGGCGGGATGCGTCTCACCGGCGGTAAATGATATTGGTAGACGTCATCGAGAACCTTGTCGTCCAGGGAGATCAGATCTTCGAGCTCGGATTCCGACAAGCCGGACTTAGCGGCCGTAATATAGGCCAGAGCGTGGAAGACCAGAATTTTACCATGCTGCTTCTCGATCCTCTCGAATAGCATCATTATGCTATCCATGACCGTGCTGGCCAAGTGCGTGTCCGCCGGTTTCGTATAGCTACGCCATCGGCAAATCTCTGCGAACACGAGCTTCACAAAGATCGGCAGGGAACATTTCGATATAGCATTCGCCACCAACCGCCATTGGTAGTTATTTAGATCTCTCCTGGCCGTTTTCATCCACATTCTGCAAGAAATCGGTGAACAATATAATAAAATGTTTCCAAAGGATGTTCGGAAAGTTGAGGATAATACTTCTTTATCAATTCTCGAAGCAGATTCCTTTCTTAACATTCTAATAATATTGCTGATTTCTTTACCTTATTACGTCCATAGCTAGATCTTCGCCCAAGGCAGTTACCTCGATGAAGCTTTCTTCGGTGTCTATCATCCTGCGCAGCAACTGATAATCTCTCGAAATCACTGGATTCGATTCCTCCGCTGCGCAAGATAAAATCATCTGAAATATATATGTATACGTTAATCAATGTTAATCAGAGTTGAAACTTTTTTTTACACACTTTTTTTTTAATTAACATGACCCGAAATTTAAGCTATATTTTAAAGGCTTTTTTCTTTTTGTACTTTTTTTGTACTTCTGCTATATTGTTATTATTTAATAGCTGCGTTTATATTTACCTTACAATTTTGTGGTAGCCTCGTAGGCAACCACGACAATTTATTACCCTGTACGCCTGTCAGCTGATCGACACTATCCAGAAACAAAAAAATTGGCTGTTTGTTGTTAGCTAAAGTCAACAAATATTTGAAGTAGGCAGTAAGTGGCACCAGATCATCTGGAATCTCCTCAAAGGACAATCCATAATTGTACGAAATCTGTAAACAGCAACAAAAACGTTTCATTATCATTGTTTAAAGTGGAAAGAAGTATAAGCGACAGACTCACTTGTTGACAGATTGAAATCAATGTAGGAGTGAGTGCACTACTATCTGGAGTAGTGCCGAGAAATCGAATTATGCTGATCGGTTTTTTACCAGTTAGCCAGGTGCTGCTTATCAAACCCGCGCTCTTCGCCAGCAAAGAAGTCTTGCCGCATCCTCCTTCCCCGTATAACACTAACGGCTTATCGCTGTCCCCTAACATATAATTTTTTATTTTCTCCAGCGTGTCTTCGCGTCCGTAAAATACCTATAGTAAATATGACAAATGTACAGAATAATCTACGACAAAAGAAATCGAAAATAGCAATATTGGTTAAAAATTTCGATTTTTATATTACCTAATCGATCGTGCAATGGAAGTATTTAATTTTTGGTATAACTTGTTACTTTAAAACGAATAAAATTGTATATGTAAAGTTTAGAAACAAGTAGATACATATAGTTAAATTGGCTAGATTTATCATATTTGCCTTTCATAACTTATATTATTCGGGATTATTATCATCGATTTTAATACCGTCTTTTTTTACGCAGAAAAAAGTTTATCAGTCTCTTTCTTTTTAAACTTCTTTTTTAATTTAAAAAAGCAACACAGCAAGGCATTCAAATTAATTTAATACACATTATATTTTAGAGTCTTGATAAATTTCTACCTTTACGGAATTATTACAGGCATGCAGGTGTTGCAAGATCTCAGTTATTATTTGTCCCTGTGCGGAATTATCTTCCTTCCTCATGGCACGGTCTACAAGCTTCACTATATTTCTGTAAAAGTGAGTGATAAAATGTTGGAGATACTCGCCATGAGTTTCAGGATCCAAACCCTCTCTCCCTATCCATTCCACTGTATACCTGCATAAATCGTCACAAGATTAAGGTAATCGGAACAGAAATTGCTTATCTCGTTTATTTTCGGAAAGAAGAAAGTACCTCTGCAGATTCGTGCTCTCGATTTTATTTGGTAGTCGCTCGTCTCTGAGATCGGCCAACAATTTCGAGGCTTCGTTATCCAAACTTCTGTTAGCTATGTCCAAAAATAAACTGGCTTTTCTCAGATTTTGGAGATTAATGTTGTTTATGTATCGCACGTACGCCAGGCAATGATTTTTCGTATTTCTAACGTTCAGCACGCCATTAATCACTTCTCGTTCGGTTACTGTTTTAGGATTAATGATTATTAGGATTTTATTACAACATAAATGTATTGAAATTGAAATGTATGAGAAATATAATGAGATACTAAATGTCGTCCAAAACAATGTCTCGGTTTTAATATTAATGTTTAAAAATTTTATTAATGTAAAACGATTTTTATATTATATTTTGAATGTAACATGTATAATATTTTAAAAATTGTATGAAAGATTATCTCTATCAACAGAGAACACAAGATTTATTATTTTTTATTATATTTTATCGATATTGGTTTTAAGATCAAACTATTTCTTTCATACTGTATTTATTAGATCTTTCTTACCGGACATGAAATAATTATGCATTGTATCCTTGTCAAACTTTCCAGTGTTAAATAAGGATTGCGCCCCTTTCCTAAATAATTTTTGCATTTTGCACATAGTGTCCCACCAAATCGCTTGATCCTCTTGTTGTAGCTTAGGTATTCTCTTAAAAATGCACGAGCAAGAAGATATAATTACAAAAAAAATAAAATTGCATAATAATTAAATGGCAGACAATATACACGTTGAATAAACAAAATTGTTAAACGTAGCCAAAAATTATTTACTTTATTATTAAAATTTTTAAGGATAGATGAGATCGGTTGTAGTATACTTGTTGGTGGTACAGCATTACTATCCTTTTTGTACCATTTATCCAGAACACTAACGTCCATTCCTTGACCCTCCAATTCTGTCCTTAACATCTCTAGTTCCGAACTGAGAACGTATGTTGGTATAGGACGATATCCGTATTTCTGCCCAAGGAATACCTATATACAAAGATATTACATATATCTTGTAAAGTGTTTCTTGTAAATATTAAAATATATTTGATAGCCTTAATCTCAAGATTTGAAAATGATTTAATTCTCTATTTCTCAATTAGAAGATTAAATATATTTCGAAAATTATAAATTTCTCGACAAATAGTTTGAGCAATGGGATTAACGATTTAAATTATAGAGCTAATTGACTTACAACAAAATTGGGTCCCATAGACAGTCTCTGACAATTTTCTATTTCTCTCATACAGAGCTCTGTAGTCATATGATCGTCGGTGGCTTCATCACGTACACCCCATCTCATATCAACCACCTGCGAAAAGAAATTTAACTATCATTACGCAAGACAAATTTTGATTTTTATTAATATTATATAATTAGAAACATAATATCTTAACTAAAGAAGCTATTATTAAATAGAGAAAATGATTAATTAGATAAATAAAATAGCGATAGCAATTCAGGCAACAACTGATTTTGTCGCTTAGCCAAGTCTATTGTATAATATATGTATATGTGTAACTTAAATGCAATTATCAAGTTTGCTCAATCCCTATCAAAGATTAACATGAAAAGGTTGAATCACATATGTAGACAACTGGTACCTGGCATCGTGAAAATCAATTTCTCTATCCAAGATGTATAACTCATGTTTTACTATGTACAGTTAATATATATGTACAGCTACGTATAGCTAGTCTCAGTGTGCCACATAATTTTTTTTCTTATGAACCGAAATCCTACCTGAAATTCTAAACCATGTTTTTCTCTGCAATAGTCCTTGAGTTTGGGATAACACTGAGCCATCAAGGTATTCCTTTCCATTGTTGTGTCTAAAATATATAATCAAATAAATATGATTTACATTGTGCCACATTTCACATTATGTTGCAATATATCGCATTATGTTACTTTTGCATGCTTTTCTTTACTTTTGAAATTTTTAACATTAAATTATTTTTTTTCATTACTTTTATTCTACTCTATCGCCTGCTGTAATTATAAATATATTAACAACTTACCAGTAAAAGTCGAGCTCGTAAATATCCGCACAATTTTTGAACTAACAGGCGGTAAGGATTTTAAGGATCCCGAAAAGATTGAATCAATCGTTGTTTCATCCATGTTTTGTCTCTTAATTTATCTTGATCTTTGAAATTTTAATCAATCGAGATCGCAGCTTATCGCTTGCTGCAATGCTAGCAAACTAAAATCTGCACTGCGTTTCCAATGTCTTATACATGTACAATAAAACTATAGTATCTCGTGAGCTACATGCAGTTTGTAGCTCATCTTCGTTCAAGTGTTCTATATTAGAATTCTTCTATCTACTACTTTACATATTATTTCATGTATATGTATATATATATATGTACTATTACAAAAATTTGCAAATTACACAGAATATATTCTTTTTTTAATATACATTGTACAAATAAAAAAAAGATTCTAATATACTGAGCAAAATGGTTGCTAAGGCTTGTTTACGCAATATATACATAGAACCATTGATTTTAAGACATATATATATATATGATATATATATATTCCTTTAACTGAGTTTGTATCAAAGTGTTTGTACCGGAAATTTAATCTCTAATCAATTAATAAAAATTCGTTAATATAAAATATGTCTTACATATTAAACATACTAATTTTTATTGAAATGTTTTAAAGTCGAACTAAAAGAGTATCGAAGAGAAATACTTTGGATAGCAATTTTTCTATATATTAGTTTTAATACAAATTTTCTTGCACATCTCTGCATATATTAATATTTTAAAATATTTAATTTTCAGATCTAATGGATTGTTTATAGTATTTACGAAGGATTTTCCATACTACAATCAAAATGGCACCTGATCCAGTAACACAAATGAACACTTATCGTTCATATGTGACCATGCTGGCTGATCCAGTTTCAAAAGATGAATTGAAACTGAAGGCAGCTCAAGAATTATCAGAAAATTTCGAGGTATATAAATTGTTATACATAAATTTTATCAAAGTTATTTGTGCAGCAATCCTTAATTAATCTCTTAAAGGACATGATATGTATTTATAATTTTATTATAATGTATAAAATTATAGATTATTATGTGCTCATCACAATATGTGGCATTTCTCGATCATATGATGAAGATCTTTCTCAAGATATTGCAAGAGGGAGAGCCGCATTTTATATCAGAATACAATATTCAGCAAGTTAGAAAATTAATTCTGGAAATGATACACAGATTACCAAGCAATGAATACTTACGCCCGTATGTCAGGCAAATCCTGACTCTTATATTTAAGCTACTAGAGACAGACAATGAAGAAAATGTGCTAGTATGCTTACGTATCATAATCGACCTACACAAGCAATACAAACCAACGTTCAATCCAGAAGTAAGTAATATTCTGTTTGTTTAGTTTATTTATTTCATATATGTATATGAATTGTTATGTATATCAATTCATATATGTATATCAATTTATCTTATATATTTCTTTATTTGCTTTTAAATTCTTCAAATTCTTTCAATTCTCGATTTCTAAAAAATTGTAGAATACATGACAATCAGGTTCAAACCCCTGAGAACTGCCGATTACGAGTTAATTGTTTTCACATAGAGCCACGCATCATCCCATTCATCTATTTTATTTTTAATTATATTATTTTAATCATTTCTTCTTTTTTACTTACAGATTCAATATTTTCTACAATTCGTTAAATCAGTGTATAGCGAGTTACCAAAAAATTTGTCAAAAATATTTGAACCGCGTCCACCTCTACGTGTGAAAGATTTATCAGAAATTAACATTGAAGCTTTGTTGAAGGAAACGTTTACAATTACAGCGATACAAAGCGAAAAGAAAGCTGCCGATGGTACTGTTGTAACGGTAAATACATTCCTTTGTTTATTTGATACTAAACTTATATCCTATTGTATAATTCATATATAGAGAATGATTGAAAGTAATATAAGTAAATGAAAAAAAAGGAAAAGGAATTAATTAAAACATGTTTTATTTTCAGTACAATTTGATTCCGAAAGCAGTGCTGTCTCTCAAGGTACTTCAAGAATTACCAATAATTGTGGTTCTGTTAAATCAATTATACAAGCAGAACGTACATCAGGATGTATCAGATTTCGTTCCAATTGTGATAACAACCATATCGCTTCAACCTAGTCTCCAACATCGAACTTCTCCGGGATTCAATAAGGAAGTTTTCGTTGATTTTATGGGTGCTCAAGTTAAGACTCTTTCTTTCCTTGCGTACGTCATTCGATTATATCAAGATTTGATATCCCAAAATAGTACGATGCTGGTCAAAGGTATATTAGGCTTATTTACTCTCTGTCCGATGGAAGTGGCTCACTTACGCAAGGAACTTGTAATAGCCTCACGACATATACTCGCTACTGATTTACGAAATCATTTTATTCCTCATATGGAGATCTTCTTTAACGAAGATATTTTTATTGGTCACGGTTGGACCGCCCACGAGGCTTTGAGACCTCTGGCTTACTCCACACTCGCCGATTTAGTTCATCATGTTAGGCTTCAGTTGCCTCTCAGTGACGTGTCCAGGGCGGTTCATTTGTATGGTAAAAATTTGCTCGATCAAACTTTACCCACAGCTGTTCAGATGGTTTCTTGCAAGTTACTAATGAATTTGGTGGACACAGTTAGACAAAGATCCGATGCCGAAAACAGCACGCAAGGGCGCGAATTGTTGATACGTATATTGTTAGTTTTCGTTCTGAAATTTAAAACCATCGCCAAAATCTATATTCCAATTTTGCGAAACAAGACGAAACAACTACGACCCGCTGTAGCAGAAAATACGACTGAAGATACGAAACCGTGTATCGATGTGAATGAGGAGAAAGAGCCGCCAAAATCAAAATTTGGTTTTCCTACTTCGCAAGCAATGAGTTACAACGTGGCTGATTATAGAAATTTGGTGAAAAGCTTGGTACATGGGGCTAAGGCGATCACAGCTAATTGCATCAATAGTAGAACCAGTGAGGTGACGCATTCCAATCAACTTCAGCCGAGAGAGACTCTGATTTATATACAGCTTGTTAAATGGGCTTTACCTGCCTTAGATATTTACACAATAGGACCTCAAACAATTGGCGTTCCCGCACAACCGGGCAGACCAGTGCAATCCCAAACTATACGGACGCGAGAAGAAAAGGAGGTGTTGGATCTCTTCGGTAACGTGTTCACGCAAATGAATCCTCAAACGTTCCAAGAGATCTTTTCCGTATCCATAGACTACATGGTCGAGAGGATATTCAAAAACTGTGCTTTACAAATAATCGGAAGCTCATTTTTGTCAAGTCATACAGTTTCGTCGACATTCGCCACTATACTGGTGGAATATCTGCTCGAACGAATGAGCGAGATGGGATCGAACGTAGAACGCAGTAATCTGTATCTGAAATTATTCAAACTTGTTTTCGGCAGCGTATCGCTTTTCCCTGCCGAAAACGAACATATGTTGCGGCCGCATTTAAATTTAATCGTAAACCGCGCCATGGAGCTGGCTATGTCAGCGAAGGAACCGTACAATTATTTTCTATTGTTGCGTGCATTATTCCGGTCTATAGGGGGTGGCTCTCATGATTTATTATACCAAGAATTCTTACCTCTGCTTCCCAATATGCTGGAGGGACTGAACAGATTGCAATCTGGATTACATAGGCAACATATGAAAGATCTCTTTGTTGAATTATGCTTAACTGTACCCGTGCGTCTTAGTTCTCTCTTACCATATCTTCCGATGCTAATGGATCCCTTGGTTTCCGCTCTGAATGGGAGTTATTGTTTAGTAAGTCAAGGTCTTCGCACTTTAGAGTTATGCGTTGATAATCTTCAGCCCGATTTTTTGTACGAACATATACAACCGATTCGTGCGGAATTAATGCAAGCTCTTTGGAGGACATTACACAATTCTACCGATCAAGCTCACGTTGCTTTTCGAGTCCTCGGTAAATTTGGTGGTGGAAATCGTAGAATGATGATTGAGCCGCAAAAGCTGGAATATGACGATCGTGAAACTAATTCTCCCAATGTAGTGATCTACTTCCAAGGGCAGTCTCAGTCAATCGATTTTCCAATGGAAAAAGTGATCGATGCTGCATTTAATGCATTAAAATCTAATACGACGGATGTGTTCTACCGCAAGCAATGTTGGGAGATCGTATATTGTTACTTGGCGGCATCCTTAAGAATGGACGATGCTGCTCACCTGTGGTACGATCTATTTACACATCCGAGTTTCAAAGAAGGTGAGATACCGCGTCAACAAGGACCACACTACAAGTGCCCCGATACTGTGGCTCGTAACGTTCAGCAGATGGCATTGACCAGTATGTTCGTCGCCGCAGAGATCAAAGAATTGAGGCCTTCAGTGCTCGGCACCGTCGTTTCCGTCGTGAGGCATTACACGATGATCGCTATAGCGCAACAGGCTGGTCTATTTAGTTGGACGGAACGGGAAATCCGCAAGGATATGCAGGGTCAAGATCCACTTGTGCTGATCGACGCCCTCGCCGTCATAATGGGTCATGACGAGAGGGAACTGTATAAAGCGGGATACTTGGCGCTCGTATTGATATTGGAAACTGCGACAAATATTCTAGGTTCTAAGGAACGGGCATGCCAATTGCCCTTCATGGAATATTTAGCGGAGAGAATGTGTTCATTGTGCTACGAGCGCGCTTGGTACGCCAAATTGGGCGGTTGTATAGCGATAAAATTTCTATTCGAACGAATGGCTACAAAGTGGGTTCTCAATCATCTGTTTGTCTTCCTGAAAGCTCTTATATTCGTCATGATGGATCTAACGGATGAGGTGTCCAATGGTGCTATCGACATGGCGAAAGAGAATTTAGAAAAGATGCTAAGAGTGTGCGTGAATCCTGGTATTCAAGAAGGTAACATGGAATTGATAGAGGCGCAAAACAAGAGCCTGTACGAGGTCACCCGCGAACTGGTGAAGCAAGTGACATCGCCGCATACGATCGTGCGCGAACAGGCTATGGCCTCGTTACGTCAGCTCGCCGAGATACAGAACAAATCAGTGACAGAGGTCATGGAACCGCATAAAGAAGTTTTGGCAGATATGATACCGCCCAAGAAGCATCTTTTGAGACATCAGCCGACCAATGCGCAAATCGGCTTGATGGACGGTAACACGTTTTGCACCACCTTGAATCCACGTCTCTTCACTATCGATTTAAATATCATAGAGCACAAGGTATTCTTCCAAGAGGTGATGGGTCTCTGCGAAGCAGACGAGGCCAATCTCAATAAACTAGCTTGCTATAAATCAATTACGAATCTGATGCCCCTGAGAAAGTCGGCATTACGAGCGCTCGCAGCTTGTCATTATATTGAGACCTGGCGGAACAAGATACTCGGAGTTTTATACAAAGCTTTGGAAAAACCTCATGCTGAGTTGCAAGAAACGGCATTCGAGTGTATGAAAACATTCATCGCTGGTTTTCAGCTCGACATGGAATCTGTTCATACAATGATGCGACCTATGCTATTGACGCTGGGTGATCATAGAAACTTGAGTCTGGATTGCGTCAGGAGACTGTCGTATCTAACACAGCTCTTTCCGAGCACCTTCAGTGTCACTCTGTGCGAACAAATGCTGCAACACGTGAAAAAATTTTTGGAAAACTTGATTCAATCCCACAAAGGTATATCAAAGTCTGGTGAGAACGAGCAAAAGATCACCATCATTATAGGAATATATCACGACATCCCGGCATCTCTACCCAAGTTCAATGACGCGCTCTGCAAACTTATCTTGCAAACTGAAAAATCGTTGCTAGTCGAAGTCTCTAGCCCTTTCAGAGAACCCTTGATGAAGTGTCTTCTACGTTATCCAACCGATGCGCTCAATCTGTTTCTGCATGATAGTAATATCAAGGATCAACAATGGAGTAGGTATCTGGAGTATCTTATTAGCCACAAGGACGGTAAGCCGTTCCGTGATATTTTGCACAACAGTACAGCGCGGCTTGTCACTATGCTGCTTGCTCATTCGCAAATGAATTCCAATTTGACTCGTATGGAGAAGAGCGAAGTGCAGTATCGGGCGATCAAGATCATCGGTATACTCATCAAGTACGACGAACAATGGTTATCCACCCAGAGCCAGCTAGTAGGCGCGTTGAAGCAAATCTGGTACAATGACGACTATCAAGCGTTACACAAGAAAGTCGAGAGTGTTGAATACTGTCATTGGAAGGAACCGAAGCACATTGTCAAGATCTTGTTACATTATTTCCGTCATCAACCGAATGACATTGATCTACTGTTCCAGTTACTTCGGGCCACGTGTGATCGGTTTGTACCAGATTTTCAATTTCTGAGGGATTTCTTGGAGAATACAGTGGCGCAGGAATATACGGTCGAATGGAAACGAAATGCCTTCTTCCGATTTGTCGAACACTTTCCCACAAACAACATGTCGCAAGAGTTGAAGGCCAACGTTCTACAGCTGATCATTATTCCGTGTTTCGCAGTGAGCTTCGAGCGCGGCGAAGGTACCAAACTTGTCGGAGGCGCGCCGATGCCTTATCAAGACAACCCGGAGAACGTTGTGTCGGTATTTATCAGCAAGATAATTGACCCGGACAATCCGTTTGGCTCCGCCGACTGTGTCCGCATCTCTTTGCTGCAATTCTCCTGTCTTCTAGTGGAACAGGCATCGCAACACATTCACGACGTAACTAACAAGAGACAAGGAAATAAACTGCGTCGTTTGATGACGTTCGCTTGGCCTTGCCTGCTAGGGAAAAATTGCGTAGATCCGACTACTAGGTATCATGGTCATCTTCTTCTTAGTCACATAATAGCGAAGTTTGCTATCCACAAGCGCATAGTCTTGCAAGTATTTCATAGCTTATTGAAAGCGCATGCTGTGGATGCGCGTAATGTTGTACGACAAGCTTTGGAAATACTGACACCTGCGATGCCTGTGCGTATGGAAGATGGTAATACTATGTTAACGCATTGGACAAAGAAGATTATCGTAGAAGAAGGTCATTCTATGCAACAACTGTCTCATATCTTACAACTAGTTGTGAGACATTACAAAGTCTATTATCCAGTCAGGCATCATCTGGTTCAGCATATAATCAACTCGATTCAACGTATAGGATGCACCCCAACTGCTACGATAGAACATCGGCGATTAGCTGTTGAATTAGCTGAAGTCATCATTAAGTGGGAGCTATATAGAATCAAAGAAGAAGCTGAAACGGAATCTAATAGGACGATGCAACCGTCAACTACGATTAAACGTTCGGTGGCCGAGGATCCATCTGGCAAACGCATGAGTTCACAAACACCATCCGGCAACAGCCCCGTACCTCTTATTCTACCCAGAATGGAGCCGGGATCAGCGAAACCCATTGAGAGAGCTCATGCGGACGCCGTATTGAATTTTTTGCTACGCCTGGCATGTCAGGTAAACGACGTGACGACGATTCACGGTAATCCTGGAGAACAATTGTCGAGACGCTGTGTCGCTCTGTTAAAAATGGCACTGAAACCGGACGTGTGGAGCGCCGAACAATGCGATTTGAAGCTGGCCTGGCTTGACAAAGTTCTCGCCAGCGTGGACAGCGCTCAGCCCAACTACGGTAACATTAGCACGGCATTGGAGGTACTAACGTTCTTGTTGAGTGTGATGAAGCGTGAGCAAATACTTGTCAGTTTTAAACCACTGCAACGCGGAATAGGTGCCTGCATCACCAGCAGCAACACTAAAATAATACGTCTCGTACATGGCTTGCTTTCACGATTAATGACAATTTTTCCAGCTGAACAGGCTTCTCCAAACATAGCGCCCAAGTATGAGGAACTGGACACATTGTACACGACTGTAGGCAGATTTATAGCCGAAGGACTGGCCACTTATGAAAAGACCACCACAGCCACGCCGAGCTCGCTTTTCGGCACGCTCATGATGCTTAAAGCAGCCTGCACGAACAATCCCAGTTATATCGACCGGCTGATAACTCCATTCATGAGAGTGTTGCACAAAATGGCCAAGGAACATTTACACTCTACGCAGACTGAAGCTAATCCGGTTACGAGCGAATTGTTGATTCTTAGTCTGGATCTGGTGAAGAATCGCGTGGCAGTGATGGGAGTCGATATGCGCAAGTCGTTTATAGGCACGATCTTGGTTGGCCTGATCGAGAAGACGCAAGATGTTAAAGTGATGAAGGCCATCACAAAGATACTGGAGGAGTGGATGAAGAACAAGACCACCATCGCGATGAATCAGACGCCCAGTTTGCGCGAGAAATCCATTCTGCTGGTGAAAATGATGCAGTACGTCGAGAAACGCTTCCCCGATGATCTCGAGCTGAACAGGCAATTCTTGGAGCTGGTGAATTACGTCTTTTGCGACGAGAGCTTGAAATTAACGGAGTTAACTTGTAAATTGGAGCAAGCTTTCCTGGCCGGTCTACGCTGTGTACAGCCGCAAGTGAGAGCAAAGTTTTTCGAGGTATTTGACAATTCGATGAAGAGGCATTTGGCCGATCGTATTCTGTACATTGTCGTTAGTCAGAACTGGGAGAACATAGGGTCCCACTATTGGATCAAACAGTGCATCGAGTTGCTGCTGGCCACTGTCAATACGGCTACCTTGGTACAAATGACGAATGAAGATCTCTTGCTGCCTAGCGTCACGTCTATCATACAGGGAGGCATGGAAAAAGAGAGCAAGGATCAAACGCACTTTGTCTGTCGTCTCGGTCGCACCGATGAGGAATCGCAGGACACCGAGTTAGCAGATGGAGACTCAAAGGAGATGTTCCTCGAGATGGACGCTTGGATGTCCAATCTCACAGATTCCGCGAGCGCCACCGTTGAGGATATCACCGAGAAGCCTAACTTGACGCAGATGATCAGCAAACAGATACGTTTCATGGAGAATACAAAGAAGATCAAAACTGAGCAGCTGCTACTAGCGACTGCTCAGTTATGCCACATGGATACAGGGTTGGCGGAGCGCGTCTGGTTGGATATGTTCCCACGAATATGGTCTATCTTGGAGGAACCTTATCTCAACGCTATAAAGACAGAAATAGCGCCATTCGTTGCTAGCGGTGCACACGTTGTCCAAAAGGACTGTCATCCGAGCGCGCTCGGCACTTTCTTGGAGTCACTGGCGCACTGCAAGCCACCGGTGGCCATACCGCCGCCAGTAATGAAATACCTCGGTAGATCACACAATGTTTGGCACCGAATAACGTTAAGTCTGGAGCAAATGGGCGCTGAGATGGCGATAGACGGTAGTAATGGCAGTAACGCCAAAAGTCGAGGCGAGCTTGATCTGTACCGCTTGCCTGACGAGACCGAGCAGGTCGAATGCGTCACACCCTATTACGAGGTAATGCACATGCTCTCGGAGATGTACTCGTTGCTCTGCGAGGAGGATATGTGGTCGGGTTTATGGCAGAAGAGGCCTGCGCATTACAAGGAAACTTTGCATGCGATCGCGTTGGAACAGCAAGGATTCTTTGAGCAGGCACAAGGTGCATATGAAGTATGTATGACTAAGTTTCGGCAGGATTATCCATCCGGCCCGGCACCTTACCATCTCAATGTGGAGATGCTTCTCTGGGAGAGACATTGGGAGCGCACTGTGAAGGAACAGAATCAGTGGGAGATTCTGTTGGAACTGGGCGGCCACACGAACTACAAGAATCCCTTCCTCGTCTTGGATAGTGCGTGGCGTATTCCCAATTGGCCGGTGATGAAGGAAATTCTTGCACAGTTGGAGCACAATTGTCCACGAGAAATGGGCTGGAAGGTATCATAATACGTCGTAATGTAGTAACTGCTAAGAGAAAAATTAATGCTTTACGGTTTTACAATTTTTTTCAATTCGTCGTTTGTACCGGTGTGTAATCTATATGTAGCGCAATCTTGTCATAAATGTTTATTTTAACACTAAAAGGAAACGTTAACGAACTAATTTTTTTCTATATTTTTGTAGGTCAACCTGTATCGTGGATTTGTAACTTTGTGCAGTAGCGAAGACCAACATCTGAGTACCGTCGAGCGTTACGTAGAACTTGCATCTGGCCTATGTATGCGTGAATGGCGAAGACTTCCGCGCATTGTAAGTCATGTTCATCAGCCATTGTTACAAGCGGCTCAACAGATAATGGAGCTTCAGGAGGCAATGCAAATCCATCAAGGATTACTTCACGGCAGGAGTAATTCGCTGCATGACATGAAGGCTATTGTAAAAACATGGCGAAATCGCTTGCCCGTAATAGCGGACGATCTCAGTCATTGGTCGGATATCTTCACCTGGCGGCAACATCACTATACTTTTATCTCCAATCACTATGATTCTCAACAGGACCAAACAACTAATCATTCGTTACTAGGCGTGCATGCCTCTATGCAGGCGATTATTCACTTCGGCAAGATCGCGAGAAAGCAGAATCTCTGCGGCGTGTGCCTAGACTCTTTGGCCAAAATTTACAATATTCCCACAAGTGTGCCTATGGTCGATTGCTTCCAGAAAATCAGACAGCAAGTAAAGTGCTACTTGCAGATGGCCACAATGGGAGGACAAAATGAATTGCAAGATGGTTTAGACGTGCTGGAATCAACAAATATGGGATATTTTACGAAAGAAATGATTGCGGAATTCTACGCGCTTAAGGGCCTGCTTCAGTCACAGTTGGGTCGCTCGGACGATGCCAACAAGAGCTTCTCCACCGCGACTCAGTTGCATGACACTTTAGTGAAGGCTTGGTCTCTCTGGGGCGATTATCTCGAAAGTATCTTTACACGTGAAGGACATACTCGTCAGATGAACATCGGCGTAAGCGCTCTTGTATGCTTTTTACACGCCTGCAGGCATCAGAATGAATCAAAGTCCAGAAAGTATATTGCAAAAATTTTATGGTTACTTACCTACGATGACGACAAGTCATTGCTCATGGATACTTTGGACAAATATGCCGTGGGCGTACCGGCCATTCAATGGTTACCCTGGGTACCGCAGTTGCTTATGTACCTGGTGCGCTACGATGGCAGTGTAATTCTAAACTTGCTGAGTCAAGTCGGTAGGATGTTCCCACAGGCGGTTTATTTCTCCATCCGTACTTTATACTTGACGTTGAAAATAGAGCAAAGAGAGAGATATAAAAGCGGTGAGCTGGCTGTGGGTAAGAATCAGGATGGTGTCGAAGATCGAGGCTCTACTACGACGGGCAATGTAGCACCGCAACAGGGAATACCCGAAACAGGTCATACGGTACGTGCCACGGCGCCTATGTGGAGATGCTCCAAAATCATGCATATGCAGAGAGACATTCATCCAACTATCTTATCTAGTTTGGAGGGTATAGTCGATCAGGTTGGTTTAAATTTTCTTTTATTTCTGTCCAGCCAATATATATCATATAATAAGATGTAATGAAAAAAAAAATACACCAAATATAGATATAGTGGATATCTACATACACACACACACACACACACACACGTATGTGTTAATGTACAAAGAGAATATACAGTAAAAAATTATACATAATAAAGAAGCTAGTAATAGAGAGCTAATAATAGAGACTTTTTATTAACTCGATATACATAGATGAATTTTCTCTTATTTTAATGTCAAGTACTTTAAGATCTCTCGTATAAAGAGAAATATTATTAATTTATGTATATTTCAGATGGTATGGTTCCGTGAGACATGGTATGAAGAAGTTTTGAGGCAGTTGAGACAGGGTCTCGCAAAATGTTATGCGATAGCATTCGAGAATCGCGGTGCAGTTAGTGAGGCTACAATAACGCCCCATACATTGAATTTCGTGAAAAAACTCGTTTCAACCTTCGGCATTGGCATTGGTAAATTTATTTGTTTTCTGTATTATAAAACGACAATTGGACAAATAGACGATATATCTCTAATGTTTACTTTGCGACTTGCAGAGAACATCTCGTCCTCGCAAAACATGAGCAGCTCGTTTAGTTCGGCGGCATCTGAATCTTTGGCACGAAGAGCTCAAGCTACCGTACAGGATCCTGTTTTCCAAAAAATGAAGGGCCAATTCACGAGTGATTTCGACTTTACTGTACCTGGAGCTAAATTACTACACAATCTCATTAGCAAATTGAAAAAATGGATAAAAATTCTTGAAGAAAAAACGAAACAACTGCCAAAGTAATTTATTTTTATTCTCTATAAGTATTTAATTTTATTCTCTATAATTTTTTTTTTTTTACGATTTATAGATTATATATTCGTGCATTTTTCCACAGATCTTTCTTAATTGAGGAGAAATGTCGCTTCTTGAGCAACTTTAGCTTGAAAACTGCAGAAGTCGAGCTGCCTGGGGAATTTTTAATACCTAGGGTAAGAGAATCAAACTCTCTTAAATTAAAATTTTCTATTAATGAATATATACAGACGTAATTACACATTTACATAATATTTTTCCAAATCATTAAAATAAAAGTATAGAATAAAGGTAAAATTGAAAAAGAGAATAGGAAGTTTACTCCATTCTGATAATTTAACATTGAAAATATCCAACTACGTAAAAATATTAATTTTAATCTTATAATCTTATTTTTGTTCAGACGATAGAAATAATGTTTAATATTGAGGAAGACGTCTGTGTTTTGTTAATCCTTTTTAAAATTTTGTCTTTTAGCATTCACATTATTCGGTAAAGATAGCCAGATTTGTTCCACGTGTCGAAGTAGTTCAACGACACAATACGGCCGCTAGAAGACTACGCATTCGCGGTCACAACGGTCGCCTCTATCCTTATTTAGTGGTCAACGATGCCGCTCTAGGAGACGCCAGACGCGAGGAGCGCCTGTTACAACTGTTGCGCATGTTGAACCACTATCTGACTAAGCAGAAGGAAACGTCACGACGTTTCCTGCATTTTACAGTGCCACGACTCGTCGCAGTTTCGCCGCAGATGAGACTCGTGGAGGACAATCCGGCAGCGATTTCCCTATTGGACATTTACAAGCAAGGCTGCGCTAAACTAGGAATGGAACGCGACGCACCTATTGCCAGATATTATGAGAAACTGGCTGCCGTTCAAGCACGAGGCACGCAAGCCAGCCATCAAGTGCTACGGGACATTCTAAAAGAAGTACAGACCACAATGGTCTCTAAAACTATGCTCAAAGATTGGGCGATGAAGACATTCCCCGGTGCCACTGATTATTGGACATTTAGAAAAATGGTAAATATTTTCAAATACTAGTAGTTTAAAACAAATGTCATGGGTACTTCATCAGTTTTTAATTGATTTATATTGTATAAATGTATGATCTATATAATTAAGTCTAAAGAAAATGTATTTACTGCCTGTGATTCAGTGATTTTATGTATATTAATAATACAAGAGAAAGTTTTTTGAGGTCAAGCACTAAATCATATTTCTTTTATTTGTAATATTTCATACAAGAAAGAATAATATCTCTAAATTGTCGATCTCGAGAAAAGTAATGATAGAAATCTAGAATTATTGATATAAAACCATAATGCATCCTCATCTTTCTATTTTCAGTTTACCTTGCAACTGTCTTTGACATGCTTTGCTGAATATGTGCTTCATCTTACACGACTCAATCCCGATATGATGTACGTGCATCAGGATTCCGGTCTAATCAACATCGCGTACTTTAAATTCGACATCGACGATATCTCCGGAGAATTAGATGCAAAGAGACCCGTACCTTTCCGCCTGACGCCCAATATCTACGAATTTCTCACAACTATAGGTCAGTCTCAATCTTCTTATCTGTTAACGCGATAAAAAATATCTTTATTTAGACATCTTTTTTAATTTGGATGTAATTTTTAATATTATATATACATATAGAAGTATTTCTAGGAAACCCAATATTAATTATTGTGCAGTCGCCAAATTCTTTCAAGTTTTACAAAGTTAATCTTTTGCAGGAGTTTGCGGGCCATTGACCGCTAGCGCTATCGCCACGGCGCGTTGTTTAGTTCAGCCCACGTTTCAGTTGCATGCTATACTACGCGCAATTTTGCGAGACGAGGTGATTGCGGACCATAAACGGCAGGAAGATGCCGAGGGCACGTCGCAAGCATCAACCGATCTGAAGGGCGAACTTTTGATAAAGATGGTAAATCACGCGGTCAACGCGATCGTCGGTAGACTGAATTCTCTCGCGAATTTCGACGGGATTGACAGTAAGGTCAGCACATTGGTAGCCGCTGCCAATAGCCATGACAATCTCTGCAGAATGGATCCTTCGTGGCATCCGTGGCTGTAAGATGCAGAATGTCGGCCTAACCATTTGTGCTATCAACGAACAAGAAAAGGAATATCATCATTATCGTTACTTCTTTGTTTTTCTTGCCCATGTATGTTTTTATATTCTATGAAACTGACTTTCAGATTCAGAAAATTGTTGGAAATGCAAGATGACAAAGACAAGTTAGACGATAGAAAAAAAAAGTATTATTTATACTTTATACATATAAATTTATTAATATACATAATCTATGCATATATATTAGTAAAACTTTGTACAGCGTAAATCGAAACTATTTGTAGACTGCGAATTTCACTCTATTCTCTAACTCTTACTATGTATATGTATTATATTGCTTATAGACTCATTTTCACTATATATAAATATATTATTTGCTAATGCATACCGCTTCAATGTAAAGATCCAGTTCGAGTTCCTAGCTATAAGTGAATTAGATTTTAAGAAACTTGTGCAGATAATTTGTAATAATAGTTCTCGTTAAGTGATATAGACCTGACACACACAAAGTTCTTATTTATTATAAATGACATGGACATTTGAAATCTATATGAAAAGTATGAAATAATAAGGTTCTTAAAAAAATTATTTTTGTTGATTCATCTACAGCTAACGCATATACAGCTTTTGCAGTTTCATATACCTAAGAATTAGAAGCATATACA
>JAJVSH010000220.1:241148-254946 GCA_021460005.1 Tetramorium alpestre
TTTTTTTTTTTAGATGAAGAAAATTAAAGATTAAGTATATCTTTCAGTTCTTTTTTTCTGTCACGTAACAAAGAATTGAGGAAAGAAACACTTAAAATTCTTTAATTTTGGGAAGGTCTTTTAAATCATAGTTTCTTTTCTTGGCCTGGCTATCTCGAAATTGAGATATGTAGAAGCATTTTTGGGTTTCTATAAATTATACGCAAAACATTGCTACTTTACATCGAATTATCATATATAAACATAATCGCAGTAGCGTAACAGCGACTCATGACTTCAATTAAAGCCGATTATTCAATTGTGCAAAATTTTCTTTTTTTCGAGCACGTATATGAATCGAGGTGTAGAAGATTTTGGTTCGATTCGTCCTGTCATCCGATTTGCCTCGATCGACCCTACATGCAAATCAGAACTTTCCCCTTCAGCGCTGTAAAACATGTTTCCGCATCTATCGAGTTATTAAAATTGTATTCTCATGTACCCCGATCGCGTAGGTAAATATCTAAATAAATTATTTTCACGTGAGACGAAATGCTCTCTTCTTAAGGGGAAGGAATATATATAACAATATATATATATATATAAATCTTGTGCAATACTTTTATCTGCCATTTTTTAGCCACTTGATTGATTTTTATAAAATTTGGAGGATTAAGGAAGGATAAAATTTTTATTTAGCGACACTGTTGATAATCGTGAGCATCTTTGAAGATATTTTATTAAATCTCAAAATCGAAAAATTGAAATTGATGTGAGCAAAATTATCTTTGTTAAGCCATTCTTTCACTTTTTAATTGTATTTATTTGTATCAAACTTTATAATTTTCCGTTTAAAAGTTGTGATGATTTATCATGTTGATTTATTATTCAATTTTATTATTCAATTCCTTTTTTGATAAAAAATTGCACATATTCTTAGAAGATGGTTTTTTCTCCAATATCTGTTTTAATTGTTTATTAAGAAATTTATAAATTTTTAATCGTTTGTCAAAAAATTATATATTATATATTATGAAATTTGATGCAAATAAATAACAATTAAAGAGTGAAAGAATGATATCCCGAAGATTTTTTTGCGCATACTCACATTAATAACCCAATTTCTCGATTTAGAAATCTGATAAAAAAAATACCTTCATCAATGCTCATAATTATCAGCAATGGTACCAAATAAAAATTTCATTCTTCCTTAATTCTTTCTCCATATTTCGTAAAAATTGATTAAGTAGCTGAGAAACAAAAGTACTTATAATTGACTGGTTTATCCTGTATATGTGCTCAGGCGATTAGTTGAGCACCTTACTTTAATATAGAAAAATTTTAGAAAAATCCATTGATTCATAATTTCTTGCCTTGTTATATCATTAATTTCATGTATACAGGAGATTATTGGTTGGATGATTGTAAATATCTTTTCTATGTATCTTAGCTATGTAAATATTTTTTCTAGTAGCTATTTAATATATAATTCACTTTAAAATAAATGTAACGTTATCATAAAATATATAGAAATAGTAGTATTTTATTTAATATTTATTTCATTATTATATAATTTTATAATAGTTACTATATAGTTGTGAAATGTATTGCAAATATTCTTATTCTCAAAGGACTAAATATACAGTTAAACAATTTTTGTATTAAGATATTTTGCTATAGTTACATTTTAATGAAATAGTGAAATATAAAATATTTATCTATTATCTTAAAAATTATTTTCCTCTTTGCAATGTCAATTTTTTTCTAATTTTCTAATGCGTTTATTATAAGAGCATTGAATACATCTTCAATATATATTTTACACAATTTTTTAATTATCTTATTAGAATTTATATTTTAATTTTAATAATATATAATTTTGTTATTTTAATAATTTTTGTTTTTATTATATTCATTGAACGTTTTGGGTAAACTGGAGTATGATGGTCATACCAAAAAAGATGGCTATAGGCTGTAATTTTTTAAATAATTGTTAAATAGTGCGTTTTTTAAATCATTTTTAAAGAAGATTGATATTTACAGTAGTTTATGTGCGTATATTATTCGAAATAATGATATTGTGAATATTATATCATGTTTTTACTTTTGACTACCTGCAAAGTTTTTCGTGTGTCCACTAAAATCTGCTGTAACATCGGATAAATTACAGTTAAAGTGTCGTAATTAATATTAGATATATAATAAAGGTATATAAATTGTAATGTGAACTATAATTTTTATTTCCGTTTTTACTGTTTTTTTTTTTTTAATAAATACTGTGATCATCTTTCCCTCACAGTTTGGATAAGATAGCCCATCTGGGACTTTGCCACTAGATTTTGCTTCAAAATTTTGAAAAAATAATGCAGTTTTACATATTTTCAATTTGATATGTTGCAGACAGATAATTTTTTTCACAATTATATATAGATATTACATTTTGCTACATGCAGAAAAGCTATTATTATGACCCATTTTGTATATGTTTTGTTTTTTATAAATAATATATTCAATGTGTTATAAAAACAAAATAAAATTAAAAATGTAAAATTATAAGTTTTTACAAAAAATTAGGTACATTTTTAACATGAAATACATGTTATTTACCCTCAATAATACTATGGTCTTATACTTAAAAGTCAGGTAAGATGGCCAATGTTTATGTTGCAATATTATAATAATAATTTCTGTGCATTAGTTTTTTTATATCTTAATAGTATTATGTAACTTAAGCTTTAGTGAAGCCATATGCTGAATAATATTAAAAAATATTAAAAATAAAGATATTTTTTGCATTTTAAAAAACTGTGACCATTTTACCCGGCTTTACCCTATGTCTTTCTAAAAACATATGTAACTTATTTGTAACATTGCGAAGAAAAACTTCAATAATTGTTTTGACAGTTTGTCAAACAGAATTTTTAATTGGTGAATATTAAGTAGAGGATGTGCTCTGTGTATTCGAGCAGAAATAATGCGCCTGATGATCAGTGTAGGGCTTTATTTTTGTTGGTTCTGGGAGGGCGCACTGCGCGATTCGTATTCATCGTGCTTCAATCTTCTTGGCTATGAGAGGGGAGATTAAGTCTGATGTGTGATGCCATTGTTTGAGGATTACCATCATTTCATTCTGTTTGCTATCTAATTGACGTCAGCGAAATCGAAGGAGGGATCAGAGATTCGCATGGGGGTTTTGTCGTAGATGTAGTCTGATGTAGTCTTCCCCTTCTTCGTATAACCTACTCCAAAAAATCGTCTACAAGGTCGTAGCAGTAAGATCATAAGCAAATCGATCAACCACAATCAAGTTTTCTTATATATTCTTGACTGTCGTTGATCGATTTGCTGTATTTGCTGTACAATCTTACGACCATTGTAGATGAGTCATAAGGATCAATCCAGACGAACTTGCACAAATGCATAAGCATATGCATAAGAGAATGGATTGGTCTATTTTCCTTGTGCACACGTTTATAGACCAATCAATTTTCTTACGTATATGTTTATGCATTATGCAAGTTTGTCTGGATTGACCCTTAATTGTGGGTCGTGGTCGTGAATTGTCTGTAACCAATAGGGAACCAAAGCGCTCGTAGCGCTCGTAGAGCTCGCAGCGCTTGCCAATTCTTTTATAAAATGAAAGTGTAGACATTAATATGTATCTGCTCGGTAGTATATAGTAGAGACAAAAAAAATTTTTTATTAAATTTTATTAAAAATTTTTTTTTGTTTTCAAAAGGATTTTCAAATCTATGAAAGTAATACGAAGAAATCCTTTTACAAATATTCAGTACCGCGGACGGCTATAGGATCCTCTTAAGAGCTATTTTTTGAAAAAAATTAATTTAATCGAATAAACTATAATGCGAAACAAAATTAATTATTTTTAATAAATAGAAAATTATTTAAATACTTTAATTAACTGTTTTTAATTGATAATACAAAAAGTATATAATAGATAATGTAAAAGACAACTGCGAATACATTTGAACTTGTTCAAAAGTGCCCCCTTCTTCTTGTTCAAATCTGCCCCATCAACCACTTGGTAAAAAGAATTTTATTTTATTTACTAAAACATTAATAAAAACTAAATGTTTTACTTTTATTACGTAGGTATAGATATAAGAATAAACACTGAGCATAATGAAATGAAAATCAATTAATGACTTAATTTTTAAATGCTTACGTTCGCGAGACGAAAAGTTTAGGATAAAGAGGCAAAAACATGAAATACTTCTAGGTTAGATTGAAAGTTGAAAATACGACAATCATTACTTGACGATAATTTATAACTGTATTACTATTTCAAAATTATTATAATTCATGATCGAAAAAAATTTATAGTTAATTTTTAATTTATAATGTTCAAAGCTACACTTGTACAAAGCCCCCTTCACCCCTACTAAGCGCGCATAAGTTCATTACATTTTTTTTATGATGGCAGCTCATGTTAAATGGATTTTACGGACATATTTTTAAAACAGAGAACTTTAAAACTTCTAAATTCACTTGCAAAAAAATAATGCTATCATAACGAAGTTCGAACTGTTTCCCATTTTAAGGACGTTTAAATATGCGTTTGTAAAATTTCTCATCTCTGCAACATTTTCTCATCTTTGTAAGATTTTTTAGTACATTTATGTACCTAATGAAAGCATTGAATATATATATTGTTCTCAATATTTATATCTAACACAATTTATTTTTAATTAATTTATTAGAATTTATATTTTAATTTTAATATGATTTTATATTTTATATATGTAACGATTTTTGTTTTTATATTGATTAAATATTCATTGATATGTGAAAAGAAATATGTAAAAAAATCTATTTTAAAAACATTTTCTTCAGCGGAAAATATTTTGATTAGTGATTTGCGAATCCGAGATTATTGTAGTTTAAAAATTTATAATTCACATGTGTTTGATAGAACCAACAATGTATAATTCACTTCTATTCAAATAAATTCGTATGTATCGTGTGTATATATCGTGTGATGTATTGCAACGTTTATTCGCTCCGACTACAAAGCTATAAAGCAAGTACAAAAGGGGAGAGCCCCGCCGTGTTCGTTATTTCTTTCCGGTACAAAGCTATGAGCTTTGTCTACAAACATAAAACTTGTCGGCAGAATGCTCATAGCTTTGTACCGGAAAAAAATAACGAACACGGCGGGGCTCTCCCCTTTTGTACTTGCGCCCGCCATTCAATATTTCATTAGGGGTCGATCATATCATATTTGTAAAACCGGTGAAAGGCAAATTCAGAAGGGATACAGGCACAAAGAGCGTGCATTGAAAAGATGACGAAAAAACTTTTAGATAGTACATGATGAGTTCATATACATTTTATGTATATTTCCTATGTACACAGAAAAAAACTTTAATTTCAAATCAACAATATTATTCTCATATATAAGCAAAAATATAAAATCTTTTAAGATTTTGATAATCTTAAACAGAAATAAAATTTCTTTATGTGAGAAAATTGTCTATTTAAGATTATCAAAATCTTTAAAGAAGATTTTATATTTTTGTTTATGCTATATGAGAATATTATTGTTGATTTGAAATTAACGTATTTTCCGTGTATATACAAGGTGATTTAAAAAAGTATTCCAAACTTATGTGATAGATAGTACTCATTACACTGAATAAAAAGTGTCTAGTAAATATGGATCGAAAAGTTAACCCTTTCAGAATTATAAACAGTTTTCAATTTTAGTAAGGCAAGTTAGTTGTGGGCTTCTATTGATCATGCACGGTCAATAAACTCAAATAAATAATGTACAAGAATTAAAACTACGAATTCGAGATGCAGCTAATCAGATTCAAGGAAGACCAAGTATTTTTGAAGGAGTTAGAAATTCTGGCGTACAAAAAATCGTAGAGAATTTCTGTTATTTGTGTCTTATAACAGGATCTTTCCCCTTTAATTTGAGTGATTGCTGATCGCCATGCGATTTTTTTTGACTGAGTTATTGAGGTTTGACGAAATGATCATTTTGATAAAATTTTTTTTATAACTTACGGCCCTTTGAATTTAGAGAGCAATTTCTTATTTATACCTGGCGTCGTTTCTACATTTCGGATGTTGACATAATCACCGACTTTATATTCGTGAACGGCTCTTCGTTTCGCATTGTAATACTCAGTACTCTGTTTCTGTGACTCCTCGATGTTTTCGTGTGCCTTATTTCGTATCGCTTCAAGATTACGCTCAAAATCAATATTTTGATTAAGGAGTTCTCGCAGCACGTCGTTAGGCTTTTCTCTTTGTTTCACTCCAAATAATAAACACGACGGTGCTTCGCCAGTAGATCGACAGATTGTATTATTTAATGAATATTCGACTTCGCTTAATACGCGATCCCATTTTGCTGGTGCTTCGCTTAACTTAGCCAGCATGGGCACGATAACCCGATTGTACCGTTCGACCTAACCATTAGCTCTCGAGGTTCTTATAGCAACTTGCACATGATCGATTAATTCAGCGTTCACAAATTCTTTAAATTTATCTGAGATAAAGCATGTGCCTCTATCGGAAATCAAACACCTAGGCTTGCTATAAGCACGGATATAGTCTCGGAGACGTTTTATTACTTTCTCAGACGTAGTCGCTTTACACGGATATAATCGAATATATTTGGTAAACGCGTCGATAATTACAAATAAATGTCGATAACCTATATTTGTCTTTTCCAATGGCCCGACGTGATCAACATGAATTGTCGAAAAGGGAATTTTGTCCTTGGGAATAGGATGTAACATTCCTTCGGCTTTACCGCTCGACGGCGAAAATTCAATACATCGAAGGCAATTTGAAATATAATCTTTTACTTTTTCTTTCATATATGGAAACCAATAAACTTTTGTCGATGATGTTGTCGATCGTTTTGTTCACACCTACGTGCCCGATATCGTGACAGGTTTTAATTATATTTGCTTCCATGGAACACGGTACATAAAATAACAATTTCTTATACTTGTCTTTCCGATAGATCAATCCGTCACGCAATTAAAAAAATGGAACATCATCTTTCTCGAGATTATCGCGAATTTTAAGTCTGGTTTCGTCGCGATCTTGGTAAATAGACAGAGTTCGTTCGAAAGTACTACCCTCGAGCATCAATATACTGACAACGACTGTGATGACTTAATGCGTCCACATGACTCATTCGTTTTCCCGGTCGATGCACGATTTCATAATTATAATTTTCTAAGAACAAAGTCCAGCGTGAAATACGCGGATTTATGTCTTGTTTGCTCAATGTAAGGCGGAAACTGTCACAATAGGTTACATTTTTAAATTTAAATCCGGCAAGATAAATATGAAATCTTTTGATCGCATATACCACCGCGAGGCACTCCAGCTCGAAGCTGTGGTATCTCGATTCCGCCAGCGTCGTCCGCTGGCTCCAAAACGAAATTGGCCACCAAGTACTGTCCCTCTGTTTTTGGAGAAGAATTGCCCCGAAACCTCTAGCGCTCGCGTCGCAATGCAATTCAGTCTCGGCGTGCGGTGAATATATTGCAAGTACTGGTTTATTCCATAAACGTAACACTTCAATGCCTCAAATGCATCGTTTTCTATGACTCCGAATTTAAACGTTGCGTTTTTCTTAATTAACTCATATAAAGATTTTAGCTACCTCCGAAAATCCCGGAATAAATCTACGGAAATAGCTCACAAGGCCTAAGAATCTATGTACGTCTCTTGCGTTACGCGGGATTGGATAATTTAGCACTGACTCAATATTTTCGTCGCTCAGGCGAATGCCATGCTCATTTACGACGTATCCTAAATATTTGACTTCGGTCCGAACAAAATAACATTTATGTTACGTCTGGGATTTTAATTCAGACGTGGTAGGGGAGGGGGAGAGGGTTGGCTAATTATAATTTTTGTTTCCCTCCCTTTTTACTCTGTAATGTTATTGCGACTTCTAATTGAACGCCCTTCCCCATGGTTTCTAATCGTTGCGAGTGATCCATGTTTTAAAGAAAGCAAAGGAAAGAAAAGAAAAGAAAATCAGAATAGACAAAAGAGGAGAGAAATAAATAAGAAGAAATATATTTTAGATAGAGAATTAATAGGTTTTCATGAAGTTATTTATAAGGAATTACAGAAAGAAAACAAGAATCAAATCGCCGTAATTCAGCGCGTCAGTCTTGTTTAAGAATGGGAATTTTAGAAAGGAAACAAGAATCAGATCGCCGTAATTCAGCGCGTCAGTCTTGTTTAAGAATGAGAATTAGAAAGGAAACAAGAATCAGATCGCTGTAATTCAGCGCGTCAGTCTTGTTGAGAATGAGAATTAGAAAGGAAACAAGAATCAGATCGCTGTAATTCAGCGCGTCAGTCTTGTTGAGAAGGAGAATTAGAAAGGAAACAAGAATCAGATCGCCGTAATTCAGCGCGTCAGTCTTGTTAGAAAAATAATTAGGAAGGAATATGGAATAACAAGAATCAGATCGCTGTAAATCAGCGCGTCAGTCTTGTTAGGAAAAAGAATCAAAAAGAAAAATGGAAAGATGAATGTGAAAGGATAGAAAAAGTTAATTTAAATAAAGAAAGATTTGCTTTTTGGTTAATTAAATGGAAAGATATAATTATAACAAATAAGTTACAAATTAGAAAAGAAAAGAAATAAAAAATTTGGATCGCAGCTGCTTATTAACTTGCGTGGTTTTAGCTAATCGGCGCGGAGGCTAAGTTCGGTTTCAGCGCACGCGGCTAAGTTAGAATTGTCTCGCGGAGACTAAGTTCAGCGCACGCGGCTAAGTTGAATTTTATCTCGCGAAGATTAAGTTAAAAAATGAGCGCGGAGACTAAGTCGATGTGTTATGTGGAGACTAAGTTGAAATATTGCGCGGTCCCACGCGTCAGCGCCGAGATCCTACAGGGTGCCGAGCAGAATTTAAGCATTCGCATCAGGCGGATCTTGTCGCCGAAATGAGCTGACTGACCGGTCCCACGCGTCAGCGCCGAGATCCTACAGGGTGCCGAGCAGAATATGTACATTCGCATCGGATGGATCTCGTCGCCGAACTGAGCTGAAAGCTTCGAAAATCGCGAGCTTTTATACTAAAAGCTTCGTGGCCCCGCGCGGTGAAGGGATGTACAGGGCCACCCCCCCGTTCGCCCGCGTGAAGTTTTTTGTCCTAGCGCGGAAAGTTTTTTGTTTACTTTTTTCTACTCGCGCGTCAGTCTCGTGCCCGCATTCCTAAGTCGAGTTTTTGCGCGCCTTATATTCTATTTTTAGCTACTCAATATTAGTTTTAATATTTTTAATATAAACCTTTAATTAATGTAACAAAAGTATAATTTGTATATAATATTACATTGTAACGCTTACATCTACGTTCTTAATTTACTAAATATTCGCTTATTAATTATGCACGAGACTGAATGTTAATACTAAGTCTTAATTCTATAAAAGATACGAATAATGCGTTCAGATAGCATCATTTGTATTTATTATTTAAGAAGAAATCCATGCATATTTAAAAATATGCATANCATTCCTAAGTCGAGTTTTTGCGCGCCTTATATTCTATTTTTAGCTACTCAATATTAGTTTTAATATTTTTAATATAAACCTTTAATTAATGTAACAAAAGTATAATTTGTATATAATATTACATTGTAACGCTTACATCTACGTTCTTAATTTACTAAATATTCGCTTATTAATTATGCACGAGACTGAATGTTAATACTAAGTCTTAATTCTATAAAAGATACGAATAATGCGTTCAGATAGCATCATTTGTATTTATTATTTAAGAAGAAATCCATGCATATTTAAAAATATGCATAGATTTTATGCGATACGTTCCTCTTTCTTTTCACGGATAATTATCGGGTAGGTTTCGCGGATTACCGACGCTCGACGTTTTGCGGTCGTGACGGCGCGACGAAAATATATATATATATAATAAAAAAAAAAAGGAAAGCTATCGCGGTTTCGGGGGTAATATGGTAGTATGGTAGAGGCGGCAGACGTAACATTTATCAAGTCGAAATTTCAAATGATGTTCGCCGGCCAACTTAAAAACTTATGACAAAATTTCAATGTGCTCATCTATCGTTTTTGTAGCAATTAAAATGTCATCTAAATAGAACAAAATCTTATTTTCCTTGATCAATGGTGAAAATACATTATTAACGAAACGTTGAAATACACGAGGTGCATTTGTTAAACCAAATGGCATATAAAGATATTCATATTGCCCTAGTGGCGTCATAAATGACGTGAATCTTTATGAACTTTCACATGGTGAAAACCATCTTTTAAGTCAAGTATAGAAAATAATCTCTTGTCTCTCAAACTATCAATATTATCATCAATTAATTAAGCCAGAAAATTGTCGCGCATAGTTATCTTGTTCAACTCCCGATAATCAATGCATAACCGAACATCACCAGTCTTTTTTCTTACAAGTACTACAGGGCTGGCATACGGGGAATTGCTAGGACGAATAATCTCTCTTTCTAACAAATCGTCTAAAATCTTACGCAGTGCCTCTTTATCCGCGAAAGACAGTCGTCTCGGACGCGAGTTAATCGGCTGATCGTGTTTCAAAGAAATAATTAATTCGAGATCGGACGCACTTTTTTCAGCTTTTAGTCCTTCGAGATAATGCAACTTATAAATCTCGCGAATCTTCTCAGTTACTTTTCCCTCAACCGCAGTATTAATTTGCAATTTAGCTGAATCGTTGAGCGGATACTCATTGCACTCGATGTTCATAATTTGCGATACGTCTTTACGATCAACCGAATTTACCCCGCAATCGCCAACAATCTCAACGGCCTCCCCCAATATAACGCGCAAAGACGGGCAAACCAGAAAATCTCGACCGAGCAAGACTTTATACACCATTGTACCATCCGGCACCGCATAAAATTTTATTCTTACACGCACGTTCTGGATATCTATCTCACCATAGAAAACACCGATTATCTCAAGTCGCGAACCATTTATTCCAAAAAATTGAGAAATATCTTAGTCAGTCGGTAAAATCAAATCGCTCGAAATAAAATTACTACGAATAAGGCTTATCGGAGAACCCGAGTCAATTATCGCGTCACAAATATAATTATAATAATTACCGCTTTCGTCGCTTGCTACAATTTTTATGTCGACCATATAGGACTTATTGTTAGCCAACGGAGCCGTCTGCACAACGTTGGTGGACGTGGTCTCAGCCGATTCCTTGGCAGTTTCTCGATTCGATGGCTGCTTCCGTTTCGGGCACTCTCTCGCCATGTGCTCCGGAGATCCACACAAATAGCAGGTCTCGATGTCGTCGATCGCCCAAAGTACACGGCGATATGCCCAGTCTCGTGACAATTGTAACATGTCCGAACTACTTTTGCTTCGTATCGTGGGCTGCTACCATCTCTTTTATATCGGTTATCGATCGTTTTCTTTGGTATCGAGATCTTCTCAAAAGCTTCTAACAAATCTGTTGTTGATTTGAAATTGGAGAGTCGAGCCTGGTTTTGCAAATTTATGTCAGTCACGCCTTCGATTAAATAATCAAAAAGTTCGTCTTCTGCAATAGGTATGCGATTTGCGAGAATCTTCTTTTCGTGATAGTAATCGCAGAATGTTTCGCTACTCTTCCAAATTTGAGCCTCAAATTCTCTTCTGAGTTTCAGTTTGCCCGGACGAAGGTCAAACATCTGTCCCATTTCTTGTATTAATTCTTCGATACTCATTCGATCATCGTGACATATTCGGCCTTTGAATAAAACCAGGAAAGTGCTTGTCCCTTCAAACGTGAGCTAATTAAGACACTTGTCGCATTGTCGTCGAGCTGATACGTATTTCGGAGAAGCTCCAATTGATGTTTCCATTTCCAAAAAGTATATTTTCGGACGCGTCAAATTCTGGTAACAGCTCCTTAATTCCTCGGATGTTTCCGGTCATCAAGGTCGCGTTGCTTGCGGTCATGCTCGTCAGGGATACATTTCGAATTGTTTCTCGTTCTCTCTGTAGAAGTTGCCGTTCTCTTTCCAGTAGCTCTCGTTCCTTTTGCAGCAACAATAATTCTCTTTGTACAATGCTGCACTCGCCTCCTCCTCGCGTTGGCATATTCTCTCGTATTTCACTTTCGTTGTAGATCTCACCGTTTTGTTCAATTGTCACATTTGTCAGACGTTTGTTAGGCGTTTTTCCCTCCTTGTTCGCCCATAATTATCCAAATATTCGACTCTGAGTTCTCACTTAATTGCTGAATCAATTCTGCCTTTGATCATTTGGTGGATAAATTGTTAGCGTCTAAAGCCTCCTTCAATTCCTGCACCGTGAAATCGCTTCCTTGGAACGTCATCGTAACGTCTCCCGACACACACAGTGTCCTCTTGGCCGGCACACAGCAATTCACACAGAATCTCACGCTTCTACGTTCGTAAAACGAATTCAGATCCCACTTCTGATTTTCTGTTGAAGGAGAGGACCATGCAGAAATAAAGTACAAATATATCATTCTATATTGCAAACTTTATTCGAGAGATGTGTTCCTTTCTTCGTCGAAGTTCAGAGAGAGAGAGAGTTCTACGAAAATCCGCTCTTCTTATACCCGCTATCTTCTCAGTATTATCCCTGCTCTAACGCGTATCGCCAATCAGGCCTTAACAATTCGGCGAACCATTATTGGTTCGCAAAATTGAGGGGAAACGTTATTTACCATCGTCCACGTTCGGTACACGTGAAGAAACGGTTACTCGCTCGAAACTCTAAACTAACTAGGATTTTTATCTTACCCACTACATCTGATAAAATTTTTTTGTGTTTTCTTATTTTCGAGTTATCAAGGATTAAAGAAAAAAATAGTTAAAAGAGACATTTTGTCTGTGGTTGCTCATATCTCCATTAAAAATTATCGTACAGCAACTTGTAAAATGAGTTTTTAAAATTGAAACTTTGCTCTATCAAACAGTATAAACGACGATGGTATAGTGTAACGTATTGCTGTTGTTATTGAAAAATATTGAAATATTATTTTTGCAGAAATTTTATTTTAATATAGGGTGCCTTTTGACTATAGCTGTATATAATTATTATGTATTTTTATATATACAAATTTTTTTACAGAAATAGTAGGTTTTTATACTAGTTATTATAAATATTTCTGTTAGCTCTGATAACTATATTATAATGAACTTTATTATAAGAAAATATGAAATAACAATTATCAAGATAAAAACAGATATAGGTGAATTTAAAAGACAAAAGTAAAACTAACAAATAACTGTTACTCAATATTTTTAATAATAAATAATTAAAAAATCGAAGCAGAATCTGTTTCTTATTCTAATAAAAGTAGTCTACAGGCCAGCGAATGCCAGATTCTTCGTGATGATGTAGGGGAAATATGGACAAAACGACATAGGGGTTTTGTTTTTACAATATTACTTTTTAATTTATAAAGATAGGAACTTTAACATCACATGTAATTTTTCTTTGGTATGTTCTCTAAAAACAAAAATAATTACTTTTTAATAAAATTAAAAAATAACGAAGATATAATTTTTTAAAAAAACATCGACGAAAATTCATTTTATCCATANCATATGGACAAAATGACATATAGTATGTTTTAATTGCACAGTTTGCAAATAAATATTTTGGTTTTCTTTGATTTGCCAGTACAAATCGCGTGAGCCCATTTCCCACATTTTACGCATGAAAGACAGCATTCTTCGGGGTTGGATTGAGAATATAAGTCATTGCAATAAATACAGGGACAATCATCGTCATCTGCTTCTTTAAAATTTAAAATGTTCTCTTCGACATTTTTTG
>JAJVSH010000023.1:0-94240 GCA_021460005.1 Tetramorium alpestre
TTGAATAATCGATTCTGTAAAAGAAAAATAATCGATGTCAAAATAATCGACACGATATCGCCCGTCCCTAGTTCAGAGGTTATCTTTCTCCTTCCAATATGACCGTCGATTGATTCCTTCTTACCTCTTAGTTTATACCTCTTATGTTTATACTCATTTAGAAAAGTATCTTATGCTCCCTCCTGATATTCCTTATACCTCCATGATCTGATATCCTCAGACGTTGTCATGAGTATGTACACACGGCGTCATAAATGCCTACACCTCTGAAGTTGGCCGTATTCAGTTTTCTCCTTCTCCTTCTATTTGTAATGTTGGACGGAAGTCGTATTTTTATTAATTGGCTCGGTTAAGATGAATTAACTTACGCATCACTCCTAAATACACCAAGTGCATATAATCTAACGGAACGTTAGATACTAAATCCTAAATATGGTATGTTTATGAGTTTGGTTTTCTCATTTTGATAATCTAAATTATAATTAAAAGTTTTAAATATTTCGTTCTAAGTACATCGCAAAATCTAGGAAAACATATTCTATTTTCAATGTAATCACCATGAATACAACATTTTGTGCAACTATTATAACCATTGTGGCTTTTAACCATTAAAATATACGCCTTAGCTGGTGAATCACATATTAATCCTTTGATTCGTATTTTATAATTACAATTGTTAAAATCAATACCCTCGTTAATTAATAAAATCGTTTCATCTATTAATGGTTCTAAAAATTTATTCGAATCATTTGGTTTTCCTTTTTCATAATAAATACCGACAACTTCAACATCTTTAAGAATGTCATCTAAACATAATATAATAGGCCACAGACACTTTTGCGATGATTTATCAAGAGGTGCATCATCAACGCTTATGAAGAGATTAACTGTTTTAATGTCTAAATGTAATTGTAAATATTGCCTTTTATTCAAAATATTTATGAATCAATGATCGAGCGTCACTCCAGGATCTCCCTTCAAAATCCTTTTCCAGAATTAAAGTACAGACAATAATACAATGTGTAATTTACTGCTATGCTTTACCTTTCCATCGATTTCGCACGCAAACACACGAAATTTTCATATGAAATTTTCGCCAAGATGACACTTTTTTATTAAAGTATCTAGGCTCATTCTAAAAACAATATTATTCTTTAATGTTAACTCTAAAGGGCTAGATATTTGTTTAAGAATTCCTATCAGTATTACCATTACAATCTGAAAATGAACTAAAACAATTCAAAAAAATATTAGAAACTAAAAATGCGGCAAAAGTCCAATTGGTATGTATAAAATTTTCTTCTTTTTTTAATTTGATTTATAATTATATACGAAATATATCCATAAATGTTCATATTAACTTCCTTCCTTTGTAAAATTTCTATTTGATATAAGAAAAATAATAGTAATAATAAAAAAACAAAAATATAATTAAAAGAATTTTTGCAATGTTTCTTTCGCGAAAATATTTGTTTGAAAATATCAGGAAAGATTACCCAGCTGTCATAACTGCGCAAGTCCGCAAACCTGATTCGCACTTCTAAAATATCGAGTGCGTTCCGAAAGTCATCGAGAAAGCATCTCAGTCTTTCAATTCGCGAGTATTAGCCATGATCGAGTGAATTTTTATTGTAACTCATAAACGACATTTAACTACCGGTACGTGAGAAAATACGTGATCGCTGCAGGACCTTAATGCGACTCGAGCATTTAAAATAGTTGCCTGTACAAAATGCGTGCGTTTGTCATGCGTGACTGTCAATCTCCTTCACACTGAAGCTTAACCTATCGCTCTAATGATTTATGAGCTTTGGTGCTTGGCAGAGCTTTATGACGCGTGCTGAGGTAACGTGTTGCACTTTCCTTGTGGATCCATTAGCTAGTGGCTTATTTTTAACTGAAATTCACAGCCCACGAAAATGTTGGGGTCATGAGAATTGCCACATCTCTTCCAGTAGTATACATTTTATCTCTATGGCTAAGGGAAAACTAAGAGGTTCTGACTCCAACAATAAGGTATGTATTGCATATCTGTTTACGTGAATGGCCTTCTAGCTTTTAGCTTCTAGCCTTGTAGCTCAAATTGATATGTTATCTTTTGTAATTAGATAACAGCGTCAAATGCAGCATTTAAAAATGGAGAGACGTATACGTCAGAGTATGAGATTAACGAGACACCACCGAGCGCTAGAACCTTACTCACCAAGGGCTACACGCAGGATGAAATTAATTCGTTCTCGGGTAAATTTTCTTTCCGTCTTATGTAATGCACTCTTTATATGAATATATCGATATATTTTGCGTTAATTTAGGCGCAACTGTTTCAACACGCGGACGTTTTATGACAGAACAAGAAAAGCTTCGTTGTCCAAATGAGAGGCCATTGTACCTTTACATACAGGGACATGCTAAACATAATGTTGATCGTATGTATTGTATCATTTTTAACATTTTAATTTCTTTTACCGATTCGCATATTTAATAGATATTTTATTTAACAGTGGCGATTCAAAAGATCAATGAAATTATTAAAACGGAACATCAGAATTTTCTAAACAGACCAAGCAGATTCACAAACGCTCCGCCGCCTCTTATGAGTTTACATTCTGGAGTTACGAGTGTGGTAAGTAATAGTTTTTCGTTCACATATCTTATTTGCAACAAATTTTCGTGTGTGTTACTGATATGTACAATTTATTAGGAAAAGATTTGCATTGGTATCGAGAATGCGCCACAAGGTTTTGATTTACGTGGGCGAATATTAGGCGCTGGTGATGCAAATTTAATGTATATTAGAGGCGAAACTGGGGCAAATGTAACCTTAAGAGGTAGAGGATCTCAATTTATTGATCCAGTTTTGGGAGCAGAATCTCCGGAACCACTTCATTTGTATATAGAGTAAGAACGCCTGAGATTTTGTATGACTTATAATAATTATAATAACATTCTATTAATAAAATTACTGTTTCTTTAGGCATCCGAAACCAGAAGCACTACAAAATGCAAAACAGTTGGCTATTAACTTAATTCAAACGATACAGTCTGAATTACAGACCTATATTCAACAACAGCCACCACCAGTACAACCTCAGCAAGTTATAGAACAATCACAAAGTATGTATTGTTTTGCATGTGTAAAAAAGATAATTACTTGTTCAGACAAACTGTATACGATTCTCTTTCATTTACAGCTCAGTTCCAAACTATGAATATCGGTAGTTTAGGCCAACCAAATGTAGTCGCAATACAGCATCAAGGTAGGATATACAGTCGTATTAATGTTAATGATTGTTATAAAAATATAATTTTTTTAAACGTACATATTTCAGTACATATTTTATGTCTTATGTAACAGATATTATACAACATCCACAAAGTAATGTTGTAACCTTGCCTGCAACAATTCTTACCGCTACCGTAGCTGGTAATCCAGGACCTGGTGTATCAGTTCCTCCTCCAGGAGTACATATACCACCTCATACTGGACCATTAGTTCCACCCCCACAAGCTCAGGTGTGTGATTAAATTCTAATTAAGTGGCATTACATAAAACCGTTTGAAAATGTTAACTCTTTGTAACGTAAATTTCATTCTCATTGAAGGAAATACAAACTTTTATGCCACCACCACCTGTTGGACAAGTACAATTAATTGGTCCTCCGTCAACAGTAAGTCAAGTTCAATATCAGATACACCCTGGTCAGCAGTTACAAATTCAGGGAATTCAACCAGGATCGCAATCCTCGCCACAACCTGTAGCACAAATGTATGTCATGAGTCAACCGCCGCCACAAAGTCCCGCACAGCAGAGCTTCATAACGAGCAGCAACGCGCCGGTGAGCGGAGCCGTGTCGTATGTGTATACGCAACCGAACATGCAAAGGCCGGCTACGCCGTCCCAAGGAATTATCGAAACCGTTAACGTCAATTTGCAACAACCTCCACCGGCGGCGCCGCTTAATATAACGCAGCAACCGCCACCGCCAATGTTACATCTTCACTTTCCACCGCCGAACTTCTCAGCGAATCATCCACCTCCTCCCGTCCCGCAAACCTATCAGATCCAGTATCAACAGGTACAGGCGCCCGTGTCGCAGTCGCAAACACAGTTTGTCTTGCAGCCCGGCGAGCATATCGTTCCGCCTCAGTTGCAACAGAATCATGAGCAATCTCAAGCTGTCGCTCAACATATAATACCTCCGCAATTCGAAGGTCACGGACCGCCGTTCCATTTACAAGTACCTCCACCACCATCTGCGCAAACTTTCCTAGTACCTAACGCTCAGTCTCCTCATCATCCACAACCGCCACTTACTCCCGGCGGTGAGATTCAGCATCAACAGGAGGGTCCGGTGGAGCAGGGACCGTTACCGCAGCCGGTACCTCCTCCGCAAATAGTACCACCACCATCAATCAGTCAGATGCCGAATTCCATGAACATTCTTACGAGCGTACCACCGCCAACGCAACCGCCTCCACCACAAAACGCTCCGTGGCTGTACCAAGCTCAGCAACCACAACAGATGCCACAACCACAAGCACAATTGCAGGTAATGACGCTTGATGTTTAATATTCTTTGTTTTTTGTTTTGCGTGTAAAATATGTGATATCTTTGCAATTATTTATAGATGCAAATACCGCAGAATATATCTCTTCATAATGTACCTCCACCGCAAATTCAAGCTCAAATACAATATCATGCTCAACACATACAGTATCAAAACGGTCATATACCGACGCAAGTACATTACACGATGCAACCGCCGCATCAGCAATTCGAGCAGAAACCTGATTCGCCAGAACAGCAAAAATCGCACGGAATAAAGAGAAGGTTTTCAGACGTTGAGGTAGGTCAGGTAAAGTGTGATTTGCAAATATGTACACATCAGATTGAAATGTGCGATGGAAATCATATATGGCATTCTTATAAATCACTTAAAATATATGTCACAGGAACCACCACCGCCACCACCACCATATCAATGTGCTCCGTTACCTGCGCAACGACACGGCACAGGGTAAGTCGAAGAAAAAAAGAATAATAAGTATTTTTAGAAATTATTTATTTATAGAGATGCTATAATGTACAAATTAATGTAACTGATAAAGTTACATTATATACTCCTTGTGTACAAAACGTAAACAATTGCATGTATCTATGTACTTCTGTACATACTACTTATATGTTATAGAGGAGTATATAAATTAACGTAACTTTTTACTAATTTTGTATATCTAGTTATACCTTGGTAGACTGTGAAAAAAACTTGCGTGCTTGAATAAAGTTGGTCTACCAAGTGTGTAAAAGTCTAAATAAATATTACTAAAAAAGCTGATGATTTTCAGAATCATAGGATACTGTAGCGTAAACGTGCAATGAATTTAATCGAAGATTAAAAAGAATTATATCGATATGAAGAAAGAAATTGATAAAGAAACAACTGCTTCAGATCGCTTATGCTTCACTTGTAGCAAGTGCAAATTTTGTAAATTATTGTAAAATTACATGAAGAAAATGTAAGTCATTATTCTCGCTTACAGAAACCTGCTTTTGCATTATAAGGAGTTGCACAATAATATTAAAAGTGCAAAAAATACAAATTTAAGTATTTTATGATATTTTTGTAGTAGATATTTTTTGTTCACAGATGTATTATTCTCCAAAATTTGATATATTAATAATTATTGTACGAACAAAATTATTAGCTACAAGATCCAGATATATCCATGTTAAAATATAAATTATTTTTGAAGTTGTAAAATCAGCTTTAAAAATAATTTAATTTGATCGAAAATTTGAATTTTGCGTTTATAAATATTTAATAATTTTGAAGTTATGGGTATATCTTGTTTCTTCACATGCAGATTATTGTTCCTTTCTTTAAATTTTGTATGATTATATAGATTTTTAAAGATATGAAGCAATTATATTATCTTTGCAAAATATAGTGCAAAGATAATAATATACTTGCATTTTCCTCATGTTATACATAATTCTATAGTAGAATCATTAAATACAGCTTTTGCCAGAATCACCAATTATATGTTTTTTTAGTAATAATAAGTAATGAACCAAAAGAGAAGGAACGTGCGATGATACAGTTGCTACTTTCCAGAAATTAAAATAATCGTACACAAATTATTATTTGAACGTATATTATAATGTTCTGTGACATTATAATTACGTTCTCAAGAACCATTGTCTTGTAAATGTAAGTTTTGACATCATTAACTGTGATCTGGTAAAACCAGGTATTTTCCATATTTCAGAAGTATCCGAGGGAGTGCCTCAGGTGATATTTGTCTTAATGCTTGAAATGTTTCTGTACAATCGTTATTTTGGAATTAATAATTCGCACCTGCATTGTTTAAGCAGAGAAGGTGATCGACAACAGCAAGTCTTACATGGTCCATCACCCACACCTGCGGGTCTGCCACATGGAGATCGAAACAAGATGCTAATGCCACCTCCACATCCAGGTCTGTAACTAAGAGTATTTAGCCTGAAAAATTGCTGGATATCTTTTGAAAATGTGATATAGAATATTATAAAGATGTGCCAGTAAAAAGATTGTATTTTTGAAGGACGTTCATCTTTAATTACTTCATCAAGACTCTGGATTTCTTCTTTAATACAATTTTGTTACTGGTAATTACCTGATCTACAATTACATGGTACAATAATTTGGGTATAAAAAATAATAAATTTACGAAATAAAATATATTTCGGATATAGATATCTAGCATTGTTTTCTTAATACTCTTAGACCGTAGTATATTATTAATGTAAATAATATCGCGGTAAGCATATTATAAAACTTTCCTTGATCTTTTTTAATTTACGTTTTAGCAAATTGCTTTTTTATGCATTTGTTGAGGGTACCTGCAGAGATGGACATCTGGAAATAACATGGATTATTGCAATCTCATATTACATAGAATGCTTTAACATATATAGTTATCCTTAAATTTATTTTTATTATTTTAGATTAGACAAAAAGCACTGCACGTGTTATACAGTTGCGAAGGTGTCTCAAGTATATTAATTTCAATGCTTTTTTTATAGTGCCCTTTTTATTAAATAAATCTGCATTTTCAGATGCAAGTGTAACCTGTGATTTTCTACTTCAATGTTTGTTTATCCAGTATTAACAATACTTAATATTATTAGGATTATGTTAAGACATATTATACATATATATTTTTGATGTTACTATTTTAAGTTCAATGCCTTGGATTTTTATATTCCTTAGGTTAAACGTGTCTCAGCTAAAAATTACTACCAAGGAGGAATATAGATGACTACTACGTTTAAATAATTATATATATTTAATGTTATATATTATGTAACATTAATATGGAATAACATATGATTTGTATATTATATAGTGATATCGTCTTTATTGTTGCAGTTCTGAGCAGTTATCTGTAGTGGAAAAAGTGGAAGAAATTTAAAGAATATATAGTTTTAATAATTAAATTTACTTTATATTCAGATAGCAAATAACTGTATGGCTTTAAATTTTTAGTGTAATTGATAAGCGATAATCATTTAATACACATGAGAATATAAAAATTGCATTGCTTGCTTTCAGACTCAAATAGCGATTGCCAAATTGCTCTGCTGATTTGGCAATGGTTAATGGCGTGAAATATTGTCCTAATAATATTTAGTTTAGTCTTATAAGATTAGACTGCAATTTAGAAAACTAAATTTCTATTTATTGCCACAGTGACAAGTCTCAAGCGGAAGATGAAAACCGGCGGCAGTCTTCTTATAATACAGATACAATCTTAGTAATCATCTTGCAATTAGATTTGTATCTAAATTCAAAGAAAAAATTAATTTGACATTTTTCGTTCGTGAAAGACAACATGTCATTCAATTAGATATTGGAATCGTCAAGAATAATTATGCGTGTATACGCGTTTCGTTGGATATAACGAGAATTTTTAAGCTTATTATTATATTACAATATTTCATCGCATAATTTGCCATGTTAAATACAATATTATGTTACGTATAGTTATTTAAGAGTATATTGTATTTTTCCCTTCATATCATGCATCTTAATCGTTTAGGTGAGAAACGGAACCTGGACCAAAAGCCTGCAGGACTATCTTCAGGTACGTACGATGTCGTTATATCGGCAAATGTAAAAAATTTTATATGATATACAAGTTTAAATTATATGATATATTTGGTAAATAGGAAATGATCAAAATGTGATTGCGGAATCTGGAAATATTCATGTCGGCAATGGTCCACCTTTACCGCCTCCGCCTTCGCCGCAGGCGCCGTGGCAAAATCATCACGTGAGAGTTCCTTGGGGTAGACCTCCGCCGATTCCAAGGGAAGGAGAACCTCCCTGTCCTGGATTACCTCCTATTAATATGCCTCCACCTCAGATCAGGCCACGAGGTAGGTATGATTTGATTCATTTATCATATCAAACTATTTTTAACTTAAAATTTTGAATTTTAAACGCGCTACATTTTCCTCGATTAATCGATTCTTTATGATCTTATATCAGTTTTCTTTTCTTGGTATAAATAATAAAAGTCAAAAATAAAAAATCTATATTATCATAATTTTTTTATGTACAATACGTAATAATTTAAAAACCTTCAAGGACGTGGTGGTGCTGTCCTTAGGTCCCGCTGACGGTAATCGCTCTCCCACTCAGAACGCCGTGTTAGAGCAGCCGTTGAACATCGAGTACAATCAAATGCCACCCTATACGACGAAACCGCCGCCTTACAACGCGCATCCATTGATGCAGTCAATCTGCAATCCGCCACCACCACCGCCGCCGCATCACCAACAACCGCGGCCGCAGCATCCTTCGCAAACAGTGCAGCATTATCAGGTGCCAATCTCTCAGACATATCAGCCGCCGACATCCTGTCCGCCGTGGATGAACTGAAAGTTGTAACTAAGCGACGTTTCTTGTATCTTAATGATGGCCGATGTGATGACGTGTTGTTTCAATGAATGTTTAAACGAAGCAACAGGAATCAAGCTGCAAGGATCTGATGTAAATGAGCTGATGTAGTTGAAACTGCATCGTGTTATTTGCACTCAATTGTGTGTTCCTTATGACAGTTCTTAATAATTTAAAAATCTATTTCAAGGAGGAAGAATACTGAACAGTGTGTAAAAATTTGTAAAAATGTTGACGATTATTTATGCTATATAATTTAAATTCTATATACTGAAACAGAGAGAGAGAGAGAGAGAGAGAGAGAGAGAGAGAGAGCGCTAGTGAGTGAGTGAGTGAGACAGACAGACAGAGAGAGAGAGAGAGAGAGAATGCGAGATTACGCAAAATAACGCCATGTTGGCGAGATAGTTACTTATTAATTGTAGAGTTCATCTTTAGGATCATGCAAGAAGTGTGATTCTTGTATAGCACACATACATATATGTGTTATATACACATATACAAATATGTACATATGCATGCATATGTATATATTTAAGCATGGAGAAGGAATAAGTGTTATTATTTTCATTTATTATCTTGATCAAACAGTTCTATCATTGCGCATCCGAAGATCACTTGTTTTACATACTCTCACGCGAATAATAGCCCATCATATACATATTTCCTCTCGGTAAAACTATATCATCTCTCCATTTACTTATAGATAGATCTGTAATATGTATAACAATGTATGACGCAGTTTTTTATGCAAAGCCAATAATAAATCGTTATTGCCAATTAAGTAGCTACTTTTATGTCGACAGCTTTTGCTGCATATTATCACGTTTCTGCCGCGTAGAATGGATCGCCGTTTTCCACGTCGATGCGATTTGGCAAACAGCGGTAAAACCGCACCGTTTCCATTTGTAGCGAGCAATCGTCGCAATTAGCGCCGTTAAATGCCGCTAGATTGACGGGAGGAAGAGCATCAGTAGCAGCGGCGGCGATCAAATCCTGACCAAGGCGTCCGTGTTCCAGGGCAGGCGAGGGGGGTGGCAGGGGACGAAAATCCGCTCGATACAAATTCGATAAAGCCGCCGGCGCGGCGGCCCGCAGGACTCGCTCGTTATCCGGATCTGCTGGCGGTCTGTTAACCACTACGTTAGAAAACTTGCAGCCTTCGTCGTGTTAGACGACCGCGTAGCCGATACTTCGGAGAAGTTTAATTTGCCGGATAACGGGGCGCGTTGTATCGCCGTCGTCGCGCTGAATTCTTCCTTCGGAAGCGAAAGCTCGCGAGGGAATTTTTGCCATGTATTCACGCGGTTCGAAGCGTCGCTATTAATCTCCGAAGTGCTTCAACGCTCCATTTGAAATTCAAGAATAACGCTAAGAGACGCCTTCAATATTAATTTTGATGCGTATTTCATGAAATATATAATTCTTAAAATACATAATTCTTGAAAAATGTTATATAATTATTTTAAGATGTAAATCTTAGAATATTCAAGCGTAAACATCGCGTACAGAGGAGCGATCTCTAAAATGTTATCATGAAAATCATCAAGGGTGAAGCTAACGCGGACGATCGTGCCACACGTGTATGAATTGACAAATTACACGCGTCGATTGATCGGTAACCTTCCTCCACGCGGGAAATTTTTTGCGCCTAGACAACAGGCGCAATAAAGGCGGTGTCTCGACTCTGTTTCGAATTTCCAGAATCGATCATCGTAATCAGGACCATCGGTTGAAACCGGTTACCACATCACAGGGATGCTCGCAACGAACATAATCGCTTTTCGGTAATGTCGCTTTGTCCGTCGTCGTCTCATCAGCTTGTCGCAGCGGCGATCGCTTTTCGACGTGCCCGCCGCAAATTTCCGAAGGACTTCGGCCTCGAGAGCACCATCGAAAGTGCATCCGGATATACTAAGGTTTACACCGGTCCATCCACGTGAAAAAGACATCTTTTTTTTTTACGGAAAATCATGATTGTATAATAGAAATTAATGACAAACATTATTTCAAGATTCCCGTGATAACTTTTGCAGTTGAATCATAAACCAAATCCCATTTCCTTCCGATTTCACATCATGATTCACGTCTGCCGTATCGAGGGCGATTTATTAACGCGCTTCTGACGGATGCGCATTTCCAGACGCAGGAAACCGCGACGAACCGCGAAGGGCCCATCAATCAAGCGAGATCGAGCTCCACGTTGGTGAGACGCGCGTACAACTCGAGATCCGATCACGTTTGTCCGGCGAGCGTGTGGAATCGTGACTATGACCGTTTCTGTGACAAGGAGAACCCGGTCAGCTGCAGTTGCTGCCGGACAAGAAACGTCGGCGAGGACATTTCGGAGCTGCGGGACGAGTGCAGTGGCGGAGATGCGGTCGATACCGTGCCGAGCAGAGAGTGCGGGGAGCTCGTGCCATCGGGCGCCGATCGTAAAAATGATTTTGCCAAATCGGTCGACCGGAACAGGTTCGCATCTTTCGGTTTTGAAATGTTTTTGAAAAATGAAATAACGATTATACCTGTCCTCGCGTTACTGTGATAGCAGATTTTATAAAAATCCAGATAGCACAGAGAATTCAAAAAGAATTTTTAAATTCTGAATTATGAAATGAATTCTTTTTCCATCCCATTTCCGTAATAAAAACATTCTTACGGATTAAAAAATAATTCGCTTTTATGTCACTCAATTCTGAATTCTTTTTCAGATAAAAAATTCTTTTTATACTCTTCTGCGAAATTCGTTTTGAGTTTATTTGCAGCAGATTATTAATTCGTAAAGATTTTTAAAAAGTTAATCCTCTTTGGATTTACAACAATCATCTGTGCTATTTAGGACGCTTTAAAAATGATTTTTATCTGAAAAAGACAAACCTTGAATATTTCGCGCGTGGATCACTCTCACTTCAGGCCATTTGATATTTGACATAAAAAAAATCTAAACCGTCTGAAATTAGAATTATCAGTGCAATTTTGGTATTGAGGACTATTGATCCATGCGGCGCGAATGACGTGGGAGTTCATGAAAATGTGGTATGGTGGTAAAAACATTCCCCTTTCGCGAGCGCAGGTGTGATGTAGCGTCAAGATCGACCGACGACGGCGAAACTGTCAGAACGATAGGACGGATCCCGCAATCCGCGCATTCAATATGCTGTCATCACTGCAAAACGCGACGCCTATGCTCGAGCGAGGATCCCGTAAATAATCCTCCGTGCGACTCCGCACCCCACGAGAGGCACGACAAGGTCGCGTGCGGCGACTTTATGGGGAACAGGGGCAAGGAGTTCATGTCGACGAGCTGCCACGGAACATCCATCGATCTTGACGGCGGCATGGAGGAGGGTGTCATAGCCAACGATGCTCGTGGCCGTGGTCCGGATGTCAAAGACGCATGGACGAGGGCGAATACCTTGACGACCCATCGGAAAATCGTGGATTCGACCTGGCGATGCGAGTGTCATCCGCGTGAAGACTCCATTCCGAATCTGTCGAGATCGTCGTGCGATCGTTGCCGCGATGGGTGCTATCATTGCCACGATTATCGTTGCGATTACTCCCATCATTGCTGTTATCAGCAGCGCGACAGCTCGTGCATAAATGCCAAGGGGTTAATAGGAGATCTTTTTACAATACTAAGAAAAATCGCCGTACGCCAAGTATCGATCGTCACACATTTCTGATAAATTTTACGAGATTTAATAAAATATCGTTTTTTTTTATATCGAAAAGAAATCAGACGGTTAGGGGATGAGACGGAAGAAACGTGACTGAGGGGGACGAAAACGCCCAGCAGTTGCAATCTCTGTTTAATTCACTCTCTTCGCATCATTCATATTGCAGATGCGAGACGCGCGGGAGTGACGTCTCCGGCGAGAAAGCTCAGCACAAAAGCTGGCGCGATCAGATGCGAGGCGAGAATAGTCGATTGTACGCGCGGCAGTGTTACTCGAAGGAGTATTCTGGAATAATACCTGCCTCTCGTGAGCGGAACGACGAGGAATGCAGGGAGAAGAACGACGTCGAGAGAAACGACGACGATGATGGCGAAGACGAAGACGACAGCGGCGTGGCTGTTATCAATCACAAGGACTCTATGTGCATCCTCGCTGAAAAATATAAAGCCGGCAGGAAGTGGCGCGGCAGAAGGTGCGAGGATAGGGAGCGATCGGATGATAGGACGGGGGACAAGGACGAGTGTAACAAATCGTTGACTTCGGAAATCATCGATCAGTCGCCGGAGTCGCCGCTCGAGATCGTGAACGCGGTTCCGCACGAGGGATCGAGCGTCAAACACGTTTGCCAAGCTGCACGTTGCGAGAGCTGCGGAACCGCGGCGATCGCGAGGACGTATGGTCGTGGATGTGGCCGACACGGGCCGCCGGAGGGTGAATTCGACCGATTGAAGTCCCCTTTGAACGAGATGGTCGCCACCCGCTGTTGCTCAAGCCGAGCGCCTTGTAGACGTGTCTTCTAATTCAATTTCGTTCCGTAAACACGTTCACGGACTTTTTACGCCAATTTTCTGTTTTCTAGTTATTTTCCGATTTATCGCGTCCAATTTATCGCGCGCGCCAGCCATTGTAATAAAAAACAATTTATCATTTATTTGAAACTGTGCTCCTTCATCTATATTTTGATCGCGGCAGTAGGTACCGCGTATAATGATGCGCATGAAAACTTTATGCGAAATCCTCGCACTTTTGCACCTTTCCGTTCCAACTGCATTGAATTTTTTTCGCAAAGTACTTATTACTTGACCGCCGTAATAACGCAGCGAAATAATGTAGCAGGGTATTAAAACGCTAAACGTTGCGAATAAAAATTATGCAAATCAAATTTTGAACGAGCCCATGAAACGGTTTAGCTTGTATTACTCGAATTAAATTAACGTTATATAAGCGGGACGATTAACTTTCAACTCGTTTTATTTGTAATACGTATGCCAGAGAGCCACTTTCCGTCCGGGGAAATTTTAAGCTCGCTACGGAATCGCGACACGTTAACAGAATTATCGAACGTAAGCATGTGCATTAAAATCCGTGGTGTCTCCGGAATTCGGCAGCCTCCGGAGACAGCTTTTAGCGAAAAGCAAGCGTGCTGGACTCTTTGTGCTCGTTGTCTCGATTCTTTCTCGCACCCATGTTTCCATGTTAATTGGCTCGTCCTGGTGGTCCCTGGAAAGGATTCCGCAGCATCGCGACGCTTTTCATTCCCCCTTCTGGAAATTTCGGTTTTCTCATCGATGCAAGTCTTGCATGTACTTGTCTGTTTCTTCCTCACGGTCCTGTTTTACTTCGATCTCTCGATCTTGTCAATCTTCCGCCATGCCGATTGAGTACATGTTGTCCAACAGTTTCTTAAACCATTCGTTGGATTCTTCTACGTGAACGAGTTCTTCTTCGTCGTATTCTGTTTGCATGTATTTGAATAAATGTATTTTAATATCTTTTAAAAATTTACAGTATAATTTTAATTTCTCTTTCTCTCTAATATTATATTATATATTTATATTTAATATTATATATAATATTTAATATTATATTTAAATGTTGTTTTGCAAAACGGAAGTCACCTTCTTCCGCCAAGCGCGCACGCATCAATCGGTCTTTAAAAACGCGTTGAAGTTCCTCGTCAGTTTCCGTCAAGTCCTCTTGACCATCAAATTCTGTAGAAATGCCCGCGCGGGCCATGACTTCGTCGAAAACCCTTTGATGCAAATTTTTGAGATTCGCTTCCGCCACTGCTGATTTCGTTGATTCTACCGGTGGGATAGAGTCACTTTTTCTCTCGCGATACTGCCTGTAAGCTTTCTATGACATTCGTGACAATTGATAATTATTTCTTTTCAATTTTCTGCATAAATTTTGCAAAATATAAGATACAATAATTTTACGTAAAATACGTAAGACAAAGCTTTAATTATTTGATTTACTTACTTGTATAATAGTTGCAGCTTCGTTTGCTCTCTTCGGTGTCAGTCCTGATTCCTCGTACATCATATCCAGCCAGGCTACTGCTTGAACGGCCTCACCGGGTTCTATTATGTCTACTTTGCTTTCTTTTTCTTCCTCTTGCACTTCCATGGCCTCTGCGAGAAATTTTAAATACGATTTTAAATACTGTTCTAACGCGCCGAGACGCATCTGACAATGAGTGAGCTTACTCATTTTCATTTTTAGATTTCTCCTCGTATAGTATCCGCGGTAAGTAGCCTGTATTATTATGGCGGCTCTCGATGCCTCCGCTTGCGAAGCTCCTGAATTCCTCAGGATTTCGAGGGTCCTCGTTGCCGCTCGTTGCCACTGAATCATGCCCTGGGACTCGTTTAACAGTATCCTCTCGTAATGCCCGCGGAAAGCGGCCTGATTAATAACACCGAAAATGACACAAACAGCCGCGAGCCACGATAAGGATCCGTGATAGAGGGTCTCGTTAGGTAATTCTCGTTAGGTCTCGCATGGTAATTAGCGCATACTTGTATTATCATGGCGTGCTTCTCCGCCTCTTCCAGCGGCACCCCCGTCGCTTGCAGAATACTTTGCAGAGATACCCTGGAACTCTCGTCGCAAGTCGCGTCTGCGGTCGAAAGGGGAGGAATTACTCTCGCATACTGTTTGTCCGTTGCGCTTTATAGAAATACCACACCGCAAAATTGTTTTTCTACATAATTCACCGTGTAATTACCGTCGCACACCTGGGCCGCTGGCGTGTCTACCGCGTCCAAGTACGCGCGGAACGCCGTCTGAATGCAAAAAGGCAGGAGAGAATCCCTGAAATATTATTTAACGTGCTGGATCCTTATCCGGCACGCGACAGTAAATCCTGTACCTGAATCCTGGGCGCGACGCGGGCGATCTGCTCCAAACTCAAGCCGCTCCGATGAAGAATGCTCACGATGGCTTGGCTCCCCGACAAAATATTGTTTACGACTTTCACCGCGACTAGAATTGCACAATTGTACAGCTGTAGGATGCGTGATGTATGATTATAGCGCGATTTACTATTGTCGCGAGTATTTTACCGCGCGCGGATGATGTACGCGCGGTCATTCTCTGCAACCTTTGAATTTACATAATGATTCGTGGGACAAACCGGCGTACCGGTTACGCGTGCGCGCATGTAAACATCAGTAATTAATTAGCTTAACGTTCCAATTAGCGTCTGTTTGCGAATGAATAATACCAAGACATCCGACATTGTGGAAATTGTTATATAGACGACGCCGGTACCTTTCGCATTTTCCCGTGTGATCAAAAGCGCTTCAATATAATCAGCAACGAAGCAATAAATGTTCCTCGGCTGCGAGCGCAGAACCTTTACGGATCAGATAATAATTTAATCGTCCTTTGACGTGACGGCGGTAAGTCAAATAACGATTTCATAGAGCGAACCTCGCGTGCGATGTCGGTGCATAGTTCGCGTAATCCTTCCGGGACCTTATATATGTGTTTAGCTCCATGTTTCTGGAGTAAAACGTTCATTTTCGTGATTATTGCTTCAGCCGAGTTGCTTGAATTTATCGACTCTTGCTCTTATCGCTGGTAATACGATGCGCGAAAGTTGCCAACTTTCGGTGATAACGAGGTGCATTGAAGCTATACACTGAAGCTATATATAACGGAGCAAGTAGATCAGACCACACGGTGTTAATCTCCGGAATAAAGTCACGTCAAAATCGTTGAAAATATATATGAAGAAATTACAATCTCATTAATCGTCTTTAATTAGTATTAAATAGCGTTAAAGTATTTAATCGAGGAGATTATTTCGCTATTCCGGAGACACTCCTCGATAACTCGATTAAAAATTGCTTATGTTTATTTTGACGATGTTTATTTTGGTTTGCAGACGTTTCTACGAATATCTTTGCTGACGGTATCATTCTCGAAACCTTTTCCTGACACAGTGCCACTTTGCGCCGTTAGCAAAATGATCTCTACATTATCGTGGGGCATTCCGAGTGTCGACTGGGCCTGACGTGGAACTCACGGTCAGTTCCTCGTCGACTATGAGCGGCGAAAGCCATGCCAGTTACGAGCGCACGCGTTGCATTCTCGCTGGCTCTGTCGTTGCTTGCCTTACTACCGTCGCGTGAGTAACTTACATAATGTTTTGATCCGCACTCCTGCTGCTGTTTCCGACGCCGTCTTCTCGCGCCTTCCACGGAGTTCCGTGCGAAGAACGGCCGCGAAAGTTCGCGACTTGGCGCAGCGATTTAATTGTGAGATTAACCGGCCAGATCGTCGGGCAGTGAAATTAATCTGGCGTGAATGAAAGTGACACGCCCATAAAATTTGATTCATAACAAATGTAAACATGATGTGCAATGTGTGGGAGTATTTTCGATATTAACACACACACACACATACACACATACATCGCGATATTTCTAAAAAGTTTTTCTATACTTGAAGCTAGAATAGAAATGTGATAGAAACCGAACGTAATTTCTGCTTGCTGGAGGATGATTGAATATTCATATACTGACGCGTGGTCACAAATTCCCTCACAAGTTTATATTGACCGGTTTTTGCAGTGATCAAAGATCGAAGTATAACGCGCTCTATATATGAGAATCCTTGAAAGATATGTAGAATTCATTTCCATCTCCGTGTGTACCTCTTTTTATCTGTGATATAATTAGCTAACCGGTTTTTTCCATTAAGCGATTGGTTCTTATTTAGCAATTAACTAAATTTCAACGCGAAATTTAATAATGTTTTTCATATATATATATGATAGAAAAATTTTTTCAAAAATTAGTGGATGCATTACGTAGAAATTGTGCATTTTTAGCGTCCCTGCAGGATCGTACGCGCTCCTCGGATGGTTTTTTTGATCAATATGAGACAGCCGTGAGTAGTCCATCAGGCCAGTCTAAGTGGAACGAAAACAATGATTTTTCCGGATCATCAAGTTACAATAAATGGGAAGGCAATGGCAGAGAGTCGTCAAGTAGTCGCAGTTCTCCCGGATTAACGAGTGGCAGTTCTTCAGGATTAATCGGTAACCGTCCTTCGGGCAGGAACAAAGTAGACACTGAAAGTTCATCCGAAGGAAACTATCCACACAACTATTCAAATAATGGTAGATCCACCCAAAGATCTCATTCTGATTACGATAGAGAAAGCTCCGGTGGTTCATACAATGTCGCGTACTCAACGACTCATCGGTCCAGCGATCGCGTATCTGACGATCGATACAGAGGAGGCTCCAATGGTTCATACAATGTTGCGTACTCAACGACTCATCGGTCCAGCGAGCGCGTAGCTGATGATCGATATAGAGGAGGCTCCGATAGTTCATACAATGTTGCGTACTCAACGACTCATCGGTCCAGCGAGCGCGTAGCGGACGATCGATATAGAAAAGGCTCCGATAATTCGTACAATGTCGCGCACTCATCGACTTATCGGTCCAGCGATCGTGTATCTGATGATCGATACAGAGAAAGCGCCGGTGGTTCATCCAATGTCGCGCACACATCGACTCATCGGTCCAGCGATCGCGTGTCCAACGATCGAAATGAATATTCACAGAGTCAACAATGCAGGTACATTTGACTGTCTCTCAGTTAAACACATATAATTTGATATTAATGTAATGTATGATGAGAAGATGCTATTTATTTTATATTCGTGTTTGTTTTCGCATTAGTTTAGAAATACTGATGAGAAAATTTAAATTATTTTTAATATTTTTAATATAGAGACAATGAGTTTCATTGTGGAAGTAACGAATGTATGCCGCGAAGTGTCAAATGCGATAGTAGGGTTGATTGTCGCGACGGCAGTGACGAACAATCTTGTGTTGCGTAAGTAAAAAGTTCCTTAATTTATGTGTCCTTTTTATTCGAATGCAATACCTGATACAATATGAATGAATACGACACTAATTGTACTTGATTTTTAATAATGACATTTGACTTTGTCTTTTTTTCTTTTTATTTGAAAATCTCAGCTTTACACGTACGATTTTGCATAGTCGCCGAATTATAGGAACAGAAATCAGGAGAATAGCTGCGTTCTGCCTGAACAACCGGAAGGTGGACGCTACGTATTGACGGATTGCGAACGCTGCACTAAACGTCCTGGTGACATAGTTCCCCAAAAGAGTATTCTCAATTACACCTGTAAAAGCAATTATATATTGAGTGGCAACACCATTTCCGTTTGTGTCGACAGCGAGTGGTATCAGCCGCCATCCTGTCTCAGTAAGTCTATTTCGATAATGTATTTATCTTCAGGCGACGTTAAGGTCTCTGCTACAAGCAACATTTTTCTATTTAATGACGCGTCGTATGATATAAAATTTATTGTTTACCTTCTCCGTTGATTATCTCCAGAAGTCTGCCCGCCGTTGAACAGCACCACCGTAAACATTTCTTGCAGCTACCAGGGGAAAACGGTGTCCTGTAGCGAGCGTATAATGCCTGGTACACGGGCTGCACTCGCCTGTAAATCATCTTATAAATTACCTTTAACGAACGATCCGGCTTACAGGGAGATCACGTGTCTCGACGATGGTTTATGGGATCGTCGCCTTTTTCGCTGTCTACCAGGTACTTGTCATTGGCGCGCTTCCTGACGCGAGAAATAAAAAAAAATGGAAAAATCTCGACGAATTGAACGTCAATCGTCCATTAGTAAACCGCACGACGTTTTTCTTTAATAATTGCCATATGAGCGTACATAGGATTACAGTTTCGAGACTTTTTTTCCGGCTAGTGATTTATGATCCGCCGCCTCGTCTACAATTATCGTGCCATCGTACTGCAAAAATATTAATGGATGGTCTGCTTAATCAGAATGCGGAACGTCCATCGCACGCGGCAACACTTTAATTGTAAACGGATTCCAAGCCAAGGCAGGGATATTTCCATGGCACGTTGGCATTTACTCCAAGAAGAATACGGGCGAGTACCAGCAGATATGCGGCGGCGCTTTAATCAGCAACAATCTCGTCGTATCAGGTAAATTATCGCGCGGGTGAATCATTTTATTCTTAGATTTCTTAGACTCTTAGACTCTCGTCCATTCGCAGCCGCCCACTGTTTCTACGACGAGGTTTACAACAAACTGTACGACGCGTCGAAATACATCGTGGCCGCCGGCAAACATTATCGCGATTGGTACGCCAGGGAGGACTACGCGCAGCAGTCGTCGGTGGAGAGCATCCAAGCGGGCGGTAGGTACCAGGGGGCGAGGGGCAATTTCGCCGATGACATAGCTTTGTTGAAGTTGAAGACGCCCTTCGAGCTGACTACCTTCGTGAGACCCGTCTGCATAGACTGGGACAACACGTACGAGAGGGAGCAGCTGCAAGTGGGACGCGCCGGCAAGGTAACACGGGCCAAGTATCAATTGTGAGAACCGACTAATTGGCCGTCTTAGCGCAATTTAATTAATTACGAGGGCGCTTTGTAATGTCCGGACGAAAGTACATTTGGCGAACTACTAGTTGTAAACTGCATTAACGGCACGGTTTTGAACTAAACTTCCGCCGCGTGCACGTTGGGACATTGTTACATCGTGTCCACGTTAATTGCCGCGAGTGCAACGCGCGTACTCGCGGGGAACTAGTTTTGTATCAACCGATCGCAAGTGGGATTTATCTGATTTTCGTGGAGAACGCGCCCGATGCTCGTTTTGGTTTCGGTCAGGAACGGAGAATGAAATGTAAAGAGAAAATAAAACGGACACGTGAGCTCACTTCGTGATTTCAGGTGGTCGGCTGGGGTAAAGACATCAAAGGCGAATCCACCAGGAGCTTACAGGAAATTGACATGCCGTTCGTGCCGTATGATCAGTGTTTGTCCGCGGTTCCTGTAGATTTTCGAGGATTCCTCACGTCCGACAAGTTCTGCGCCGGCCACTTGAACGGTGAGTTTACGCAGGCGAACGAACGTGGGATTTATTTGCTTGCTCATAGAGAATACCCCGCGATGATTCATAATATTAATTGATTAATAATAGATGAAGCAGCTTCGACTCGGTTGTGTCTTTACTACGAATCAGAAAACATATACAATATAAAAATAGAATACGTATTCGTTTCTTCTTAGTATTTTGTAATTGTACATAATGAAAGTAATCGCGCAATTATCAGGCTCAAGCGTTTGTGACGGAGACAGCGGCGGCGGCCTGTGCTTCGAGAAGGACGGCATTTGGTATCTTCGCGGCATCGTGAGCGTAGGCCCAGAGAACAGAGGCACCTGCGATTACAACTCGTACGTTGGATTTACCGACGTCAGTCACTTCCGCGATTGGATTCGCGAGGCCTATGTCAATTCGTAAACGTTTCGAGGGAGAAGGACGTGTGAGCTGTGCGGACGCGCGAAATATATCGCCGGCATCATCGAGCCCGCAATAACGCCAGACGATTCGATGTGACGTCCAAACAAAATAACAACAACAAAACATTACAGATTGACAATTGTAAATCTCCTTCACAATTTTAGCATCGAGTGGCAAAAAACACGAAAATGGAAGAATAAAGATTTAAAGATTTATGCGATAAAACTGCGATAAAACTGATTTTTATATTAAAAACACAATATTATTAATCTCTGAGAGAATCACACTATCATGTGTGATTTAAAAAAAAAAGTTTTAAATGTATTGCGTACGACACTTTTTATCACAATAAAACGCTTTAATTACACCACACACGCAGTTGTGACGTATGTTTAGGAACAAATCAATAAGGAAGTCATTATGTCTAATCGTTTCTGCGTCGCTGCATAATTACCCCCACTTGAATTCCCTCTGCGGTCATATAGATAACCATCTTCGTGCACGGAGTGACGCAATATGAAACCGACTGTATTTTCATATGAGTAATAATCCTGTTGGTATAATCATAGCGTTTACGGCGCTCTGATGTACACATAAATTTCCACACGTTCTTGGACAGTTTTTTAAATATTCGATACGATCAAATGCGGCTCGAGCCATATTGAAGCACAATTGAATGACAGGCGCCGTGACGGACGTTCTGCAGGACGGCTTTATCTGACAGAAATCTAAATTAGTATCGCGTCATTTTATTTACAGCGGTGTCGCGTCATCCGTAAAGCACGGTGTCGTCGAGGATTTCGCTTTTTTTTTTGTCGTCGTTTCTGCTGCACCGTATCTCCCGCAGGAATTTCCCAGCGGTATCGAGATTATCTTTGATGGTATCGGTACCCACATGGACTTTGTTTTGCGAGCTTACTGTCTCCTCGATAAATTGAGTTCCGGAGTTTGATGACGCATCGGTTGTAGCCGGAGCTATTTGAGCTTCATATTTCCCACAAATTCAATGCGATCACGTTCCTATGGTGATTATGCAGCGAACGCACGGAAGATAATTAATACTACGCGCTTATTGTCGTTGGAAATAATAATTTCGCATGCACAAGTGTATACACGTGTATGTATGCGCGCGTGAAGAGGGTGTGTGAACGAGTAGTTTAATATTTCAGAATACCCCGCGAAGTGCATATTGTACGTGCGATTGTTCCAGTAAGGAAGTGCATGTATCTTCCGAGTTTCGCGATATAAGCGACATACCTAACTCATTAGCCATTAATTATTTAATTAGAACTGCCGTACCTTAGAGCGCCGCGCGGATATATGTATTCAGCGGTGTCGGGTACACATGCGGACGCATGTGTTTGTATCTGGGGAACCCGCGTTTGCTCCCTGCAAGATTCATACATTAACAGGATGTGTTCGTTTGCTCATTGGTAAACCGTAGTATGATCATTACACTAAGGGTGCAGGTGGGTAATAGAACGCGCGCACGCGAATCAGGCTCGATAAGGCTCGATCGATACGCGCGGCAAGGAAATCTAGTTTGGGACAAAGCAGTTTTCGAACTTGCGAAATGTAAGATCCGATACAAACGGGACCTCCCGAGATTACATTGACGCTTTCGATATTTCGTCCCGTCTGCTATCCAGGTTTTATTTCAGAAAGCGAAATTAATTCGCGCTTCGACAAAATCAGCACGTGTATTAATTTATAAATAAAATCGTTTTACTTACATATGTAATCTTGCAAATGTCTCGACGATTCTTCGCGCTCGCTTTGCGGAATATCGTACGGACACGCGGCCAACGGTCGGCCGGATGTCGAGATAATTGAAACAGGACGAACTTATTAGCCGACTCGTTTCCGTTCCTTCCTTCGTCGTCACCGTCGTTGCCGGTGCGACGCTTTTGTGCATTAACACCGAACGAGTGTTTTAGCGCGCGGCCCTTATTTCCGCCACCCTGGATTCTGTGCAAGTGTATTTTTCTTTGGGCTTTTAATTAGTCCGGTCATTAATTAAACACATTTCTCCTTCGGGCATCCGCCCGTCGGCGCCCGCGTCCTCTCCTACTGCTCATACACCTCCTCTGTCCTCATCCCCTTTCCTCCCGCGGCTAGCCGCTCGCCGGCACTGCTCTCTTCCGCCTCTTCCTACCGAGAGCTACCTCGCAACACTTCAGGAATTTTAATTTCGCCCTAACGTGTAAACACGCCGGCGCCAATTTATTTCACCACGGGGAGCGGTTTAAAAGGGAGGTTCGGGCCCGGCCGACCTCGCTTTCTCCCGCTTGCAGCCTGTTTGCCCTTAACTTTAATTTTCTTTCTCTTTCTCTCCCTTTCTCTTTTTCTCATTCTCTCTCTCTCTCTCTCTCTCTCTCTCTGGCAACTAGATGCGTTTCGCGATTTACGGTACTGCGGAATAGCCGCGGGCCTCGATACGAAGGAAATTGAAGGCCATAGAATACCATAGTAAACGTACGATACGACGGTTAAAGAATATTGGAAGATAATACGAGTCTTTTGCCAAACGAAAATATTATCATATGTAAAATATGATTTCTCTAAAAATCTCATATCTTTATTTGAGAAAAAGAAGAGGAAAATAATGATTATATCACTTTATATCATGACCATAGAAATAATCGTCTGCCAGTAGCTGGTTATACGGCTCGGCCCATTCCGTCGCGCGGAGAGCGTACGTTTTCTGCTCATAGCGGATAAACGGAATCGCTTCACGTCGGATGATTAGTGCTGAGCTTAACAGCGTGGAATAATGTCCGGGATTACGATAATTAAAGAGTGTGATTAGTTTTATTGCGGCCGAACGGCCGTAATAAAATGAACGGTAAAAGTCTCCGGCGAGTAAGGAAAATTAACTTATAAATGCAGCTTTGTATTTTATTCAGGGGCCCGCGTTTCCTCTCAGTTACTACAAAATGATATTTCCTGCGAGACGGAACGACATATACTCTAGTTTCCGATAATCGTTATAAATCGCGCCGTGTCGGCGCTTAATCGCGTCGTGACGGGATAACCTGTTTAATGCCCTTATTTAGCGACATTATATGCGGCTAAAACGGCGCTCCTCGGGTATTCAGGTCAAAAGGCTGGCGCTCCTTTCAGCTCAGCGGTGCTGGCGCAGAAAATGGAACAAACACACTCCGCGATAATTTAACTCGAGTTCCGGGCGGAATCTTCCACCCCTCACGGCCTTATCCTTTGAAATCCTTTAATGGGAATTCTTTGCGACTACTGCAAGATGACTTAACTCAGTGATAATATTATTGTACTTGGCCTGAAACTTGGGAAGGACTCTTGATACGCGAGAGAAACGAGAGTTGAGTTGTTTCGTGTAAGGGGAAACGGTCAATGCGACTTTTCCGACAGCGTCTGGAAATTAATCAGCTAAAGATACCCTCTGATTAGACCTCAGTGTGCTCTCGAACTTTAGTTTCGTTATTTTTTTCGTAGCTTCACGTACTTCGCGGACGGGCAGTCCAGAATTAGCACTGAAATGTAATTTTGAGCACTACGTATCTTCCAATCTTAGGAGAACGATCTTCCCTGCTTCCGTTGCTTGCGCTGGAATCAGTTTCGCGAGACGAGGATCGCTTGTTCAACATCCACGGAAGATGATGTTACTATCGGTAATTTTATTATGATTCCCGATTCTCTCCGATTTATTAAACTAATCGGTGTTTCGAGTGAATTCATACGGTCGCTGAACTCGAAATGCATCGATCTGGTCGCTCGCTCGTTCGCTCGAGACAGATAGAGAGGGAGAGAAAGAGAAGATTGTGAAAAAAAAAAATAAAAGGAAGGAATCGGGAGAAGAAAAGGGATCGTACCTGGTGGAACCATTCCACGCGTAAGGCGCAAGTAAAAGCACGAACGAAAAGTAAGATAATGGAAAGTTGGAAAGAGCGCCGATCCACCGGAGACAGGTGAGAGAGATGTGGAACGGCAATACTTCAAATTCATTTGCGCGACAATCTCCGGTTCCTTTCGCTTCGCGGCTCCTGCACAACTCGGCGTACCAATAAAATTAGAAATTCGCCTCTCGTTGGAAGCGTTCGCGACGTCAGCGGAGCGGCGAGGGAAGAAAGAGCGTGACGCGATAATTATACGCGTCATAGAAAAGAGGTGGAAGAGAAGGAAAGAATGTTAACATTCTCGCGTGGTTCTGGAGCGATGAAATGAATTATATCGAATACGAGGAATATTCTTCGGAGCATCAAGAGCGCGTATAAAACATTCGTATAATATCGGACCAATAACGCGTTAATTGAGTTCCCTCAGGCCATTTCTTCGCGACGGAAAGATAGAGGGACGACCGGAAGGGAAACTTGAAATCGTCGCTTCGGCAAATTGTTGGGCGCGACAGACGGGAAATGAACCGCGCTCTCGCTGTCTTTCGATGGCCGTCCCCGCGCGCGCTCGCCGCCTTTTTGTCCGCCTTTCCGCTTCCGTCAGGCGCGCGGGGTGTCGCGACGCGACGGCCGGGATAACCCCCGGCCCATAGCGACGGCAGGCGCGCGCGCGCGCAAACGCCACCCCGATAAGTTATCGCCTAATTATGAAGCCCGGTGGGACGCGACGTTTGCACGTAACCCCGGTGACTATAAAGCGCACGTCACGGTCGTTTTTCACAGTTGAAAAATCTCCACGGGGTATGAGCCTTAAAATGTAGGCAGGCAGCCGAGCGTGCACGCGGGCGGCTCTTGATACGCTAAGCAAATTTGACGATGAAGCTCGTTTGTGACGCGGAAAAAGCGTCGCCGTGGAATGCCCCGTCGGATTGACTTGCCGGGAGGCATACAGCGGCGAGAGATCGAGGATTAAATGGAGAGGATAGTCGGAGATGGCGGGAGAGACTACTGAAAAATTTCTTACCGTTTATGATCCAATTTATTTTTTCGCTACGATAACGGAAGGTATCGTCACCCTCAATATCGATAAAGCGAGCGGTGCAAATGGCCCTACGACTACCTCAACGATGTAGCCATTTTTACGCATCTCGAACGAAAACGCGAGAGAGGGATGATAAAGTGGATCGATCAAAGCGCATTAGACGCGGCGATTAATCGCCGCCCGCTGTTATTTCCCCGCTTTTTCGCCACTTGGCGTCGCGGCGCGACGCGACAGGGCGAAACGCGCTCCGCCGCGCCAATGTCGCGTTAGCCCTTTTATATTTTCATTAACCGTCATTATTCCGCCTATGCTTTGCGGCGGTCACCCGCGCGCGCGCGCGCGACGTTTTTGCGCAAAGCGGAAGCGGACGGACGCACCGCGGTGCGCGGGACGGCAGCAGCGCGCGGTCGTTACAAAGGCGGATCAAATTACAACTGGTGCGGGGATTAAAGCCGGAGGAGAAAAAAAAAGAGGTAGCACGTTTGCGTTGCCACGCAAAAAGGCATATCCGCGAATCCGGCTCTCATCGGTCCGCTTTATGCGCGTAGCTTCGGTGGTCCTCTCTCTCTTTCTCTTTCCCTCTTTTCCCTTTCGTGGCTCCCACCACTTGCACCGGTTACCCGCGCGCCCGCGTTTCCCGTCTTCTCATTCTTCTTTCTCGTTCGCCATTTCGCCCGACGATTCCCCGACCGCGTTCCGAGCTCTTCCTCGAATTAACGTCCCGCCCATGAATCCGCTAATAAATCTCGCGAACCGCTATTACCGCCGCCAGTCCGTTCGAAGGAAGCTAAATCTTCGGATAAGGGTAAAATGGCCGCGAGCCGGTCATCGGTTGACGAATTTATACGGCTCGAAGAGCAACGGCGAGAGAGAGAGAGGAAGAGCGGCACGATTTCGGCCGCAGCGATGTTGAGGCGCGGCGGCGACGGCGGCAGCGGCGGCGGAGGTGAAGCGCGACCCGCGAATCCGCGGCGATAATATTGATTTTTACGATTACGCAGCACGCGGCGCGGCGCGAGTTTGCCTACACGCGCGAATACATCGTACACGTATGCATCGAAAGTATTATTTATCTTATAAATACGCGTACACACATATATCACGCGCGGCGTATCGCGTTTGCGTAACCGCGCCCGCGCATGAGCTCCGCTCGCGCGCACGGGCATTCCGCGTCCCTTTCGCGCCGCGAGCGGTAATCCCGCGTTAACGCTTTGCTTCATTAATATGTTTATAATCGTAATGACGCATCACTGATTGTTAAAGCATTCTATTGTGCGCGTTCATTTTAAATCATTATTACGCGGTAATATTGAGAGAATTATTAATTAATTATGCTGCGTGATATCGATAACGAGCCGATATTGTGTCGACGATATCAAAGCCCGCGTATTTGTTGCCGGCGTTGCCGGCGTTGTAAGCGAGCATTGTTTTTAAAATAAAAGAGAGGCGTGAGATACAGCGCACACATCGGAACGGAAATTCGACGCATGATTGAAAACTGCGCGCTGTCCGCGGGCATAATAGTCGAGAATGTTATAAAATTCACCGCGGGTTTTTCCCCGGTTTTGCCCGGTTCGTCTAATCTTCGTCGAGATGACATCGTTGAAAACTTCGGTGGAAGACGACGACGTTCAATTACCAAGTACAAAGGGTCGCCCGTTATTCCCGGCTGCCCGTACATTTGTTTGTCCTCCATGAGACTGTCTGGGATGGATGACCATTGTTCTTACAGATTGGGGCTTTCGCAAGGATTAATGAGAATGGCTCGGCCGTTCACCGAAATCCGATTGGGAAGCCCACTCAGACCGTTTAATATCGTGTTTTTTCCTTCGCACCCCAAAGTGTGTGCGCGTGACAATCGATGCTAAAGAAAATAGAATGATATGTCGCGTATATGAGACGTATAAATAAATATAAAAACATACAGAGTTAAAAGGCATCTCTCGAGAATTGCATTTGTCGGCATGCGAAATTTCAGAAACAGTCGTTCACGTAGAAATAATCGTGAGAGAAGTCGAGATCTTATCTCCAGGCAGACAGACCGAGTCTAAAAGGATTCGATTCCTTTTCGTTCTCAACGTAAGCTGCAATTTATACGGGTGATACGAACGATTGAGAAATACTGCTGTTGAAATTCTTCTGAGGCGCAATTGGCGAAAGACGGTCGTCTCGGTCTCAGCGAAACTAAAGTTTCCCGGTACGAAGTGGACGTGGGTCACGACTTTTACGTTCCTGCAACTCTTTTACCACTACTTTACGCGACGCTGCACCCGAAAACGTCGGCGTCCACCTGGCCACCTAAGGGCTTTGTGCGGTATTTCGTGTTTCGAGCGCCCACAACTTTTGCTCCGAGTGTAACGGTGCACTTACTACGGAAGCTGGATAGGTAGATAGGTGTGCGCGCTCACTCTGTGAAACATCGAGATACAACGTGGTGCGCGAGGAGTGTCTGTGGTTTGGTGAAAACCGAAATTACGGGGGTTAATGGAAGTCCGGGAGGTGAGGTTCGTACGGCCGCGTACTAAAGAAGGGAACGGGCAACAAGAGATCGCGAAGGGTCTCACTTTATAGATCGTCTCGGAGAAAAAGAATAATCCGCTTCTCTTAGTAGCAAACAACAAAATGTGCCAGCCACCCATCGTTATTAAATGTAATAATAAATCTATAGACTCGAGAGGGTTCGTGTCGGGTTACATCATTCGAGATTCAGATGTGCTGAAAAAAGTTACCCCTTTGCTTCTTTTCAATTGAGTTAAAACCCTTTGTATAATTGAGTTATTGAGATAAAGATAGAAATTATTAACGAGTAAATTAGCTTTATTACGAAAAGGGGAGATGGAATTACAATGACTACGTGATACTTATCGCAAGATAATATTTTTCAACGAGTATTCAGGTCGGATCTCGAAGGATGCGGTACTGCCATCGTTGAAGGGTAAAGACACGCAGCCGTCTAGCATGAGGCCGGCATCAAAGCCCATCGACTTGACTTTGATTCTGCAACACATTCGCTTGTCCGAAATAAGCTGTGGCCAGAGTGAACTCCGAGACATTTCATATATCATATACGCCATTTTTAAACTTTCTGCAATGTCAATATTCAACATCTTATTAATCTTAACTTAATATTTTTTGTTAGATCAGTCTAGTATCCCTGGTATCGCCACTAATTTCCAATGACAATTCGAAGAAATGTCATTAAAGATTCGAAAGATACTTGTAATTCGCTACCTGGCGGGAATAGAAGATTTCTGTGATACTTGTGCAACACTTTGCTGATTTCTTTCTCGTCGAGTTGCCTACCGATTGCTATGGTCGCGAGCGTTTGTACGGTTTCGCCAGTCTTCGAATTCATCGTCCTAAACCAGGATCGTGAACCTGAGCCCGTGCAGACGCAGATACCCGAGGAACGGATCATGAACATCTCCTCGTCGTCGGCCTGAATCGTCATCAAGATCGGCCTCGCCGCTAAAAATTCGGCCATGAACACCTGGAAGCGCGAGTGATGAGTGTTATCGATCGGCACCGGCGTAGAAACGCTTTACGTCAGATGTAACCTCGTTTAATGCCAGCCAAGGTAAAATTCTCCGGCGGGGCTGCAGGGCATCCGCTATTTTCCTCTGAGTGGATCTCATGAGTGCGCTGCGAAGATTTCATTTGTTTAGCGCGCCTTTGCAGAGACGTCGCGAAACTCGGAAGGAATTAATGGGACACGAGAGCGAGTTTACGAGAGAAAGAGAGATTGCATAGAGACGTAATGGAATATCAAGTGTGCGATGGTTAAATTGTTTCCCGTCGGGAAATATAAATATCGAATTAAGTCTAAAGGTCGAACTAATCCCTGCTTGAGATTTTTCCCGGTTAATCGATAGATACGATCTGAAAAAGCTCCACCGCATTGCGTCGCGTCATCCCGTAAAATTTGCGCGAATTCAGAAGTTACGGCCTCCTTGCGCAAGTCGTAACTACGCGGCTCTTGTAATTTACAAGTTATAACTACCGAAGTTATAACGCGCATAAGCTGTAGTTCGGAAACTTCGGTTGCGAGGAAAGGACCGGGCCGGGCCGGGCAATGAAGACGCACTGTAGCGTCCTCGCCGGCGCGACGGCGCGAAGGTCGGCGATACCCAGCTGCTTATTTCAACTTTAGACCGCGCCGCGGGAATAGCCGGTAAATAAAAGTTTAGCGCGGGACGTCATTCTCGCGACCGGCGCTTTAATGTTTCTCTATCTACGCGGGCTAACGGAATTATACGGCACATTTCTCGCGACACGGTTTCCCGCACGCGGCGGCGAACGCGTGCATCTCCGCCCCCCGCGACAGCCTTGTTACTTCTCATTTCGCAACGCAGCCGTGCTCGCAAAACCATTCTCCGACTATCAAAAAGCATTCAAGCCCTTATCTTTTTGTGTTACGTTAATGCCGCTCCGAAGAAACTTCCTTCTCAGGCGCATTCGCGAATAAAGGAGACGCTTGCCGTACCTCGTAAGTCCTTTCTCGCTTTATTCGGCTCTATTTGCTTTGGCGCACGCCTGATTTATTAATACTATTATTCTATAACGTACTCCAACTCGCTTCTACGACTCAAGTGAGAATGACGACTACATCTCCAAGAGGAATGCCGAGAAATTTTCCAGATAGAACGTGAAATACAATTTTGCGCAAGAAAAGCGAGATATATAATGATGTTATAATGTGGAATTTCCTTTAAGAGAAAAATTTTTTTCTTGACAAAATACGCGCTGACTTACAGGGTGGAAAAAATTATGTTAATTAATTATCGTTTTTACTATCGTAGAAAATAAGCTAGAAGCCAATCTACTTACTCGACTCTTTTCTCGCCTTGCATGCGACTTTTCTCGTGCACGTGAAAGGGCTGCTGATACAGTCCTTCTCCTGTCATTATTGTACGTATGCGACTTCTCATCAAGACAATATAATCGCCCGCTCGAAATTTTTCGAATATCCTCTCGATGTCCGCGCAACGCTCGATCGGTAGTGTGAAGGTATTGCTAGTTCCGGGATGCGGATTAATGCCGAATATCGGAGTTTTGTTGCTCGTTATCAGCTTCGAGGCTGAGAGAAAAGTGCCGTCTCCACCGATTGAGATCACCAAGTCGGTCCAATCTACGCATTTATTCGCATCGCCTATTCTACAATCGACCAAAGATAAATTATTCCCTTGAATTTAGTTAATTAACAATGTTTGTAATTTCCGTTATAAATTGGAGCATCGACCTCGAGAAATTACGTGGTGGATTTTCCACTTCGGGAAGAAAAAGCCCCACGGTAACGGCAGGTTCGTTAACTTACAAAGTAATTCGTTCGTAAAACACATTACCTTTTCATAATCCGATAACCGACGTCGAGATTACGTAGAATTCGCGCAAGTTCCTTCTCGCAGGTAAGCTGCCGATGATGCTCCGCGAGAATCTCGTCAGGGTCTATACCTTGTCTTCTCAATCGAGTCAATAGCTGATTATACGATAAATCAGGATGCGTGTTTTTGAGAAACTCGAAAGCGGATAGCTTCGAGATGGCGAGCACGCGTTTCGGCCAATGCCGATTGTTTAGTAGACAATTTAATAGTCTCATTTTCTCATCCCGAATATTTCACATATCACGCGATAATTTTAACTCGCTGTTCAATATTAATCCAGATTAATTGTTTTCGTTAGGTTATAGTAATTGTCATGATCTTTAAAAAAAACATTGACGGTTTATGTCAAACGAGCAAAAATTAAGCCTTCCGTTTATCCGAAAGTAAATTGAGTGTTTTCGGAAATGATTGCTTCACTAATTGTAATCGGGGAAATTCTATTTTATTTATTAATTTCATAAATATGCAACAAACGTGGAATCTTTAAAGCGGTAAATCATTAGCAACATCCCCCGCAGCTCGAATTTTCAACACAGCAGCATTCCAAATCGATGTTTCTCGGCAAACAGCCCATTTCGCTACCGGAACTTGCGCAACTATATCGGTCTTTCCGCACGATTGATTATGACATCCTCCGTAAAAAGAAAGTAGGTCGAACATCTACATTCAACATATTAGCGAAATTTAAGCGTATTTACAGTGATACTTCTGCACTCGTGTATTACACAGAAAGATAAATAGATAAATAAAGAAATTTGTTTTGATCTAAGACAATATTCAGAAGAAATAAAATTTAGCATAAACTAATGCAATTAAATATTAATAATAATAAAACATTAAAATTAAGAAAAGTAAAGGAACGAAATCCCCAAATATAACTTTACACGTAAATGTTTAAAGCGAAACAAAGCTATATTATAATTATCCTGTAAACAGCTATAAAGCATTGTATGTTATAAGGATGAGTTTGTTAAATTGTATAACTCACTCGCAAGAAAGATCTCTCCGCGGCAACAATCTGCGTTTAACTTTAGCCGAATTAACAAGCAGCCCTTTCACCCTCATTGACGCAGACCGTCTTTCACCGCGAGTCGAGCGTGTTTCTCGCGAATGGCATGAGACTATCGAACACAGAGTTACCTGGAATACGGAACTGGTTCTTGGTCGGAATTGGACGGTCCAAAGACGTTGAACACGGAGACGTATCGTACAACGACGGTGGCGGACAGGCCGCTGGACACGGCAGTGATTTACACGGGGACGGTTTACATGAGGGTGGTTTACACGCCGGCGGATTACACAGCGGCAGATTGCACGGAGGTGGGTCAGACCAGAGGTGGATGCCATGGCCGGGTTGCGAACTGGCAGACGGCGGGACATGGTACACAGGCGCAACAGTAACAACAACAACGGAGGGTCGCGCGGATCGAGGGGAGGGACGACGTGTTGTCGCCTGTGTTTAATCAACTTACCGTGATAAGGCGACGGATAGAGACGTCGAGGGGCATTATGGAACCCTTCGTACCCTCCTCGACTCTTCCACGTTGGGGATCCGCTATCGAGGAAGGGTGCCTTCATGGTCTTCGCGAAGCCTGATGTTACGAAGTTTCCTCGCTGTTACTTCACGCAACATTCAACGTGGTTGCAGCTCCGCCAGTTCCTCGCCTTCTACGTTGTCATTATCGTCGTCCGTGGAGCAACTCTGCGCCGGAGCAACCTCCAGTGTCGCCGACATCAGCGTTCTCGAATGCGGTACTTAGCGTGAAAGGCGGCGCACGGTGCATCGTTCTGTCGAAGGATATCGTACTTCCTTCGCCTCGCGGGCGAAGTTTCGTACCGTACGATGTCGAAGTTGAATAGTAAATCTTCCGACGCTGCCTGTCTGGCGCATCCACCAGGACGACGTTAAGTCTTGCCACTACATAAAGCTACCCGTTATACGACCAAAACGCTTATGACAGCGGCAAGCATGTTCTAACACTGCCTGTATTATTCATGATGCACTGTTTCTTGAGTAGCTTCGATTTTTCTCTTATTTTCTTATACCCAGAGAATTTGCCGAGTAGATTGCCATAAACTTCGATCAACTTTTCGTCTCGACGTACTTCGAGTATAAAGATTGTTTAAAATGGGAAAGTCTCCCGAATCTCTTCTCGTATGCCTCGAATAATTTATTGTATGATAAATCTGTCGGAATACGAAAAATAAATAATTATATAAATTATTTAAATAAATAATACCAGATAAAGAATTAAATATCATTCTATCTATCTTTGTTCTTTTGGACAATAAATTCTTAATTGAAAATTTCGCTATTATTCATTTTCCTTTTTCAGCATGAAATTCATTTTATTTAAAAACTAACTAAACAAATTACCAAATACCTTCCCGATTGTGCTTGAAATAGATAACGGAGCACATATACCGCACAGATATGCCTTCCAGACCAGATTTTCGGCCATTGCATCCGGCAGGTGGGCTACCAAGGAACTTCGTAACGAACTTCTGCGAAATTCCTTCCGCCGCAATCGCCAACCGCGAAGGCCGCTTAAGGATATGACGACGTCCCCACCGGGAATCGTTGATGCAAAGTTCCCCGGCTGCCCGCAAACTCTTTTCGACACTGTTTGACGTTTCTTGCGAAAATAGTAACGATCTCTCGCGTCTGCGGCAGTTTCTTCTTGTTTGTGGATATTTCCCAAGTTAAGCAGATGGAAAAACGAGACGAGCTCAATCTGTTTTGGTCCTTTTGCGACTGGTAATCTTTTCGTAATAGGCGTTTTCTTGCGATGCGGAAGTAGTTCTTTTGATTTTTGTCGTTTCTCGAGATGCAGATTCGCGCATCATTTTGTTATTAGTAGAATAATCATAAAGTAATCATCAGAATGAGTAATATAAGCTGCTATGCAAACATATAATCACTCTGTCCGCATTAATATATTGTATGATGTGTTGTCTTGTCGTCCGGCATCAATGCGTCGACTGTCGCATGTATATCGCAACTATATTTAGCACGTTATTAATTTTAATTATTAATATGCATGCGCGTTGGACAGGGCGCAAAACTTTATAGCTATTTGCACATACGGGTTAATAACTAAAATTAGTATGTACTGTGTAGCATAATTAGGATTGACGCACGTCACGGGCTGTGGTACGTCGCGTATTTATCCATTTTAATTTGCTCAGTCCCCATCGTAACATCGCCCCCGGTCTTGTATCGTTAATTTCATAAAAAATTATACATAAGCAACAGAAAGCGGCACGTTAATTTTATATCTCTGATACGATTGATTCCGAATTATTCAGCGAGGTTAAATATCATATGTTGCCATTGTCAATATTAATTATATCGCAAAATTATATAATTATAATCTCCGATGTCCATGGATACGTGAAATATAAATTTCCCTTTGTCCAGCAACATGATCGATTCCTGCCACAGTATTGATTGTTGTTCCATACTGGATAACTGTCTTTACAATAATATCCCGGATAACATCTCTGATGTTTTGCACAGTCATTAGTACTATAACATCTGGATGAGATGTGGTTATCAGTCAGCGAACGACAGTTGGTACGGCATTCAGGCAAGGTTGTGCCTGAATCTTGCGGAAGGCGACAATGAGCGTAGCTTAAAGTAGCATTGGGTCTTCCGAGACAGACGTTGCTCGATATTATATCTTCGCAATCTCTTATTGACGGCTGGCATCTTAGTGGTTTACTTCGACAATCTTGATGCATTTCCATTGTTGGCTTTTTGATGCAACTAATAGACTTGGCTCTCAATTCTTTTAAATGCATAGATGGAGGGAACTGATATTTCAGGGATTTGTCATCCTTGCATTTCTCCGGTACTTTTTCTTTTTTCCTCACATATATAGAATCAGCAAAGCAATATTTGGCTCGATATTTTGACTTTTCATCTCTGATTGACACAGTTTGTTGAAGACCATCCTTAGATATGTAGGTCTTTGTAGGTTTCTTTTTAGCTATCTTTGTAGGTTCTTTTTTAGATACCTGTGTAGGTTCTTTTTTAGCTACCTGTTTAGGTTCTTTTTTAATTATACGTCTCATACAATATGATTCTTTTTTATCTATCTGTTTAGATCCTTTTTTATCTATCTGTTTAGATCCTTTTTTAGTGATTATCTGTGAAGATTTTTCTTTTACCCGCGAAATTTGAGTAGAAGGTACTTTTGCGGTCCTGCGAGTAGAAGGTACTTTTACAGTGACAGTTCTTTGTTTTGAATCATAAGTTTGAATGCCGCTTGGTCGATATGAATCTGAACATTGGGAAGACTTCCTTCTTAGCTTCAATATACAATTTATAATTATAGCATTAATAATGGCATAATCCGTCTTGTCAAAAGCAAAAACATATTTGTCTAACGTTTTATTCAACAATTGTTCCTCTTCTTTTTTCTTTTCCCTGACAATAGTAGGAACTGCAATATCTTGAAGATAATTTCTTTCCGGATACATGCATGATATTGAACGCGTATGTTGTAAGTGTTTTACCGATGGAATTACTTGAATGTTCGAATCCAAGCACGCCGAAAGTGAATCCGGCGCAAAGTGGCTTGACGAAGACATCAGCATTCCCGTATCGGTAAGCGTCTCTGACTGCATTACGGCCTTTGTAGCAGCTGTAACAGTTGGTATTTTTTTCGCGCGGATGATCGAAGATATTGATGGTTTCGTGTTCGCAAATGTTTCCTTTCCCATTTCATATCCCGTCGACGTCACCTCCCTCGCGGAAACAAGATCTTCCGCTCCAGCTCTTTCCGTCAAAGAGTTAGAGACTTTTGCAATTTTTTCGAGAATAAAGTCCGCGTGCTGCCTCTCCTCGTATGTTTTCGCGAAAGCATCAGGGCTTGTCCTCAAACTGAATTCCCCATCCACGGTATCGCTTTCAGTCCCGATGTTAATGCCGCAGCCGCTCTCCGGCACAGCGTTATCCACGTACTTCTCTGCGTATTGCGCATATCGATAAGGCGCGCCGCGTACCTCGTGCCCTACGACACCTGAAAGATTTTCGTGTGCCACTTTATCGTCGAAAACTTCGTCGATACGCGCAGTGGAGGTGGTTGCATCGCGTATTCTTTGCTTGATCTTAGCAACAGCTTTTGCATCGGATTCAATTACATTATCTACAATCGATGATAACGAAGTACATGTAGCAATTTTTTCTTCAGATTTACAGATACACAGCGTACTGGTATTCTTTTCTGTATTAAATATCTTTTTCTTGTTCTGTATTATTGGCACAGTGGAGCGCTTTAAATACTTGAGTATCTTGTGGAAGAACTTATGTTTTCCTGTCGCTAATGAATCCTCGTTAGTTGCATTTGGATTATTGTAATAAACGAAATAATCTGTGCGTTTATTGCAACTTGTGTTAGAATCAACGATTTCGTTTTCGTTATTTGCCATGCTTGCTGTGTTTAATATGTGTATTCGATATGCGTAATAATATTAATATTGTAGAACATAGTTTCACCGCATTAATATTGCTAATATTGAATATGTTTAATTGAATATGCTAATATTGAATAGGCTAAATTGCCTTCGTAAATTGCAATATTGCTTTATGCTGAATAAGAAAATTATTTTATGCAACGTCGTTTGAACTTTGTAATTTTCAGGAGAGGTTTATTATTAACTTATTTGTTTCCAATGCTATTAATAATTAAAATTCCCGTTCGGAATACATTTTGGCGAAGTGTGGATGAATATGTCGAACACATTTTTGATATAACATAATCAAGAATAGACACATAAAGACATTTACGGTTATTGTAATTTAGTTAACTGAAGTTTTATTGTAATTAAATTAACTGAAACTCTGAATCTCGATATCCCGAAGTGATTCGATTAATTTGTATAAAAAAATCTGACAAACTTCAATTTGCATAAAATAATTATATTATGACAGATATATTCATTTATATAAATTGCTCTTTTAACAAAATCTTTCGTGCGTAAATCATGGAGGAATTTTAATATCTGCTTTTCGTTCTGCTAAACGATCATTCAACTCAGACCTTTCTGGATATTCTGCGATTAATGCCTCTTCTAAACTGATCGAGAGAGAGTTATTCGACTGCTTTATTTCGTAACAATCTGGTTTGTCGCACTCGAAACATTGCACGGCTTTTGACGCACATTTCGTGATCGTACACTGAGGACATGTAGGATCAAATGTGGCAATTCCCACGGAAGTAAGGTCATCCGATGACGTTTGCGTTCCTACTTCTCTCCTATCGTGGTCCGACGTCGATTCCAGCATTATGCTCATCAACATTTTCTTCTTCTTCTCGCCGCTGAGAAGAAACTCCGATAAAATCCTCGCAACAATCACGTCAGGTGTTTGCACTTGTAAGTTTACGTAGGCCCTCTTATTGCCTTCTCGAGTGGTTTGCACAGTAGGCAGCTCTATTTGCGTAATCTTCACTCCGCTATCGCAAGTAGTAGCGGCCGTGCTCGATAGCTCCTTTCTTCCGATGATCTTTCTATTCCGTTTAAGCACAAGCGTGATGGTATCGACGGGCGAGCGTCTCCTCCAGAATTTCATTGTCGACATGCAAAACGGCGACATGCAAAACGGTGTCTTAAGACGGGGACGATTCCTTTGCGACTTTCCCGGCGAAACAGGCGACGTCTCCCGTTTAGAAGTCGACGCTATCGGTTCGTCCGGGTTGTTCCGCGATGAATGTACCGTAGGATTCACCTTCGTCGAAGATACCATTGCATCCGCGATCTCCGACGTGAAGCTCCTTTCGGTTTCTGCGTTGGTCGTATTCTCGATACTCGCGCGCGTTTCCGTTTCCTCGCGTGATCTTGTTGTTCTTGTTTGTTCAGGCATCGCGGGTGTTTCCATTCGTCTGTTATCTTCCGGAGAGGATGTGTTCGCCGATTGAGACTCACGATATAGCGGATTATTTCGAGAGGTAGTTGGTACATTCGCGCGAGTCGCTTGTTGTTCGGCAGTTATATGCAATTCGTAACAGGCCACATGCTGCAAGCTTCGATCAGTGCAAATTACGCGCGCCTCTTGAGTCCTGTCGTAACATATACATTCTTTGGAAATGGAATTTCGATAACACTTAATGGATCCTGCGTCTTCGTAAATACGTTACATAGATTTCTGCTTATCTGTAGTGCTCCTCGCAAAATCTCGGTTATCATCGCTACCACCTCTGCTGCGAAATCTTAAGTAGTTCTTGAGATTTGTGAAGGATTCACTCAAACGGGATTGAGAATGTACATCCTCATCGTGGCTACACGTTTCATTTTGTAGTGGGAATTCTACGATATCCCGAAACCTGTCACGTTCATATTCTAGAAGAGCAATTATTATTTCTATATCAAAGGCAAGAAATTTATATACGCGGGAAACGAGAGAATATTTTATGATATTGAATATTGCACAAGAATTCGTATCTAAATGCAAATTCTCGCATGGACAAGGGCTAATGTAAAATTTGAATATAAACATCCTTTGTCTTCAATGTGTATAAATTTGGAAATTTTCAAAGTGGAAAATTATTATGGGATTACAATAAAACAGAATTTGTTAATTTGCATTTTATCATAACGCGAATCTGCAGAACTTTATATTTATTTATGAAACTAAAGAATTTCTCTATCATTTTTCTATTTCATTTAGCTGAAATAAAAAATACATTTTTGTTACAGCGCAGTATTTATGGTCCACGTATTCGGAGAGATGCAGGTACAAAGAGACGACAGAAAAATCGAAAAACCCGACAAAATTGAAAAGCAGTAACAGATTGAAAAAAAAAAACGAATGTTTCGTTATCGTTTTTATTAAAAAATAATATTTTCTTAAAAAAAATGTTATTTCCTAAGTTGACTCCGCCAAATGTGTATATTTATATCAATAACATAAGTCATAACTTTCGATGACTCTCTGTCAGTGCAACAGGTAGATGCGTAGGGGATTGATCACTACTAATCGTACCGTCGTAAGTCAGGCAGGACTCTTTGTCTTCCACCTTTTCGGCATTTTGGTACGCGTGCTTCTGCCTATCGCGGTGAAGAGAAGGTGCAATGGTCCGCGAGTTTTTCCGCATCGGTGCTTCTGTATCCTCGTGATATTTTCCCACGTCCCCGATTGTACGTTCTTGACGCGCCTCCGTTTTTTCCCCGCTCTTTGAGCGCATTAAATTTTTACGACACGTTTCACCGCATATTTTGTCGGCGCACGAAGACGAGCTCTTCACAAGCATCGCGTCAGCCACTTCGACGGGATTTTTCTGTGAACGTTCCGATTGAGGTGCATCCTTCACAACACGGCTGATGCTCGCAGCAGTGAGCTTTATGACGTTCTTATACACATCGTGCATTTGCGACCAAATTTTGCTCATTTGTAAACTCGTCCAAAGAGAGTAATCGTGCGTCTCGCGACGTTTGCCATCGGCGTTTATATTGTCATTCTTCATTTGTGACCTGTGAAATATTCGCGGAAGCTTTGTTATACAGTTTTAATATATTTTTTTTATTATTTTGATTTGATTTTATTGAAAGAAAAATCGAGTTTAGACTGATTAATTTGAGAAAGAAATGCAACAGAGAAATTTGTTACATTCTACACTAGAGGCTGCAGATTAAAAAAATATATATAACAGAAACAGTTGTTAACGTTTTGAAAATATTTTAACTATGTCAGTCGGACTCGTGAAGCGATTCAGATTATTGAATTTCAAAATATTATTTTAAAAAAATAATAATAGAAACCTATTGTTGACACTGTTAAAATATTTTCAAATATCAACATTTGTTGTTTCTCTTATATATGTATACGTATGAATATATAAAATATATTTTGTTGTATGAAACATAGTTAGAACTTTGAGATGTATGAGAGCAAGATAGACGAGAGAAAAGTAGAGAATTCTATTTATTGGAAATAGATGCATGCTGTGAAACACCAAAATCAGGTGGAGACTAACGTTGCTTCGGCCATTTCCAGGCTCTCGCGCTTCCTTATCTCCGCGCTTTCGCGCAATTGGACACGAATCGCCTCTTTCGATTTATATCTGTTAGACATAGTTGACGTTAGGTAACGACGAGAGAAAGAGAGAGCTATAGAGGGTAGGGGAGAAAGAGAGGAAATGCGGGACGGTTCCTTTATCGTGCGGCCATATCTCATTCAAATCGACTCTCACCTAGAATCACGTTTTCCTTTGAAATCCGTCCTCGCGCATGTACCGACGTCTAGGGTCGCGATTCTTCTCTTCCATTTGTAATCCAATTGTTGGGCGTCAGTTTCAATGGAGTCCCGTTTCCACTCTGAATCCACTCCGCGGGCGGATTCGCCTTTTTTCCCGGCAAGCCGGTAGGTACGCGACAACGGTTCCGCGACTACGCGGCCTGCACAACGCCGCCCGATACAGTTGTCTCTCCACGCGCCAACATTCCGTGTGTCAGCGCCTTTCAGCAAATCTGATTTATACAGCCGATCGCCGTCTGTCTCCACCGCCGTTGTCGTTGTTATCCGCCACCCGCGTCTCCCAGGATGCGGATCAATTTCGCATCTCGGCGCGTCCGTGGGGCGCGAATCGCGAGGATCGGCGGATACGCCCGTTCGCGAAGCCACGCGTTTCCAGATCGTGCTCATCGAGAAACTTCTTTTCTTCCCGTTGCAACCCGCGCACCATTCCGCTCCATCTGGAGAATATACATTGGCTTCCGTTGCGAATTCAGGCGCGATATCCGTCCGGGGCTCGACTTCCTCTCTTTGATGCTTCCTCGGAAAGGTGGAATTCTCGAACAGTCTTGCCGTTCGCGACATCGGGCAATGGTCGCGTTGCATATTTATGTCGGGATCGCATCCGTTCGAATCATAGAAACATCGGCATCCCTTCGCGCGGGTGTATTCAGGATGAAAGCACTCGGCCGTCCAATCAGTTTGCATCTCCGCATTGAAATCGGAACTATCTGCATTGTAATCCTCCCGATCACAAATGTGATATTCTTGATGCTTGTCATTAAAAATCGAGCAGCAGTAGTTCGCGATACATTTCCTCGCGTCAATACATGTTTGCTCTGTGTTCAATATCGGGTATCGTGCGTTATCAATATTAACCAGCGTGTCATCATGATGACAGCATTCCGTTGAGCTGAAAATCTCGTTGGGTATATAAAGCGACTGCGTGTTATTTTCTACATGCAATTCTCGTCCTCCGTTTAATATATTTTCTATTTTTTTTGACGCGGCAACAGTCGTATTGACATTTCTATACAATATATTAATTGATTTTTTCGAATGGTTCTTACATTTTCGTTTTGATCTATGAGTTTTTTTAATTTTTCTGCTATTTTCGGCGCAAAGCACAGTTAATATAGGATTTTCGAGCATTTTCTTCCTTATTTTGTTTCTCGGACTGGAATTCCATAACAAGTATCGCGCATGTTTCCTAAAAAAGATTTACGTATATGAGATTTTCAAAGAATTTGTAAAGTGTTTAAATGCCTATCTCTGTCTGTTGCATTTAAAAGAAAATGCATACTTTGGTACTGCGACAAATTTCATTTTGGATAGCAAATTGTGCATGGAAATGACGCTGATTTTTATGTCTCCGCGGGAAGTGGCGTAAACATCATTGCTAAGATCTATGATAACTCCTTCGGGTATCTTGCGACGTGTTTTTCTCTTACGATTCGATTTGCATCGAGATTCATCTTCGTTCCTGGAGAGAGTACCATCACTCTTGACCGTTTCCTTGCGAGATTCCTTTTGTATCGAGCTTTCGCGGCTGGAAGATACGCACGTTTCAGCACGGTAATCGTTCGCGAGCTCATCAATCTTTCCCTGATCCAATTTAGAGGCGCATATTTCATTCGGAGAACCGTCTCCATAACTTTTATTCAGTGACTCGTTGTCTTCTTGCGATATGAAATCGCGGACGTTATATGTTGCGTCGAAATATAAAAGTGGGCTATTTTCGTATCTGCGACTTTCGTTTTCACATTGCGGTAAATCTGGTAGCTCGACCATCGAGATTTTCGGTTGAATGAATTGTTCAGTATGATGGCTACAAAATTGGCGAAGCGTTACAATATTACAATATTAATATGTTATAGTTATAATATCGAATTGCGCGATAATCGAGCATTTGGACAATCACAAGGATAATTATTTGCAAAATGCTGTATTACAGACTGGAAATAGTGTGAATAAATAATGGTTCTGAATAGCGAATCAGGAGGCGCGAAATCGTGAAATCGCAAAATCGCCGGTCGACGCAAATTTGTGCTTAAACGATAATTAAGTAGTAATTATCACACACGCTAAATTAAGTAGTGATTGCCATATGCTATTGTATTACACTGCCTGCATTATTGCCACGTTATAATCGTGAAATTATATTGTTCTCTCTTACGTGGCAGACGTAATCGCGTTAGCCAGCGAGTGAATTGAGGCCATTGAAACGCGAATTGGAATATATATTAGCAAATTTTGAATTTAGCGAGGTTAGTTGCCATGATCCTGACGTCGAAAGTTTGGTTACTTGGTGAGGTTTTCGGAAACAACGGAGCGAATAATGGGCTTGATGCACGACGCGTGTTGCACGCGCGTTATTCCTACGTGCTGTTATCCGTTTCGCTGCTGCGAAGCATCGCTCTCGTTTTATTACGATTTCCGGAATTTGAAATCCGCAACGGAATGGATTCTCCCGTTAGGAAAGAAAATAAATTATCGGACTTATATTTTTCCGATGAATTTTGTAAATAATAAATGATCTCGTTACGATCAAAGCGACTAATGCGTTAGAACGCGTGTGCTAAATACGAGAAATTTGTAAAAAAAAATTTACATTTAGATAGTGTACCGAGTACCCTATTTTTAGCGACGAGCTTTAGTGTGGTTGTGGCATGCAGCGAAATACATTTTTTTCCGCGAATGTTGCAATTTTCCATTATTTACGGTATAATCCGACGGTGCGTGCCAGGTTGAAAGCCGGCGTAAAATGTAATACGCGCTTTTGTAATTTGACTGTCAGTTGCAATCGACCCGCCCGCAGTGGCTATATTTGTAAAGGAACGTAATAGGCTTTATGGCGAGTGGCATGTATCTCTTTTCCGAAGCTTTGTGTACCGCAGTATTCGATGTACTCGCGTATCGTCTTTCCATTCATTAAAATACAGCGAAGATAACGTTTCTCTGCCGAAGTCATTAGATGACAAGAAAAATGGAAGACGAGAAGAATGAAAGTGGATCTATTTTAAAGACCGATAAGGGAAAAGCTGAAAGATAATAATGATAAAAAAGCTACAATTTGAATACAGGATATAATGCAAATTAAATAACACCAAGATAATATCACGTTACTAACCCGTTGCCGCTTAAGATCGAACGACATTGTCGCCGTCACTTCGCGCCGCGATTTTCCGGCCGTGCGGCGAGCGACGGATTTTACGTCGTGTTACAGCTATTGCGGCTTCACGTATGCATGCATGTACCGACTCGCGCGCTCTGGCAGACCCAAAAAGAGCGACGCGGGCTGACGTTGAAGCGACGGGAGGACTGTCGCGCGCAGTGATGGATGTCGGCAGGCTTAAATTTTGCGAAATTCCAGGCTCTCCCTGTTGCCACCGCTATTTCCAGCCGGTCCTCACTCTCTCTCTCTCTCTCTCTCTCTCTCTCTCGTTCTCGCTCGTTCCCTCTGCCTCATATCGCGGCTGGAAAACGCATGACACTGACGAACTTTCAAGGGCTGCGAGATGCCTTATCTGAAAATTTCTATTTTCGCACCCCATCTACCACCTCGCCAAGTTCGTGGGAATTATTTATTTTCGCCCCTGCATGTAATTGCAAATCTATTCGAAAGAACATTTTGTACCCTCTAAGGTAGCCTAATTTATAGTTCGGGTGCTTTCAGGATTAGAACCGTTAAGATTGAAGATCAAGAAGATCCTTTTCTCTCTCTCTCTCTCTCTCTTCTTTGTTAACTTGGTAAAAGCCTTTGGCTATTTTTTAGAAAGCAGGGTATAAGAGACTGTAACCTCACGTCCCTCGATAGGGATCAGCACAGTCCGCAGAATCCTCGCGTATTTCGTAAAGGTAATCCACCGGTGCTTTTCAACCTCGGAATGAGACGTCTCGAGTGTGCACCCCTCGTCGTTCTACCAATGACGTAGTCTTGAGACAGGGCGTACAGTGGATCGAAGTCGGCTGTTCCCCTATTTAAGGATAATGTACTTTCAGCGATGGGCGGTGCATAACGATTGGTATGGATTTATGAGGGGGGGACCGCTAAAGTGAAAGTACATACGTGCCTTTATTACATATTTAAGCGAAGCGCGTAAAAGTTGGAACATTGAAAAAGGCTGGAACACTTTTCAAATTAGTTTCCGAGGGTTTTACGAGCGGATATACTATGAAATACGCGCCGCCACGGCCACAGGTATTCGTTTTCGTGTTTCGCTTCCGTTTTTGCAATAAAATATCTTGTACTCTGTATGTATGTGTGAGAGATTCATGATAGTCTATCGATGTATTTTAGATTTGACGTGAAAATTAAAATGTATATTCATATGTATACACGGTAATAATGCATATAAAGGTAATATAACTTTGTAAGTTTGTTAACATACAATTATATTTGCATCTGTATGTGCCATCAGTGTCCGAGTTTCGTAACGGATTCCTTCATATTGTCATGTACACTAACGGCAAGTGCTGCAATGTACTCGCATGCATATGCATATGCATAAGTACGCGGAGGAACGCGGGATTTTTTTTTTTTTTTTTTAATAAATCGTACGAGGGTGCAGCCACACGGTGTGGTGCAGCCCGAGAGAAGAGCTCTTGACACACCAGACACCCTTTTTGTCTGGCCACAAGACAACTTCGCCTAAGTGGTGAGCATTACATCTCTCTCGCGCCTCAATAGCAGTTGATGCACGCAGCTATGCTGTTAGCCGGCGTGCAAAGCTGCTCCTCTTTGGCACCCAAAGCGCGACAGGGGAACGCGAGAAGAATCGCGACGTCGTTCACCCTCTTTCACGAGGCATCGATAGTTACAAGGTCATATCATTTTCCGCCGCACTTCAGAATGGTTTTGAGAGTGTTTCCACCTGTCGAATGACAAAACTTTTCTTTGCGGTGAGATTGAATATCGGAAATGCGATGAAGGATACGAAAGATGACGAGACGACTGCGATAAAATCTATATTCCGTGATATCTTATTATTTGTCAGGCAAATCTTTTTCAGAAATCTTTTAATCAGAAAATACTAAAAAAACTATAGTATTAAAAATTACATTTTCCCTTGTTTTGTCGTACCATTAATATTATATCAAGATGTATAGAGCGTTGCAGATGCATTCGATGTGGGAGTATGCAACAAGATCCCCTTTTAAAAGTTTGGAAAGGCGTTACGCAAGAAACGGTTTACGATTGTGCGAAATACGTTTCGCGTCGCCTCGATAGAAATCCCATCAAAGTTTACGATAAAAGTTTGCGATCTTGAAATTTTTGGCCACTAGAGAGGTCGCCGCCCTTATGTCGGGGTAATAGCGGCAGTCGGACTGCGAAAAAAAGCCCGCGTCTCTCTTGGGAAATAAACCCGCGTCCCTCAACATCCCCAAGGTCCTGCAAAATACGGTCGGCAAGAAAAGATTAAACTGATCGAACTCGCTTATATACGTGCGCATACACATGCCTTAACATACGGCAATTATAGGCGTTTATTTACTTTTTATAATATATAAAAGTACTTCAAAAATAATTCGACCGCATCATTATGTTCAATATCTGTCGTACATTGTTCGATCTATGTTGGAAATATACTTCATTCTGTCGCGAAACAGCAGGAAATATCATTAATTTGCCTTCAACAAACTCTCATATACGGCAAGTTAAAATACACAGTTTGCAAACTATATTTCCCGCGAGTCGAAGAATGGTATTAAAAGCACGACGAACATTTCCGATCAGGAGATTTAGTAAATTACCGCAAAGAGAAGAAAATCGACGTAGGCTGCTGTTAGGAGCAAAAGAGGGGTGATCATCGAGGCACGCTACGAGCGGCAGGTTATGGGAGTAGTTCAATTACGTGGATGCACGTAAAACCCGCGACTTTTATCCCGACATGACATACCGGCGCGCGGCGAGAGGCGAAAGGTTGCACGTGGTCGGAAGAGGGGATTTAATACGGCAATTTGAATGATACGGCGCATAGAGCGGAGGACAAGCAGGGGACGGAGCAGAGCGGAAGGAGAGAACGGTTTGAGGGATCCGATAAGCTGCGGACAGGGTTGAGAGATAGATAATCAAGACCAGACTGGAGGTGAACCAGACATGTTAACCGATCAATCGTGTTGGTACCATCGACAGCGTCGCGCGTGAAGGACTCGATCTGTGAAGAGGGTTCGGTGCAACGCATCAGAAGGTCGAAGGGGGGAGGGGATAGTCGGGTACGAGGGGTGGACCGGTGGCGGGGTATGGTCTGATGGTGCTCGAGTAATTACCTAGACCCGATCTAGCGACAGTCCCCCGAGCGTAATCACCAACACGTGCTGCTATTAGGCGTGCACGTGATCGATGTGTCCGCTGGAAAACCGGCCGCGCTCGCCGGGTCCAGATTTTATCAGGAGGAGAAGAGACCTGGGCGAGAGTCTACCGTCGTTCGCGTTCGAGGCTAGACTTTGAGATAGAATACCGCGAATAAATTTTGCTGTTTCTAAACAGCTTTGGTATACACACGCAACCTTTCATACAACTCTCTATATATGTAATGTTTGTGGATAAATGATTAAAAGTTACACTATTAAACTGCCTGTAAGCTCTTTCTAGCTCGTTATAACGAGTAAACTGCAGTTTCTCTAGAAAATTATTAACAAAATTATTCTCTCTCTCTCGGAATCAGAGGAATATTATTTCCTATTCGTTGCGAGGTATGTACACGAACAAATATAAATTGTTCCCGACAGAAACTGGAGCGTGCCCGTTGTTTTCTTGTTTTTGGTATTAAAACTCTTTGGTTATTATTTGCCGGTGATTTGCTTGAACGTTTTCGATGCTTTACAATCCGTGAAATATTCGCCGATCTACGGTGGAGATTAAATATATTTATTCAATCAGTTTGCGGGCCAGGCTACAGTACATCTAGCACTCGGAGCGGTACAACGTTTGTACCGGTTCCTGAGGGCGACTCATTCGCAGAGATGCAATCTGGCAGTTTTCCAATTGCAATTCGTGCGATCCGCCGCCCGCGGACGTTAAATAAAATTCAATTTTCCACGTGGGGGCTATTTCGCGGCAGCACCATTTTTGTGAGCAACTGATTTTAAATCGTGTGAATTGTGCCAAAATCAAATGGACAATTATTTCGTCCCACTGAATTGCAAAGCCTTGTTTAGGTACGATTTACGATTAAGTAACGCGCTGCCGACGGAATCCCATTGAAAAGTATTCCCCCTTGTCGATAACGCTAGAAATACCCAGTGGCCTGACCCAGTTCATCGCCCTCGCGCGATGAACCTGTTTTGTCGCCACCTCCGGTGACAAATGAAATCCCCTGAAATTTAATACCGCTTGTGTGGCGCCGGCGCTATTACATTTCATAGATCGCACTGCGACGGTCCAGCCGTACGTCCTAGCAGGTTTTCTTGTCCCTGTTAAGGAGAAGCTATTGCCAGGATTGTACAACAGGATTACGAGGACGTGGTCGTTGCGCGCGCCTGACCAGAAATTTATACCGATGCTTCTTGCGACGTTTGTTGGCGTGTACAAAGAGGCTTCAGTTGTTTCAATTCGCAAAAACCTTCCGGTAATAAAGTACCCGGGCGCATAGCAGTGGTCCTCCACTTCATAAATAACGCTATTAATTTACTCCGTTGAGGCGACTGGGGCTAGCAGGCGAGCAAACGAGCCACGTGATCCGTTCGGATTGTATATATCCCGAGGAGATTTCACGAACGCTTTAAAACTAATAAATCCCTCAGCGGGATTTACACGGCGGAGGAGCGTGGGCGACCTTCTCGATCGGTCACTTAATTGCGATCTTGAACGGTTTAAACTATCTCTAATTGAATTTCGCGATAATGACTGAATATCCCCAAGTGGGAACTCATAAAACTGTCCGCGCGGCAATAAAGAGTCGCGGCATTGTCCTCCCCCATCTATCCGCGCGATCTAGCCGTCGCCTCTCGACTTCGTCGGATGCGAATGAAAAAAAAAAGAAGCTCTTCTCAGAATCTCGCGACGGACGGAGCCAGTCCGATCGGGTTTCTGAAAGCTTTCTACTCGAAGGGAATCGGGGTCCATGCGGACCCGATAAAGTAGGTATCCACCTACTCGCTCGCTTTCCACATCCGCGGGATTTCCAGGATTTCATTATGGCGCCGGTTCTCGCTTGGTCGCCATGGTGACTATATACGTCGGGCGTAATACGCCGCCACCCTATCTTCTTTAGTTTTCCTAAAAGGTAGATTCTCGGTAACAAAACGACGCGGACACGTCGGCGTCGATGAGAGGCAAGGGTATAGGTTTACCTATGCGATTTTGATGCAACTGCATGCAACCTCAAACCTTCGATAGCGTTGTATGTATTAAATAAAGCAACCAATTATATTAGGATTGCATCCGTGATAGTAAAAATGTAGAGAGAGGCGTTTCGCAAGATGTAGGCATTTCACAAAATAAAAATATTAAATGTACAAATTTACTGTCGTGCCTTTACCGTTCTTGTTCATCGTTCTAACTCATCTCTATTTTTTTGCTCTCTTTTTTTCATATTTTGCAACTAGCAGTAGTGCAATTGTCAGTAGCAGTTTTTTCAAAATAAATCTATATATCTTACAAAAACATTAAATAATGCAACAAATGATTATTATAATTTTTTGGCATTGCAAACAACGGTGATGTTTTCAAATTTTATTTTAAATTTAACTTTAAATTTAATTTAATTTAACGAATTTTTTTAAAGTTGTAAGTTAATAAGATTAGCACGAAAATATAAGTAAAACAATTAGCATAAAATAATTAACCTAATTGATATTGTTTCATATACATTTCTATGCAGAGAATTTTTCAGAAGGTTGAATGACTCATGGATTGTCGACGATTCAACAATTCAAAAACCGAAATTTATTCCAGAAAATATATATTTGTATCGTAAAAATATTATTTGAACATACTTGTGTGCGTGAGCGGATAATAGGTTTATAATCGATCAGTTCTACCTTCATGCTCGGCGACTCTCTCTCTCTCTCTGTTTTCCGATATCGAGGAACGATTTCCAGAGAGTAGAGAGTAGCAGCCTTGGATTCCACTTCCACGCGCCATTCGACTCTGCAATTTTGCTTTTCCACGCGATTGCCTTTTTTATTTTCCTCGAGTCCGTAATTACGCGGACTGCGTCGAGCGCGTCAGCCGAGAGAAAGAGAGAGAAAGAGAGAGTAACTGTTTCGGCGATGCTGCGAGCATTTCGTGCTGTCTCCGCTGCCGCGAGCTTATCTGCTGACCGTACCAAAGCGAACGATAAAGAATAATCATTTGAATAGAGCCGTACGAATGAAGGGGCAAATTTAATATGCAAATGGCGAGGGCATTACGTCTCTTTTATTCTACTCCGGCCGAGCGAGAAGAGATGCCCGGATGGCGCTCTTTGCAGATGAAGGAAGAGACGAAGGGAAGCAAGTACGAGACGGCGACGACGGAGGCGGAGGTACGAAGAAAAAGGGGAAGAAGATGAAGAGACCGATCGGGGGACTAAAAGATGCTGGAGAGAAAAGAGGAGAACGAGAAAGAGATGAAGAAACGAGACCGAACGAGACGGTCTAAGTAGTTTTGCATATCTGCTTCATTACTCTGAATAACGCGAAGAAACTCTCCTTACACCTGGTCGCTCCTCTACTCCGTCGCGCTCTCACCCCTTTCCCTCCTCGTACTTAGCGCGTGCTAATGACCACGTCTTTTTTCGCTGTCCTAATTATACCGGTTACCAATCTTGCGCTCGCTCGCGCTCGAAGAAGCAAAGGGAAGTAAGATGTACATTTACACCGACATAAGACGATTAATCACTTCTGTTAATTTAATTACACATCTTGCCCGTAACTTTATGTATATCGAGCAATTTCCGGAGGTGTTACAAACACACGGAACGATTATGAAGCAATGAACTTCGGAGTTTTTGCGCGGTCTCTTTGCAGAAAGACATACTCGGCGATTTTCAGCGAGATTTATTTTAATGGCGGTTGCGCGTTATTAAAAGTTTTGCAATTCTTTTAATCTCACTACGCGGTTTCGTATCATCGCCTGTCTGGCCGCTATAATGTACTGGAAGCGATTAAAGCGTACGTTATTACGTGCCTCCATTGCAGACGTGCCGATATTACGGGCGTTTTCCATTTTCGCGTCAATCACACGCGGCATGCAAATCCCGAAAAATCCAGGTTTCACTAATTCATGAAATTGTCGTTGCAATCGAAGTATATTCGCTTTATATGTAAATGCGATGTTTTTATTCGACAAATCATTGTTCGATGAGGCTAGCTGTGACGCAAATTCTGTTTTCACGTCTATACACCACGTAAAAAAATGCGTCGCTTTCAACGGGCTTCCGTTAATACATTTCCCTGGAACTCGTAGCCCGGAGGTGAACCGCGGGAATCAGGGAATTCGGGAACAAAGGTTACTGCCGGCGATGAGAGAGGCAACGAAGCTCGGGAGCGAAGAACCGGAAGTTCCTGTCCCCGTTCACGCCCTCGCGTCTCTTTTGTCGTAAACCCGACGTAGCACCTCGATCGGACATTTTTGACATCCCTCGCGCTACATAGCAGCACTTACTAGATGAGATCAAACTGCGATGGCGATAAAAGCAAATGGCACGGTCGGGAGAAATTCGGAAAAGCGGATTGTAAACGATTCACTCGGCTAGTTGGCAATCTGAATTTTTGCTCCGACAGAATATCGAACTTGTCGAAATCGGTAAACGTTGTTTCGTTTGAGAAACTGCACCTACAATTAAAAGTAATAAGACATTTTCAATAATAGATACTCAATGCCGATGTTAATTAAATGTTTGTTATAAATTATGAACAAAAGATTTTTTCTCGTAATTCCTGAAATCCTGTATAAAATATAGAAAACTTTGTATCGCTTTGTTTGTGCGTATCGATTCATTTATCTTAATGAGAAAACAGTTAATTAAGAGATTACACAGTAAGAGGCGAGAGCATTCTTTTTCAGACGGTAAATCGAAAGTGGATTTCGCGGTTTGGAAACGTTTTACGAATCGTCTTTCCTTCTCGCGAGCTTCCGCCGTTCCCCGAGCCCTTCCTGGTCCAGGTCTAATGTAATCAAGGCCCGCAGACCCGCACGAAAGCGGGGGCTACTTTCGGAACGGTCGCTCACCGCCATTGCCCATGTCGAGTTGGGTATAAGTCACTTTGCCGATACTTTGATCCCTTCCACGCGTAACAAGGTTACGAAGAGCGAAACGTGCGGCCCGCTGTTAAACCGCGCGGTCAATGGGCACGCCGATGGGATTCTGCGAACGCGACTCGTTGCACTCTCCATCGACGCGATCGCGCGGATTTTTATGTGCATGAAAAAAATTGAAAACCAATCGAGGACTCGAATCAAAAACGACAAAATTTTTAAAATGTACAACGCGTGTCCCCCAACACGTAAATACTCAGACTGGCGAATCGCTTTTCACGAGTATGAGTTTTTTTTTTATCAATTCGAAGTTGAATTTTTGTTAAAAACTCCAATGAAGTTGCCGGTTATCTCTATTAAATATTTGTGCAACCAGTTCCTAAATTATAAATCCATCCAAATAAAAGTGTTTAATTAAAAATTTAAAATTATACCAAAAATAATGTTTTGTTATTATTATCTTTGTAGCTTAGTTTCCAAAAAATTCCTTCACTTTTAATCGCTGAACAACTTATTAATATTTTTAATTTGTTGGGAAAAAAAATTAAACTTTGAGCTAAAAGAATCTACGAAATTTTTCCTAAGCTTTATCTTATATATATTTTTAATGATATAAACGTTTATATGATGTCTGTACATTCGCGTTTGAATAACATCGTTCTGCGATATTGAATTTTTTACCGTCTCAATTTTTTAAACAATTAACTGGTCAGTTTTCGATCAACAGACCGCGCAATTCTCAATGTTTCAATCTTTCATTATCAACCGATCAGGTTACTTTTAGTGGAATATCGTTCGTGTTTCAAATGCAGGTTTATCCGCCCGTTCTCGAACGTTAAACGTTCGGCCGTGTTCCAAGTGCGCTATCGGCGCTCCGCTCGCTCGGGGCAGCCGGCAACGACCGTTGTCGAGTCGCGAGTTTATTGAGCTATATCGAGGAGGTGCGAGTCTCTCTCTCTCTCTCTCCCCCGCTGTGTGGACGCAGCCGCGTATCGCGTAACGCCCGGAACTTTACGAGGATCTAACGGACGTGCGATACGGTGCCCCCAGGTATCCGTCGCGAATTTACGAGCCACGTCGAGCGAGCCAAAACGCGCGCGCGGTCGATTTCGCACTCGCACGTCCGTTCGCCGTTGGCTGGGAACCCGAACACTTGCACTGGCGAGGCTTGGCATTATACCGGAATAAAACTGGCGATTTCCGATTTTGTGCCGTGGCGGACTATGTGCTTCGATGGTAACCTCTCATCCTGTTTACTTCGATGCTCCTTTTTTCCTTGCGATCGGCGCTCTCTCCTCTTGAGCGGAAGGATCCCCGGTCTGAATACGAGCAAGGGGCCATACTGTAGTACGAGAGCAGATCAGCTTAAGGATTCGGAGGATCTCGTGATGTCCTTTCGACGAAACGGAACGACTATATTCGTCTGTGATTTTACTGTGGAGATTTTCAATGGGGAGAAGAAAAAGAATCGTCGTGTAATATGTATTATTGGAGATAACGCGAAATCGTCCGGCAGTATTGACCTCGCTGGGCTTTAAATTTATTTCCACTCTATGAGCGAGCGCCACGGCGGGTGGAAGCGATTCGAGCGGTCAAGAGAGATTGAAGACTAAACCTTAAATGATAGCTCAAGAGAGGCACGGGAAAATACCATCTCGGGTAATTTGTGTGGGAGACGGCGAGTGTGTCGTTTCCTTCCTCTTGCTCGCTCTTACAATTCCACGCTGCCGTTCGTCCCACTTCTCCTCCTTCCGCGCGCCACTCGATCCTTTCCGTGCTCCTCGCAGTCCTTGTCCCTTGTGCAAAGTCTCCCGTGCTCTCGCCCCTCCCCCTTCCTCGAGTATAACTTACAGACGCCATTAAATGCCAGAAGCAGGTTTAAAGCTCCGGGAACCCGACGAGCCCTTTTGTACCCGAGTGTAAAGATTTCGAGGCCCGCGAGCGTACCACCCTCTCATAACTCCTGCAGCCACCCCTTTTGTATCTATCTATTCTCCCGTACGAAATTTTGACAGTCGGCTGTGTGTGCGAGGGCACACCGGCGCCTCTTTCTGTCGTCCTCGTCGACCCCTAAGGATCCTCCAACAATTCGTCTCGCAACTCTTCAGAAACCGCGTTGTAATCAAACTGCTTAACGCACTCCGCTCGAGGAATCTGCGTTAGGCGTGTGACATCACGATTGTCCCGTGGTAATGGGGTTTATTGTGCTCCGAGTGAATTAATTAGATGGCAAGTCGTCGCAGAAAAGATTGCGGAAAGCCGGGGAACTGAATTGTCGCTAACTCGCAATGCCAGGATGTAAACCGATCCCCCATTTTCCTTTCCCTGCTTCGCCGCAAAACGCCTCTACGATGCTTCGCGTATTGCGCCAGCAAACTATAAGGATTTCGCTCGGCTGTCGCGCTCGAAATTGCAATTGTATCGGTTCATCCATATTTAAATTCAGCGCGTAGATTTGCCTCCGGCGAAATCCTATTATCGGCCGACAAAGCTGGGCGCCTTATATCGGCGCAAGTGACATCCATTTCCGCGTACTATTTAAACGTGGGATGAATTAAATTGGACGCCTATATAAATCCTGAGAATCCCTGTGTGTACCGGCTCGGGCCGCAGATGTTCCTCAGCGATTGTCCCCATAAAAAAGGCTCCCCATAGTCGTGGGCGATAAAGCAGACGGTCGGATGGAAATTGAAAAGTGTAAAGTAGCTCGATATCCGTCGTCGTTTCACTCGTCGTCCGGACTTTGACGATTCGAAATCGCCTTTTTGAGAAAGACATGAAATGAAGGAGCATCGATTGTCTGGACTGGTTTGAGACAACTTTTTATTCTCCACGTCGGCCTTTATTACCACGCGGATAAATTTAATTTTCGCGCCACCTGCCTTATAATACTTTCTCGTCTTTCTCAACGACATCTTGGTCAGCTTGTACCTCAGCGCTGTCAGTTTGCAGAGCTACGATTCCTGGGTGCAGCCCGCCGGTGGAAAGTTTAGAAGATGGGGGAATAAAAAATATTGATCTTGTAACACATGTCTCGCAAGGGTTAGCCTACATTCCCGAGGTTTGTCAACTCTCCGTCCTAAATCAACAGAGGCCGACGCCTTGCCTTTCGGCTCTGTTGACACCGTCTTTTTGCCCCCCGTTTACGTCACGTTTACGACGCTCCTCGGCAACGTACGCCTCGCCGAACAATCTCCGCCGGCGGCGCGAGGGCGAATTCCTTACTCGCGTAAAAGTCGATTGCGTGCCGCTGAAATGCGCCGATGGAACGTGGCACGCTGGTCGGAGTTTCTAAAGAAACTTATTTTTCCATCTAAACGTTTCCACACGCTCGACAACCGACGGCAGACGTTCGCTTCCAGTCTGCGCCTGTTTCCTCGGTTCGCTCCGTGAGAAAGCGAATATTTGCATTAACGCGAGCGTTTCCCATCTCGGAATTTTCGAGTCTCCGCAAACATTCGTGTCTTGCATTTTTTAAAACCGTCGATTTTCGCAATTTTCATAATATGTGCAAGCCGCGCGTTTTATACCTTTCGCGAGAGACGCACTGTGAATTCGGCATGAGTTCCTGTGTTCGGACGAAAGCAACGTCATCGTTGATGTTTAAAAAATGCGAGGAACAGCTGCTGCCGGACGATGATGGATGTTGGATGCCTAACAGCGGGATCAGTTAGGCCCGCTTTACATACGCTTTAGCAGCGCACAATGTATGGTTCTCTAACCAGTTAATCAATTTCACATCCTGTACGGCTATTTTAGTCGTATACACGTCCATCCGTTTGCATCGCGAGGACAATGAGAGTCGTGGCGTGTAATGGGACGACGGGTTCGGCCACCGGCTTGTAAATCATAGGGTTTTACTACTTAACGACGCTTCGGCGCACCGCGCGAAGTGTAATTGCGCCGTGTCTCACGATTGTGTCGCATTTAAAAGAACATTGCAGAGCACAAGAATTTGATTTAAATGTTGACAAGAAAAATCCTCCGTAAAGTTCGTAGCAAGTGATTTTTTTTTTATTCGACAAATTCTCGTTCGTGAAACTTAAGCCTGTGTAATTTGCTGATCTATGGAACGTAATTACGCGCTGTATTTTTTATTGTTTTATCGTGCTATAAGCTATATGTGCCCAACGCGTTTTAATGAAAACTGACGTGAATGGTTCACGTCACCTCTATCAACCCTTACGCTTGTGCGCACGCGTTCACGCTCACGGTCTCGCGCGTATACACGTCACATGCATGCGGGATTAATTTTTGCTCACGAAAGACCATTGACAGCATGTCTAGAGCCACTCGAGACGTGCTTATTCGCACCCTCATTAAGTGCATCAAATGCCTCCTTTTTTAACCGGCGGCGACTCTTTCTTCCCGCCTCTCGTGCAGGCAATTTTTCTTAAGCCTTGTCTGAGGAGACGGTCTTTGACTTTGGCGAATTCACACGTCGTAGCCCTACTTTCTCGCAAACGATGCAAGCATAAGAAGTATCACGTAGTTGAATGATTATTGAGGTGACTCATGAAAAGAGTTCTTTGATCTATTTATAATCGTAAACCTGTCGATTTAAACTTTGTGTCAACCTCCCCTTCAATCTACGTTCATCAATATATTCACTAAACATTTATTTGCCATCGTACACAGCGTACGAATTATCCTGCACTTGAAACACGCAACTATTCGCGAATAATTAGAGCGAACGAAGAATCGGAGATGACGGAGTTAAAGGACCACCGAGAGACTAACCAACCAATCGTCGCGTTGCATAGACGCGCTTTCCGCATTCGAGAATTGGCGAATTTCATTAAACCTACACTTCAACTCAAACTACAGCGTGCTGATTAGTTTTCCGGCGAATCAGGCGCGGCGGCGATTCTCAAGCCGGTCAACCAACCAACATCTGGAAGCTCGCTAACCGTCGAGAGCACAGAGAATCCCCACATTATCCGCATAAACCGCGTACTTTCGACTGCGTCTAATATTAATGAGAAATTGTAGGAGACTATATATGACCGCGGTTTAATCTCCTTAAGATCAGACGCCGCCATTAAATATTTACCGGGCGGGGATAATGGTGTCCTGCGCTAGCATTGTTTCGTCGCTGCGGTAGCCCCCGATGAGCATATAGCTATATAATTAATAAAAGCAATGACGGCAAACGTTGGGAAAGTAACGGAAAGGAACAAAAAGCCGAGGAAAGGGTGGCGCTTCATGACGACGGGAGGGGTACGCGGCGAGAGGACGCCCCCGGAAATGAGCATTTGCACGCCCGGCGGAGACAGCGTGGCTCTGAAAGAAATTGAATCCTTCGGCGAAATCACCTGTTAGGGTCGCTGTAAAAAGGACCTTGTCCTACGTACCGTTCTTCAAAGGCAAGCGAGAAGAAAGGAAGAATCCTGGCGCTTTTCTTGCGTCAAATTGGCACTCCCCTGTCACCCTCCGCCATGCTTCCCCTCTTTCTCTATGGCGTTGCACCTTGTAAAGAAAGCTACTCGGAGCTCGATAATACTCGGATAATTAATCTGGTCGGATTATCTCGGCGTCGCGTGTGCAGAATTAACGCTAAATCGATCCGGTGACCGCTTGTGAGCGCAGCTTTTTCCTCTCTTTCTTTTCCTTTCTTTTTTCTTGATGAGATATACAGTCTCTAATGTTTGAAATAATTATACAAACTTGAAAAATAATTCCCCGAGTGTAAATTAAATTGCAGAATAAGCGTTACGAGAACAATACAACAGTATGAAGAAAACAGCAGTATTTAAATTCTCAAATACAGATTATTGTGAAAAGTTTGTAAAATGATCACAATTCCCTTTTTTTTCCTCTCTTTCTCTTTTTTATTCACTTATTCATTTACTCATTCGCTCGCTCGCTCATTCTCTTTCTCTCTGAAATGATTAAATGTAATTTTGCCGCTTAAATGCGATTGAACTTGAAGCGGTCAGAATCGAATACAGAACAATCGCATTGATTTGGGACCGTCGAGAGCGTTGTACGTTCGATAATGAATTGTAGAATCGACCCTCGTGTGATTGCTTCACCGTTAGCGTTATGGTACATTTTGCAGGATTTCGTCGAGTGGTACGCTCTGTACCTGTACGTCGAACTCCCTTTGGAGAAATTTCCAGCGGACGTCCAATATCGACGTGGCCATGTATTCGGCCAGGCCATACGATATAATGGCCGAGCAAATTCCAAATTGTGACATCCCCGAGCGCGTGTAGTGTCACGTGTCACATGTCAGAGATAACCGACGGACTCGTTATCATATCTACGGGACACGTCGGTACGAAATCGACGGGCGCACACCGCGTGGCCACTCGGATCTATCCAAATACCGTAACGGGACGATGGGATGCGCTAACGACCACGGCACGAAATTAATGATGCTCGTCTGAACTATCGAATAACAGTACTTAGGCTCTCATTACCCGAAGTGTTCCATTACGGCGCGGTAGGTTAACGAAGGGCGCCACAGATCATCTGTCTTCCGTTACGTTATCATCGCGCGCTGTTGTACCTCCATTGCGTAAATATCAACGTTACTCCTGGAGATGCGTAAACAGTCTCCCGTTTCTCGTTACACGATCGCGAGATTGTTTTCACTGATACACGTCGGCGCGACGGCACGTTACATACATACGTCTCGTAGGCGCCGAGTAATAAATTTGTAAATCAGCATGCTGCTGGAAATTAACTGGAAGTTTCGCTAAATTTTTCACCCCAGCCGAAGCGCGATGTCGAGCCGCTGTCAAAGCCGGAACAATTTTTCTGCCCGCCCGTCCGACGGGGTCTCATATATTCGGGGTGCGAGTGCGATAAAATTTAAAATATACGACGACACCGCTGCCGCCGCCGTCGCTGCGAAGTGGCTTTAAATTTCCGTTACGCGCCCGCCCAGGTATTTCGAGTTATGGACTCCTTTCTGATCCGCCTTACGCCTGCCATTTTTAACTCGCCTTCGTCATCCCTTCTGGCTGGCTGGTGGGTGTAACGCTCTTTTAATATGCGTCCATGTATAAGCATAATGTTATGCGCGATCGTTAAGGACGGTATCGATCTTACGCGAGTTGTAAACCTCTAGTATATGTTAATCCTGAGCTCGGCATATATCATACCGAAATAAATTTCTATCTTAGATTCGAAAAATAATTGCAGCCGCTTGTTTTTGTAGTTCAACTCAGAATTACTTTGCTCTCTAATTGGAAATATTAGTCGTTTGGAGACTTTTAATAAGGTATTTAATTTTAATTAATTCCGATATACCCAGCGAATATCAATTTGGTTTAATGGCATATTGAATAAGCGACGGCTTTACTTTCAGTTGAAGGTATAAACGCGTACATCCAGCTAAATATAAATCAGAGCAATTCCATGATGTTCCCAGGGATTCGATCTGCAATTAAACTTGTACCGGCAAAACTCGTTAATGTGAGCTTTATCGTCAGTTACGATGATATTAAATCGGATAATTTCTATTGCTCGAATATAATATCTGATTATATTATTTCGTTCTATTTAATATATACATGTATACATACATACATATATATATATATATATATATAATATATTATGTATACATATATACCCCAGAGTTCTACATTTAATAAGACATTATGATAAAATAATTAATAAATTTTAATATTATCAATGACAAATTTTATTTAAAAGATTCGAATAACCTGCTTTCCAATATATGCAATGAATCTGCGCTGATCGAAAAAATTAAGCACGTTCTAACGAGCTGACGGATTTTATCAATTGAATAAAAATGACGGCATTTGTGTGAGTGTTTGCATGCGCTGGAGCGCCACAAGCAGTCTGAATCGGTTTAGTGTCGAATTCGTTACTATCACAGGGAACCGCGCTGGTCGAACAACATTTCTAATTAATCCCGGAATAAACAAAATGCTTCGTCGTTTCGCAAATATGCGTTAGCCCGAATTAACGATCAAAGTTAGGCGCGACGATTCTGTCACATAACAGAAATTAAAATCGACGGCCTGTAATCACGGGGGAATAAACTTGCAACTTGCAAAAATTCTCAATATATTGTCCGACGAAAATGTCGTATAACAATATTTCGCAATTTAAACGCTAATTCCGATAATCCTGAAAAATCTTTCTCGTCGAGGTTTACGCTACTCCTATATCCACGTTTTGATATATGAGATTAGAACCATCTATATCTAGTTTAGCCACGCGATCACTAGCGATTGTGGCTGTTTACATCAATAACGGGTACGTTAATGCGAATAACATCAATAACAACACGCTCGATTGCAATAGGAGGGGGGGAGGAAGGGAGGGGAATCAGTTTCGCACAAGCCTCTCGCAGATCGGACAAACCGCGACTCGCTTTGTTCGCGATTTATCGGGTCCAGTACAAATGGGGTCGTAGCTATCGCGCTATTCTGCGCACGATGTGGTGCGACAGCACGTTCAAAAGCGTCATTTCGATTTCACACCGTCGATTTCGACAGGCGAAACGATCGCTAGACCGTGCTCGCGTTACAATGTGCCCGGTTCACTGTTTACCGACGTTCGTATAAGAGCAGGTAGATAGCGTTTGAAGGGCCGGGAAACTCGTCAACTCGGTTTTGTTCGACTAACGAATTCGAAAAACGATGAGTGAGTCGCGAATGGGAAAAAAAATCTGCAGTCATTGTGCGTCGATGGAAAACCCAGAACCCTTTCCTCCGCGTCGTAAACTCTTCGTCAGTTTCACGTTTCTCGAGCTTTTGCGTTCTAACGTCCGCGAATTACGCGCAGAGCACGACTGTTTTCCTCAAAATGATCGAATAACGTTTTGCGAAAGGAATTCAGCGAGTTAGATTCCCGACAATACGCTCGAGCACTCGTCACTGATGTCACTCTAATCCGTGCACGACAGAAACAACGCGATAATCTGCGAGCGGTAATCAGGAACGGGGTTGTAAATAGTGAAAAGGGAATGTTGCCTCTCTCCCTCCTTCTCTCTCTCTCTCTCTCTCTCTCTCTTGCTCTCTGTCTCTCATAGCACATGTTTCCCTTTAATGGCACCGACGTACGTATATACACCCGGTGGAAGGAAAGAGGAGGGGGGTCGTATGGTGCATTATGCGCCCTCATTGTACCCTCGGCTCTTCTCCCTTCCACTATACTCTACGAATAATCCTCGCAACAGCGTAACCCCATTAATAAAGCGCTATAAATATTCATCCGTTTGGTGATTTACGGGTTGACCGCGGATATATGGTAAAAAAGTGTTCTTTGCGAAAAATTTTAATGCCGCCTCTTGCGGCGGCCATTACGGCTGACCCGCGCTTCTTTCCGCTCAGCCGATATATTTTACTTTTGCGGGGGCAAAAATTAAAAGGGAGTAGAGCGTACCTATTCTCTTCCCCCATGGGTGCGGCCGATGTATACGTATATAATATACATATACTTGTATACGAGGGCGCGTTCCTTTTAATAACGGCGTCTGCGACGTAATAAGGCATTTTAGGCACCTGAAACAGTATTTTCGGCTCTAATATTCTTCGCGAGCCAATTTCATCTTGGGTTTACGTAGCTAAAAGATGCTCTTAAATCTTAATTATAAGCCACGATAATACTGCTGGGTTTTTTAATACGACCAGCGTCCTTGGGTTATAAAGTAAGTTCACGATATATCATGAAAAATTTGTTCAGAATTTATCGTTCAAAACAGCTATCAGGTCGGAATAAATTTATTTATATAATTCTCAAATGAAGATACATCAATTGTAATGTTCATCTTTTCGTTAAATTAATGTTTCCTTCGCACACACGCAGAAATTAATATTTTAAACAGAAAATTTATTCTTAAATTTCATTTATCATTTTGCGTTGCGAAAATTAAATTATTTTTTTTGTTTAAAGTGCTGAAAGTGTCTTTGGACAATTAATATTCTCTTAGAGGTAATAGTTGAAAGTGGAAAACGAAATGTATTTTTTATGTAAACTTCAACTATACGGATCTTTTTTATGCAGTGTCTAACGGGCGAGCTTATTGTTTTTGGTCGGCGCGGAGTTAGCTTCATTATCTCACTTAATGACGCCTTTAATATCAAACGCTCGCGACATCGTCGCTACGCGAACGAGCACTATTTGTATGACTAAATTGGTTGGGCGTTGCTAAAAGGGATGTCGAGAGGAGCGAGGTGCTCGTTCGTACAAGCCACCCTCGGTGGGAAGAGGGAAACTCGGTAGGGGTCGGGCGCGCTCGCAGAAGTTGAGTTTTCTGTTATTACCGTCGTGCATCTATGAAATTGCACGTTACCTTCAAGGAAACTTCGCACGAGAATTGAGGCATTCATAAAGATATTAATAATTGACTTGCACAACGCTCCGACATGGCTGAAGGCAAATCTTGCCGTTCGCTCGACAAATATTCGCCAAGCCGATTATCTTCTGTCTAGAGGTCCCTTTCTCTCCGTAATATCTCTTCTTTCGTTTCAAAGATTCGTAAGATAGATTTTAGAATATTTTAAGCGCAACATGTCGCGCTCTCCAATTCCCAAAAGATTAAAATGTAAAAAGAGATATAATTGACATTGTTCCATTAATAATGATTTTCCGGTATACCTAGATCCCGAACTTAAATTAGACAGCAAAACATTTATTACGGTCGGGTAAAAAGCTCTTAATCCAACGTCGCGCGACCAAACTCGTTCGCGTGAACGGTCGGGGCGATAGGACCGGAAACGAGGACATTCAGACTAACTCTTCGTTCCGTGAGGCGGTGGTCTCGAATCTCGTTTAATACAGCGGGAGCGCTGTTACGGCGCGCCGCCGTTCGTATGTGTGCGGTATATGTAGGAGGAGAGGATACGAGATCCGCGCGGGCTGCACATACGAGAGATGCACGCCTGGATACACGCGCGCATACGGACGAGCGCGCACGGCCAATCGCTTTAGAGAGACGGGTCGGTCCGACGATAACGAGCCCGCAACAGCAAAGGAAACGGAACCTCGCGGAATATGCGTGCGGAATTTTTCATGCAATCCTATAAATGGAGCGCGGCATCGGGAGGCTGCCGCGCTACGTCGCGGATCGGAGTCCCGGGTTCGTGTTGCTGCCGAGGGTTCTGGTCGACCAGGACGACCACCGCCGCGGTATAGTATACGCTCTTCGTGCACTGGTTGCACGTCCCATTGCGCAAATGCGCCATTTGGATTCCCACCGTCGAGCGCCCGCGCGCGCGAGAGATGTATTTTATGGACGGTTATACGATATACAGGGTGCACCGGCATCGCCGAATGTAATTTCCGGGTGGGGAATTCATGACGGATTTAGGGCCTCGATTTTTCCGCGGCCAAGGTTGCGGCTAATTCTCGAAATTAAATATTTCAATAGAAAAACTCTACATTTAACTTTTAACTAGATTAGAATTGAAATTGAAATTGCCAAAGAATCAAGATCTTTCAGGTTGTAATTTAATTGTAATTTACCAGTTACTTTACCAGAAGTTGCCTTTATCAAAGCAATTATTATTTTCTAAAATTTGTTGTCCAATATCTACGAATATCTCTCGAAATACGGTTGTACGGTTGTTTAAGGACACTCTATATATACATGCGTTTCCGGAAGTCCATTTCCAGTTTCATGGATGGAGGTGTCTGGAGCTGCTGGACGTGTTTTTGGTCCCTTCGGCGTCCCGTATATTTAATTGGTTGTCGCCCTTCGGCCACTGGGGATCGCGCACGAGATTTCGGTTGTGTCTACTCAAAGTGCTTCTCCTCTTTCACGAGACAAGTTGCAGGAAGCAGCATTATAGGGGAGCATGCATATAGCCTGCGGGTACCTCGATACCGGATTGGCATTATTCTAACGATATTCCGCCCTTCGAGTCGATAAGATACGAATTTCCTCGTCGAGCATAGCGAACACGAAACGCTGAAGAAATACGGTTAATCACGTTTCGTCGGCCGCTTGATTTTTTCCTGCCCTTCGTGCATGCACCTGCCGTTCTTTGTGTCATCCGTGGATCATGTAGTTAGCCGCTCATTGTTCCATCCGCGGATCTCGCTGAAAAGTTACGGCCGCTCGTCGCGACGACGGCGTACACGTCGAGTTGAAAAAGTTATCGTCGCCATAAAACCCGAGGTAACTCGATTTCGTGGTCCGTTCACGATGCAGCCTGGTACATCCAGAATGTGAACAACTGCAGCCCTGCCATAATTACTTGAATTCAGTTCGAGTAGGGTGTCGCTCGGATCCCGCTTTATTGGCTTGTACGCCCTTTAATCAATGCCAGCCGACCCTCGCAATAGATTCTACAGGTACAGCGATGCGCGACGTCGAAGACAACGATAGTAACTTCCGATTGCAAGGGTTGCCGACGTTCGTGGCATCTGACTGCCGATTGAAATTGCGGGGCTGCAGTGAGGTTCGTAATCACCATAAGCGCAACCGCCTGCGTCTATGGGAATTAGCAAGTCTATTAGAACACACGCCGCGATGTACTATCGTTAAGTGATAGATGATTTGAAGCCATGAAAATGTCAGATCGCGACACTGAGAGAATTCGTTTGTAAAACGAGTATTTATTGAAATTCTCTTATTAGTGAAACAAGTTTATTTTCTTTTACTGATTGGCTGCTAATAAAAATTACAGTATAAATTGCGATTGCCAATAATAATCATCTAAATTTGACAGAACTCGATCTCCATCGGCTGGGATTCGATTTATCAAAGAAACAGTTTTGAGCAAAAGCAAAAAGAACGGAAGGCGAATTATCAAACTCGCGAATAGAACGTCTTCTTTGATAATCCGAGAAGATCGATGACGACGGTGGGCGACGTCGTAAAAAGGAATTTATCGACGTACGTCGTGACCAATAAAAACGGGTGTAAGTAATGTCTCGAGGATGCGGTTAGCACGCCGGTGCCCGAGGTCTTTAATTAAGGGAACACTCGTGGCACAGTGTCGCCTTGAATTTTGCAATGCAGCCCTTTCTAATTAGGGAAGTGTGTGTGTGATACTTTTCTAATTAAAAAAGTTTTGCGTCGCAAAACAGCTCGTCGCTCTTCTGCCGTAGAAGCCTTCACGTTCGCGTTTGCATCGGTGTGTAAATGTAAGCCGAGATAAGCACTTGAGAATTAACGACATCGACGAAGCAGAGGCGAAGGCCTCGATTATATCCTTCGTGAGAGATTTAGCAAATAGATTATCGCGCAATCGGATCTCCAAGATCCGTTATTCGTTCGAGTTCTTATTGCTACTCAATTGTTTCTCTCGGTGAATCGCGGCCGACGGCAATAACGGCGAGATTGAACGTAAAGTCGCTGGTAGGATTCTTTTTCAATGATACTCTAGAATAGACTAAGAGTTCTGATGGTATTTATGGCAACATCGTCGAAACGATCCGAAAAGGTCCGACGCAAGGGAAAAAGAGAGAAACGACCCGAAGTGGCATTTCGAAAGTTTCTCATTCTTGAAGCCAAAGTTTGCCTTTGAGGGTGCGATGAAGCGGGAGCGGGAGGGCGCGTCGAGGGAGTCTCCTCACCTGTCAAGTGCAACCTGTTATCGAGTTACTTAAAGCGGGCCCCCGCCCGGTAAACGTACCGTGATAAGCTCCGTGCAGTTACGTCAAAGTGAGGTATGGCGCTTGGGAAACGCGAAGTTTCGCGTACCTATACTTTGTCGGCGTTCTCAGGTGCGCGTCGATACACGAGCATGCAAGGGCCGAAGAAGAAGTAACCTTCGGTTTACTTTAGACGCTGATTTTCTCATTCATCCGCCCTTCTATTACAACTCGATAGAAACTCCTCCCAGGATCCTAATTAAATCCGCGTTGAAAGGATACCTTCGACGTGTCAGACACACGAAGCTATTTAGCTACGTTTATTAAATAACATTTAAAAAGTATATTTCATTACATTTAGATATTTAGATTTAAAAGATATAATCTTAAATAATCTTAAAAGATATATTTTCTTTATTTAGATATTTTAGATTCAAAAGATATCGCCTCTCGCTAATTGCGGAGTTATTCAAATCCATATTGAAATTTGGATATTCTTTTAAATATGCAACGTATTAGATGAGTTAGTTCCATTAAACGGTAAATAAAATACGTTCCCTCTTGACATTTTGGACGTCTCGCATATTAATGGCATGATATCGTCGTATAATGTGCGTCGTATAATCACGATAATTACGCAACATCGTTTTTCCGGAATGTACATTTCGATGGGAATGACAGCGCCTATCGGGGCGGAGAGACAGACAGGCAGGGTTGCCCGGACTGTCAGGTAAATGAAGCAGGAATACGCGAGAATGGCAGCGAGCCGCCGGCGGAGAATAGTTCGCAAAGTTAGGAGGCAGTTAGATAGCTATGGCGTGACGACATTAATAACACCTTATTAGCCCTAGGCGCAGCCGCATTCCGTCTGAAGATAAATGAGATCGCGGTCGACTCGCCGCCAGGTACACCTCACAGCGTTATCGAGAGCAAAACCGTGAATTCCACTGTGACGCCCGCGAGGATCAGATTTCCGTGCGCTTTTCGAGCGCGCAGATTTTCAATGATTTTCCGATGCGTTGGATAACGTACGATATACGGAGAGATACATTATTGCTTTAGAAATAAAAATAAAAATCAGTTTAAATCAATATTCACCGATAAATATGCTCGTTAATTACGCTGCAATAATTCGCGCGATATCTAATAAAAAATTAATTATTATTCATAATATGTAACTGTGCGACTTATGCATTCGCATTTTTAATTGATATTCCACGGTATATTTTATTCCGATGCTTTTATTATTCGATTGATTGTTTACGCATTTTATATGGTTATTGTTACGTATTGACTCGATATATTATTCGAACCGCTTTGATTAAATTCGGTGGACGAGATCGTCAGGTTTTATCAATAGGATATAGCTTATCAAGGCTTCCTAATTAATGACAACAAATTAAGCAAATAAATGGTGTAATTAACGTTACGGAATGGCTGTACTAGTATACTACGCGTTATATCTGTACCTTAATTAGTTAGGTTGGTTTGCGCTGATCATACATCTATATATCTTCATCAGTGTAACTGTTTACATTTCATGTCTATAGACACTGATTGTTTGTAGAATGCAGAAACTGTGTTACGCGATAGTTTCTATAGCTCGCCAATTCAGGGACGAAACTGCGCAACGTCAAAGAAACAATAAACTTTTATAATTAAACAGCATAGTTTTGTAATTAAAAACAAAACTTTCGTAATTAAATATGCGAATCGCACTGAATTGCTACTGCTGAACCGCTGCAAAAGCTCGATTCGCTAAACTAAATCAGATTTCGTGCGCTGTTTTATCTCGATTTAACATTCTCGATTCTTCCACACTTTCCTAATGCTTTCTAAAAACATGAAACATAATTGTAATATGTCTGAAAATTCGTCGGCTACGTTCTAAAATGCCCAGATTCGTTGCTGTTCGACTTTGATTTTATTCGATATCAAAGTTTCAAGTTCAATAAAGTATTTCGTAGTCGCGGACATGGCGTGTTGGTCGCCGATTGGACCGATACATTCGGCTGGGAAAGGCGGCGTGACGCCGCGCTGCACCGGACGAACGGACAGAATCAAATAACGGAACGCGGTTTGTTTGCAAGCCATCCCTGAACGGCCGGCAGAAACATACAAACCATTCCCCCGATACAGATACGAGCGATTCTCCCTTCGCGCTCTCTCACTGTACCCTACCGTCGGTACCTGCCCTCTCCGTCACCCTTCTCTCACCCTCCCGTTCTCCGCCCTTGCAATCTGGAGGCTAGCAGAACACGGCAATCAGCACGAGCTGCGACAGATACGCACCCCGCATACAGATATCCGCGGTTTTATTTGGGGCTTTTGGTTAGAAGACGCACGCAAACGACCGCGCGAACACCGGGTGGTTCTGCCACCGGTTACTGACACGCCTACAACTCCCGTAGAAACTCATTTTAAGGTCGCTGGGTGTGTCGCGGGGACTAATCCGACTCTTGAGTGATTTTGCAAACTGGGGAAGGAGCTAATTAAGGGTTTAGCTACGTGCGGGACGGGTCATTCGGACGGACTATTGCGTGGGCGAGGGGACTTTCCTTCTGGCAGCGAACTCTCGGAAATGAGTCGGTTAAATGAAAAGCGAAATTTGTACTTTCTGTATTATGATCGTCTGTATGTAAATTCGACATTTCGTGTATACTGACACAATATTTACTGAATACTTAATACAATTTTTTTCGAGTATTAAGCGGACATTATTTTAAATTAGATGATAAAAAATTTTGGAGAAATCTAACTTAAACACATATACTGTAAAAAATTAGTGTAAAAGTACATGTAATTTTGAGATTCACTGTAATAGTTTTAATTAATTTATGTCTAATTTTGCAGTATAAAAGTAAAACTACTTAATTTGTTTTTTATAGTGTATACAGTGTAAAAAATTTATTAGAAATTAAAAACTTATTTTTACTTTTGACTGTAATTTTGAATGTAGTTTTGAATAGTTGCAAAATTATAAATACGTAGAATTTTGCAACTATTATAGTGAATCTCACAATTACGTGTAATTTTATAGAAATTATGAGATTCACTATTGTGTATACACTGTAAAAACAAATTAAGGAATTATTTTTACTTTTATACTGCAAAATTAGATATAAATTAATTTAAAACTATTACAGTGAGTCTCAAAATTACATGTAATTTTACACTATTTTTTTACAGTGTGGACATCAATGCGATATGTTAGATCATTAAGAGCAAACGTATAATCGGCTGTTACGTTCATCAAATGAAAGAGTAACTTTTTTTTTTATCTCCGAGATAAATAAAGACTAATAGGATACTTGTGAAGAGACGATAATGATAATTATAAAACAGCAATTTTAATGAGTCGACTCTTCGCTTAATTATGTTTCGCACGATGCAAGCAAAGCAAATATGAAGGGCGTATAATGAGCTACGCTTGATACTTCCGATGGTTCCGATACGCGTGGCTCTCGCAGCATCAAAGCCGATATTCCTCGTTTAAAAAAGGTCGTGTAGTCATCGAGCCACGGAATTCGCAGGACAATGAAACGACGTAAAGAGAGAAAGAGAGAGAGAGAGAGAGAGAGAGAGAGAGAGAGAGAGAGAGAGAGAGAGAGAGAATGTGTGTACAGAAACACATATATCCGTCTGCCGCGTTAAAAAGTGCGTGCACGTCGAAATTCGGTGGCAATCGCGTCGGTCACGTTTGCTGCGACAGTGGCTGTCGCTCGCATCGCCTGATTGCGAGCAACTTAATGAAGACTGGCGGAGCGCGTTTCAATTTGCACGTATGACGCTCGTTTCGTCGTCGCCGCCGACGACGACAAACGCGGTTGTGCGGAAGGAGTGTGGTGACGAGTGCCGTCGCTGCACGGCTGTTTCCGCGGATGCGAAAAATATTAAATTCCCACGGGTATCTCATTTTGATCTCCGCATCTCCTAGCCGGCACTGAAGACAGATTGCGAGCGAGATATACCTTTTCAGACAGCGCAAATATATGAAGAATACCGCAGAAATGTCTCTCTAAGACCCATATTTATAATCATTACGTGATATCTCAAATCAAAAAGTGTAACAGGTGAGATAAATCAGAATAAAGATTTAGAGACAGTTCAATAGTCGAATCAGAAATCAACGAAAAGTATGCAGTTGATTGTGAAAAATGGAGCAATTATTGCTTGACGCGAAACAGATGCACTGATTAAAACATTTTTATTAAAACATTGCGGAATATTTTGTAATATTACATGTAATGAGTCAGTTATTGAACTTCGCAATTATATAAATGAAATAAAACAATAATTTATTCACCACATGATTGCTCCGTCTGATGCCTTTCAATCACCTTTCTTTTTCTCTCGAAGCATTCATATAACACAACACTCGCGAAAATACGATTAATTACGATCGCGCGTATTAATCACCAGAATAAGATAATTGCACTTTGCATGGCACTTGCCTGACGCCGCACGCGACCCGTACTTTATTATTGTACGTTGCGATGGAATCCGATTGAAACGCAACCACAAAAATATGTAAAAAAAAAGCTCTATACATGGTGTGCCTGTGAATCTCATAAAATGAAATATCGAACAGCGGAGGATTTAAATAAACCACAACGAATCAGTACCATGAGGTTGAAAAATATTAAAATAAGAATCTAATTGCGATCGTACTTATTAATTAAAGTTTCGATATCGTTAATATAGTATAATTATAAATAAAGTATATACATTTCGACCGTGCAATGCAATATATATATATTATTAACAAACAGTTAAAGTATTATTTTCTATCGTTAAAATCACTAAATCGATTTGCGTGATATTTTTCGTGTTCAATTTAAAAGTAAGATAAATAAGTAACATTTAGATTAGTGAAAAATTCAAAAGTTAAAAAAGTTTTGTTGTGATATCATTTAACTGTTAAATAACTTATTGCCCGTAGAAATATCATGATAAAATAATAATTTATGATTTCCATTCCCTTCAATTTTGTAAAATAAATCCTATTGTTTCGATTTTGTAAAATAAATAAATCACGCAAAATACTCATTCCATAAATTCCAGCACTTATAATTATTAACCGCAAGGGAATTAATTAATTGCGGGAATTAATTAATTGCTGATATAATTGCTCATAAAAAATAATCGCGTTTAACATCTTTTGATACTTGACATGTAATTTCAATGCGAAGATACAGAGCAGTGCGCGTTGTCTGTCAATCAACTCGAGTCTCGTTCCGTGACAATATGGGGCGCAGTAGCATATCAAATGCCAAGACCAAATATACAAGCCAGTTTCATCGATATGAAATATTTAATTGTGAAATAAATCAATGTTAAATATTAAGTTTTTTTCTATTTTAAGTCAGTTATGAGTATGCAATCGATATAACATGACCTTTTTTACACATAAATGATTCGTATATTTTGCGTTGTCAATTACAAGTTATATTTAAAACAAAAGTTCAAAGTCCGATGCATTAAATATGTATATTCAAATTAAAATATTATTTTTAAAAATATTTATATTATAGAAATTATAATTTTTGCGATTTTTTTGCTCTTAAAAATAATTGTATTGTATTAGAATTTAAAAAGTTACGAGAAGTTACGATAGCTCAATTAAAAATTATTAATTAAATTAAATTATTAATTTAATTATTAATTAAATTAATTAAATTAAAAATAAAAAAATTAGTTTTAGAAGTAAAAAATAGCAAAAAATTAGTAAATAATTCTCATGTTTTACTGGTTATGTTCTGATAATTTGGCACAGATAGCTTTATATACCTACCTGTATATTAAGTTATTTGTGCCAAATTATCAGTACGTAATCATTAAGGTATGAGAATTAATTGCTAATTTTCTGCTATTTTTTGCTTCTAAAAATAATTATTTTGCTTTACTTTTTAAAAAGTTACGAGGTATGTAAAAATAACGTATACGTATATCATATATGATATATTCATTATAGAATAACAAAAAATTTCGCGCGCGAAGCATGCGTCCACCATCACTAGTGATAAAAAATGTAAATAAAACATAATTTATGATATCTTAGGACGCGACACTTTTCTTTGCCGTCTTGATTATAGTAATATTCTGCTATATTTAAATTCCCCTTCTTCATTTTTTGCAATCGCCCTTTTCTCTAGAGAAGAGAAAAATATCTGTCAGATATATTTCCCCGGAACATCTCCAGATTCGCCAAAATCGGGGAAGAGGCTAGTGCGGATTTGAAAATGAGGTGACGAGCAATTTAAAAGTTTTCCCAGGGTATCGGCGGCCGTGCCAGCTAGTCGAGGCACGTAGGGGTGGTTTTTATGTTGCTTCTTTGAGATTCAAGACACCGTTGTTTTCTACATTATAACATGGAATTCACGTTACGTTTGAAAAAGCAGGATACTTTTTCAAAATTCGAACTGCAACAAGTGCAGCGTGTGAGGAGACTCAAACTCCTCTATGTGTCTTTTTTTTACTCGTGTTTGGCCACTTTCTTTCCGCAAAATTCAATTCCGCGGAACCGTCGAAAGCGAGGTAGATCCTGGGAAGCAAGCGACTGAAAATCCGACTGTGGCGCATTATATTCGATTCGTTTGCGGATTCGAGACCGAGGATTCGCCGTATCGTAATAACTGGCGAAGTGAAAAATTTCAGAATGCTACGCCGTCATGGAAGATCCGTATGCACGGCACGGAAGAGACAAGTTCCTGGAACTTTTAATTGACTCCTTTTCGAAACTTAACAGACGTGACTTTGATCGTCCTTCTCTCATCTCTGCTGTCCCGCGATCTCCTTGGAAACTTTCAGTTTCGACAGCTACGAAGAATACTTCCTGGCGCGACGTCAGATGTTCTTATTCGGGGGATCGGCAGACGGGGAAGCCAAGAAAATCATCGGTAGATCCTCGCTTACGACGATATTCGTATGCCGTCGATGCGACTTGCGACTTATCTACTCGGTGGCCGTACGAGCATGCGTTTAACAATCGTACAATCGACATTTCGAGCATATTATTCCCCCTGCAATCTCTGATCGAAATATCTGAACAAAATTGCTCGGTCTATTTTCCACTGTATTATATTCGGAATTTCTTTCGATTGCTCGATATCGAATATAAGCTCTGGATATTGTATCGGTTTATTCGATGACCTGACGATTAAAAATAATTCCGCAGAAAAATAAAATACATGTTTTTGTTACATTTTAGAGAAATCTAGTCTGTCGTGTAAATAAATTTTACTTAATCCCTCTCTCTCATTACTACAGTCCATGTATACTGTATAAATTCCGAAAACATGCAACGCGTGATACGATTGTTTACGATTTAACGTTTCGATCTATCTATTTTACGCCACTTACAATCCGATAAAATTAAATTTTGTTTTCACGGCAGCACTGCGATACAGCGATAGAGCGATTTCTAAAAGCTTCCTATTTTTGTATTTGCTTCTTTAAATACTTAAAGATCAATATGCAGATGGCTATGAGAATTTCTTTATTTGTCCGACAAAGAATCTCATTGTTGCATATATTATTTCGTTGAAATTCCGATATCGTCACACATTTAAAAATAATGAAACTAAAGAGAAGGTTGGCGTGACATGAATAAAAGCACTGTTAAGAGAGAAAATTTCATGGAAAAACACATTGAATGAGACAAATTGAAGGGATCGAAAATGGGATAATATAGAAAGTACGAATTTAATATGAAAGATCTTCGTTTATCTTTTTTCTACAATTGTCTCTCCGACTCTATAGATATCAGCATGCACAGATCAAATTTTATGCAAAAATTATTGGACCGTAACATTTTTACACGTGTAATTTACAACTTAAATCCACTTCATGAAATCACATTGTTTACGAGTACGATATTAATAATTCTAAAAGTAAAAAACTAAAGAGATGCGAAATATAATATAATCGAAACGACTCTACAATGGCTGCCAATGGAAGGGCGAGATGAAACATTGTGGAAGAATAGTCATGGCAAAGATATCCGAAAGTGCGGTGAAGATATCTTCTCCGGGCACATTATTATGGGCACGATTCGACATATAGCTTTAGCGGCCACGAACGCATACGAATACGACAATGTAACGGCACGAAAGCTGGCGCTGGCGAAATATACGAGCGACTCGTGTGCATGGTCTGCCCGTACTCGTGCTTGCATGCTAAGAGCATACTACGGCAAGTCGGGCTCGTGCCACGAGCCCGTAAGGGCGTTTCGCTTTTACGCGAAAGTCGGTACGATACCCACGCGCCTTAACCCGTATACGAGCGAGAATCGCGTTAGCAAGCCGCTTACCGGCAACTCGTGTTGCATTTGCGAGGCAAGGCGAGGGTAAGATGAGGCAAGGTAAGGCGGCTCAGCGTCGACGATAAATACGGGTTCACCAGGCGGCTCCTCGTGGTTGGGCGGTATTGAATTTTGCTCGTAGCAACATACGTTCGCGGTTTCGCGGCGGCATCGATACACACGCGCGGCAGTAAATTTGATCGGGCCAATGACGAGTTATTGGAATACGCGGGATATCGCATTCTCTCTCGTCCCCCTATTTGCGTAATTAAATCCGCCCGCTGCGCCCCGGAAATATATTGTAAGTTGCTCAGTTCGCCATTAGAATATTAATTTAATTTCGCCGCGCCCCTACATTACCCTCCCCCGTTACGCAACAAAGTCGACAACGAATGATCCCATAAAAACTAATTTCCGCGCGAGGGCACTGATTAGCGTTTTCTTCCTTGCGGGACGACGGGACACGTTTAAGTCCTATTGCGCAACGATATAATGAGAATGGCGGAGATTCATGGAAGCGATAGGACGACTCTGCGCGTGTGAAGATCGTAGGGACGTTAAGACGCTGAGAAAGAAAAAAATTGCGACATGCTAACACCGTCATGGGCGCGATAATGCCCGCTTAGGAATGATTACGCCGACGATCTAGCACGAGACATACATACGCGAGCCGTATGCGTGTAAGATACTCGAGTTAAATGTACATTATTAAATTTCGCATAGTTACACGTGTCATAAAAACTGGAGCATGACCTCACTACGTGGATATAAATGAGGGAAATTTTCCATGGAAATTCTAAAAACTATTTAAAAAAAACTATTTAAAAAAAAACAATAATCCCGAATAATTTATTCGCCGCGGAAGGCCTCACGTGTGCGCCAGACTCACAAATAATTAAATTGAAATTCGTACTGATTAATTCAGTAGCGATAAATGTCCGTGACGAATTAAAAAGAATAACTCTGATAAAGCAGTTGCTACATTGTAAGCAATAAATTTTACTTTTGATACATTTGGATTAATATTTTCCATGATGTTTGTCGCAGTGTGGCCGTGAATCGAGTGGCGGGAGTGCAACCGCCAGTTTCCGACAATATTGTCATCGGAATGAGTTTCGATCGGGGAAGAGGGGACATGCATTTTAACGACTTTTGATATTGAATCTACGTCCGAAGCAATAAATATTATTCCGCTTGTTCATTACTCGGCAATATTTTGCGTGAATAAATGATTAACGTATATGGGAAATCCAATTCTTCTTCAATCTGCATTTAACATCGATTCGCTTTGAAACCCGATTGAGATATGGCGTACGCCGTTACGTCCATCTTCAGTTGATTCCCGTTTTCATTAGGAGCTATGTATTAATCTCGCTGATAGTGGCTGCTGCCGTTGGATCGAGTTATAGCGCTCGGTTATAGCACGATCCGGCGAAACAATTCGCTTATCAGGAGACGGCAACCGGGGGATTGGTAGACCGTCGTCGGTGCCGGTCCGCGCCGCGTCACGACGAATCTATTCGGTTGTTACAGCTGTCGAAACTATGAAATTCAATGCGGCGAATTTGCATGCTAATCCGCGCGGCATAAACCCGGCATCCGTGTACCTTGCATCCGGATGTGTCTAAGTTGTAATTCAATAAAGACGGCAGTGCCGCCGGTTGTAACGCTGTGACTCGGTTAACTCGCGTTGCTAACGACTTTAACAACGCACACACGATCAATCTCCGGCGCGCGGACGCGCCGTGTTCCTGTGCGTGTGCGTGCGTCCCACTCCCCCACCCTGTGCGCGTGACGAAAATTTTCAGCTAGTAATGTTAGGCACTTGGAAACTATGCTGGAAATTGTTCCACTGCTACGCTACCCGCCGCTCGGATGAGCGGATGAAATCTCCTTGTCTAATGGCCTCGAAGAACAACGAGCGTTTTCAGCGCTATAAACTGCGAACGTAACGATCCGTGATGTTAGAGCGATGATTTACGCACAGGCACCGTTGTCGCAACTTATACCGTTGCAACGTCGAAATTATTGCGAGGAACAGTTCGATAATATCGCCACTGATAACTGAACTATTTAAATGTCGTGCAATATCTCAGCAGCGTAATTTGAGCATCAATTAAAATTGAAATTGTAGTTATCAAATTATAAACTCTCAAAATCGTATAAACAATTACGTTTAAATGCAATCATTTTTTAATGATTTCTATAGGTGATATTAATTTTTATTGTTTAGCTAATTTTCTCCTTTGCTTTTTTATATGTAGCATACTCTGGTAGTTGATATGAAATAGTTAATTGTTATAACGACAAAGTTTAATTATAAAAATTTTTGAATTTTTCCTTCAGCGCCGTTAAAATATTGCACAGCGCTTGTAAAAACGGCGCGTATAAACAAATAAATATATGTTTCATTTGAACGTAAATTCGTATAATTGCACTATACAGTTAAAGTCATACACTATGAGCAAAGTTTAACACTCCCGTGTAGTCTCGGTACGCTTGATCGATAGTCGGCGTCGACGTCCAAGTCGAATTTCTCACGCGCGAATCGCGCTTCGTATGCTCTGGAAACGAGGCAACGATTGCGATGATTCATCTATCACGCTACGCTCGTATTATAACTCCTGTACGGCACGATAAAGCTCATCCCAGTAGTCCGCCTTATGGCATACCGACAGAATTCCATTTAACGTTAAAGGTCTGGCCGAGGGAAAACATTGCCGTGGCGCGCGCGGAGAAGCGAGATAGTCGGACTGAATTATGCTTTCCACCACGGCAACGGCGCGGCGCGGTGGCTCGGGCGATAAGCAATTGTAAGAGAATTATAATAGCACCTAATAAATAAATTTAGATAGCGCGCAATACTTCGTCGCGCATACCGCAATGTATCCATCGGCTATCTCCGAAAAATGGAGATCGTACATTTCCTTTCGCAAGCCGTATTCGGAGGCTAATAAATGAATTCGCGCGCTGCGCGATATTTCAGGGCCGATACCGCCGCGCAACGCGGCCGACGTATCGCAAAAAATAAGTTTTCCACAAATTAATTCTGCATGCGAGATCTTTTTTAAATATATATACCGTACATACATATATACGAAATAGGAATTACTTCTAATTTAGCACGCTTCTTGCATAATATAACCGATAAGAGACTATAAATTACACAAATATCTTATTTTTATCTGAATTTATACTGTATAGCAAAATTATATTTTCACACTATTACGAACTTAAATTTCAGTGAAAAACACAAAAGATCATTGAACCTATTCTTGTGGTTCTCGTGTGCTTTGTATAAAGCTAAGGAACTTGATTTTAATGAAAGTTTAATTCTTATCTTTTAAATAATTGCGAAAAATGTTTAAGAAGATTAATATTCGATCTTAACATGCGGGTTCATTAACATTCTCACTGCTTTTGGGTCACCAGTGTTTCCAAGTTTCAAGACGGTTTACCGCGAGCTAAATTATTTCGGATTTTTATCACCGGGATATAAACCTCTCCGCGAAGACGACATCCGCTCGTGCACGAGGATCAGCCTGGCCGGTATCAGCCCCACGCAACTTGCTCCAGGAAATTCGAGATAGGATGACAGTAAAACGGCAATGAAATGTCTTTGAAATAAAAGCCGGGGGATACGCGTTCGGTGGCGGTTTACGAGTGAACGCGAGCGTATCGGAGACGCGTTCTCGTCACCAGCGACCTCGCCGTCCGACCAATGTAATTTCCGAAGGCTTTGATCTTCGATTTTTCCGACGAGAGTCACCGCGCGAGAATTGACTCTGTGCGGTTCGCCTTTTGTGCACACATGCCAGCTAGCACTGCGAGTAATTTCGATCGTGTGCTCGGTCCATTATGGATAGCGTTGGCCGAGCGAGAGAGAGAGAGAGAGAGAGAGAGAGAGAGAGAGAGAGAGAGAGAGAGAGAGAGAGAGAGAGAGAGAGAGAGAGAGAGAGAATATGTTCTGCGAGATGGAAAAAAGTTCCATAGAGGTTTGCGCTCTTATGATAGAAAGAAGTAATGCTCTTCTGCAATCTTGTACCATTTCACGACGAGGAAACCTTTCGAGTAATTTGTTCATGTATCTTTCAAGCGATACTTTGTTGTCTGATCACGCGATCTCGATGTGATAACACACTTCTATTATAGTATTTGTATTCGACTTAGGCGAAGAAGGTCGAACGATAACGGTACACAATATGACAAATGTATACAAAGACTAAAAACTTTTAGTTATGACGAGTGTTTGCTGTGAAATTGCTGCTTTCAAGTAGTCTCGATCTAACGTTCGTCTTGGACGGATAAAGGTAATACAGTAATGTCGATATCATACACTATTACACATAGATTTTATTGTGAATCATCTTCAAATTTTTTGTACACCTTTTTCTTCAAGAAAAATTAATAAGAATTTTTATTCCATGTTTTTAATTGGCTATTATACATCGAACATCGAATGACTTTGTAAAATTAGTGCCTTTTACTAAGAATTTATCTATATTTTAATATTTAATATAATCCATTTGCAACCTTGGGTCGACAAAACAAAGAAAAAAAATAAGATAAGGGCAATACAGGTAAAATATAATAAAAATTAATATTTCGTTTGTTTTAAATAAATACTTATAGCACGCGCAGAAATCCAATATAAAAATTTAATTATAAAATATTCCTTTATTAGAGATTTTTTCTTTATATTCAATTGAAAAATAAAATCAAATATTTTACTCGGTCATAAGTAATTATATTTTAAATATTATCGTATTAAATAATATATTTTGTATAAAGATTAATTATAATTTGTCTATAAGATATTATAATTGATCTTATCTGTAAGATATCAATCTATACTATTATTATTTGCTAAAAATATGATCTTATTATTAGTATTAATAAGATATTTCTCAGGTTTCTAAAAATGATTATTTTATATGTATATCGTTATGTTACGTATATTCATATTTTGTCAGTTTCCAAATGTAATGATTTTCGTATTGCAATAATAAATATTTGCGTATTTTTGCACACATAAATTTCTATATTGCATTTCTTCTAAAATATAATATTTTTTACACATAAACAGCAAGAACTATTTTTCGCCTAAATATATTTATAATTAATTTCTCTTAAAAAAGCAAAAATTCCAGCATAACATTATTTATTCAATTTTTCTAAAATTTTTCTAAAAAGATGTAATAATTGATATATTTAAAAATTGGAGTTTTTAAATTTTATTATAAACTTCATATATTATTCGTTTAATGCTATATGTATATTATTTATATTATTATTTTGTACATTGTCTTTTTGTTACATAAAATAACAAAAAATATCCAATAATATTTACAAAACTGAATAAAATATTTTTATCTATAAAAGTATTGATTTTTAATAAACAAATTTATTATTAAAGATTATTAAATATCATTTTAGATAAGAAATATACTAAATATATTAAATGTGGTAGGTCTTACATTTATATAGTTTTAGCTGTATTTTTAATTCTTAAATTATAAATTTATAATGCGTGCTTAGTTTTCAATTGATGAAAATTTTAAACTTCTTCATATTTTGTAAGACAAACTTTTTTGTAAGAATAATTATCAAGTTCGTCAATTGTTTACAGGTACGATGATAAAGACAGAAAGTATAACTATAAAAAACGAGATAATAAAAAATGAAGCTATAGAAAATATGTTTATCAAAAATAAGGATGAAACAATACGGAACCACGTTGTTAGTCATTGTCGAACGAAGCGTAATATCAAAATGACTACTTTTATATGGAGTATTACTAACTTTTGGGACACATACAACTTTTTTAACACATTAACATTTAGTAAGATTGAAGGACTACCCTTTCGGCTTCAAATGTGCATTGATAAAAAAGAAGATAAATTAAGCTTTTTTATTTATACTACTGATAACGAATCTGTAGCTAAGATTAAAATTCAGAGATATAAAGTGGCTATCGACGATATTATGGGAACAAACATGGTTTCAGAGTGGAAAGAATTTCCCTCAAATACTTATTTATTAAGTGTTTTATATCTCAAAACATTTCGCATTAATAAATCGACATATTTACTTAACAATACACTTTCATTACGTTTTGCATTTGAATCATGCGAAATAATACATAACATTTCATATGCGAATATATTAGGAAGACAACAAATAACCGTTATGAATAATTTTACTTGCGATGATTCAAATATTACGTTTAAAATAAATGAGCAAAATGTTAGTGTAAGCAAATCGTTATTAATACGTGCAAACAGTACATTTTTTATTAATGCAGTAAAACAATATAAAACAAATAAGAAAGAACCGAAAGAGATACAATTACATAATATAGCATATGATACTTTCAAGTTTATAATATCTTATTTAAAATCTAATGGTCTCATGGATTTAAGATTAAATGAAAATGAGACGAAAGAAGTTTATATAAATAGATTGCGTATTCTCCTTAAAGTAGCTTCTGAATTTGATATAAAAAATCTTAAAGTATTGTGTGAAAAACGGTTAAAAGAATATACGATAAAAAATAACGTTGTACAACATTTACAGAACGCAATTATAACTAAAGCAATATATTTGGAGACTTATGCAAAAAAATTAATCAAATTACATATAGACGATATTATAAACACTACGGCATTTATAGAAATGATTGAAAATAATCCTAAGATATTAACTGAAATCTTAAAACAGGATTTATTTAAAGAAGATGTTTTATTCTCTAAAAGTAATTAGAAATTGTAATATATAACTGTGATATATTCACAGAAAATCGGACTAAATTTTAATTATAAATTAGATCTTTATGATGAGATGAACTATTTTGTGTTGATATATATATAGATTGAACTAATTTGATAGTCTTAGAATAACATTTATTTTCGTATTTTCATTGTGCATGTAGATTTGTTTTATATATATATATGTGTGTGTATATATATCTTTATAGTTTTACATTATTATCATGATTATGGGTCCATTTTGTAAAAATGTTCTGTAAAGCTGTATCTCTATAAATTATGCAACCTACATCGTAATGCGGAAGATCAAACGGAGACATCAAGCTTCTTATAAAGATTGATTACTATTATAGAATAGTGTTTTCTTTATAAATTTCTCAGTTTTATAGAGTTTAGAAAATAGAATGATAATTCTTAGAGTAGATTAATTAAAAGTTATGTATAAAATAGTTACCAATTTTATTTTATTTTAGAGAGCAAAAATGCAAAAAAAATTATTTTCTTTTATATAAGTGATTATTGATGTAACTATTTACGTAATATTATTAACTAACAGAACTTTATATTTTTATTGTGAATTTATATTTTAATTAATATTTTTTGTAAATGAATTATTACCAATGTAACATGTATTAATATCAAATTATATTTTTTAGATATTTAATTTGTTTAATTTATTTAATATGATTGCGATTATTTCAATATAAGTTCCTTATAAGTTTTAAATTAAATTCTAAATAAATAATTAAAAGTTACTAAACGATTAAAATTTTGAAAGAAGTAAATGTATTGCAATTTATAAATATATTAAAAGAATAAATAAATGTATGAAATTTCTTCTTTTTACCTTTTCAGCATCTTAAAATGCATTATTTATAATTTTTTAATTTTTCGAAGGCCATTTAATATGAGAATCACGATCTGCCGTATTCAGGCGAGCGTGAATAAAGTAATAAAGACGAATACTTCATTTCCATAAGGTCCTTTACGCTAGGCTATTTGTTAATGATAAGTCTCTGCGCAACTCTGATATCGTTATCGCGTGCGGTAATCACCATTGTTAATGGAACGTTATCGCCGGTTTTCGTAGTCGCGAGAGGGTTAATGCGAGGTGCACGTTTATGCCGTACTGCAAATGTCATCGTTTGAGATATCTGCTCTAAGACCGCAATTCACGGAGAAGACGAGGATCTATAGCGCATCAGACTGTTAGTTAGACGGACTACAAGCCTACGGAGTAGTGCAGAACGCGTTGTATCCAGAGCACGAGTAGCATGGGTTTGTCAGTGATAGAGCAGATAATATGTCAGACGAGCATGGAATATAATGTATCTATCGCTGCACTGCTAAGTGATGTTAAAATTATGTACATGTTATTTAGCAATAATTTATTATATGATCGAGAGACAATAAATCCGGAAGTTTCAAAAAAAGAGCCTGCATAAGCTAAATAAAATGTCACTTTTGCACGTTTTTGACTTCGTAGAAACCGCTGGTGTATTTGCATAACGGTTTTGTATGCTCTCTCTACAACGCGAATGCTTGTAACTGTTATTACACGACGTATCCTGTACAGACGACGTGAATTTTTTTTCGATTCGTTGAATGATTTGCACTTTCCGGAAACCGAGGTTTCGAGTCTGGTTTCCTTTATCGGTTTCGCGCGATACTCCGGATATCCGGAATGCCAAAGTCCGTTGCGCTTACAACACAGAACCACCGTTCCAAACCATTGTATATTATAATGTCATCTACTTGAATACACCAGAGACTGCCGGAGTCTCCCACCCGGTATATTGGCTTTTTCTTTACGGTTTGTTTATGTCGCATGCGCACAATCCACCCCCGAGAGCCTCCAACTCTCGTCCACCCTTCCAGTCGCCGGGAAGCGTGCGGATGTTTTGCATCGCTCGTCGCTCGGTCGTCGGATTTTCCTATCAGTGGAGGTGAACATCTGTCGTTTCTATCGTTTGCAAGAAAATCAATCGTGTCGCGAAATCTTCACCGAAATATATCAAAATGTGGCTACAATGCGATAAAATGGTGACGTACGAAATCTCGAAGTTTTCGAAATGACTTCGAACAGCGGACTTCGGAAGCGGTCCAGAATTAATATTGGTAACTTGCTACCGAGAACGCGGGGTAGTTTACGTGTTTCATAATAGCGCTTCCACAAATTTTTTCATTTTCGCCTTGAGAGTCTTCATTTCGAGGACGAATCGGTGTTGGGTGGCCGAATCTACATTCTGATGAAGATATTTGTTGAGATACTGATATTACGGTAATTTAAATCTTGGCTATTACGAGACAAACGTTATTAAACGTTGGTTTGTGCAAATTATACAAGGCGAACGTGAGTTCAAGAATTTTAGGCAGACGAGTTTCAAGATTCATTAGAACTTTAATGCGTGCATATTGAAACACGGTGCATCTATGAAACTCATCGTGAATGAGCGAGTAAAGTGTCAGCCCCGAAACAAGGATTACGAAAATCGGCAACTCTACGCTACGGTAAGCTTCCCCAAGATAGCATGTGTTTTGTACTGCACGTTAAACACGCTCGAAAAATCTAGATTTTTTTTTCCTTGTCAAAGCATCGTGATAATTTACACAGATTCCGCACAGAAAGATAATAAGCATCAGCGACACGCAGTTGTATTAAATTATGACTGTGTCGGATAGATCTGTAATCGTCTTTGCTCGCGACGCGGCTTAACATACGTAAATGTCAGGTTGACAAAGTTAGCGAATGTAATACAAGCGCTTACCGGCTTTACCTCTGCCTCTGTTACACACATAACTGAAAGAAAAGAACTCGCGTTAAAAATCTCACTGAGCTCTTTCCCGGGATAATCTGCCCGTTGATAACGGCGTTTCGGGCGCGCCTCCGCGTACAATCCGCGTTTATTGTGTGGAGAGACCTCGGCGTTCGCGTACCAACATGTCGACGTAATCCGTTCTCTCGTAATAATCCATCAAAATAACGGCAGCATTTTTGTTGGAAAAATTTGCCCGGTATTTTTTTCTTTATTATTATTACTTTTTTTTTACGGCCTTTGGCGCGAAAAGCGTTCGCCACGTTTTCAACGACGCACACCCTTTATCCTCGCCCTCTGTACATTCTGTACTCACGCGTATCCGTCTACCGCGACGGTATGGGCGGCTAATTGAAATTCGGATAATGGGCAAACCGATAAGCGGCACCGTCCGTCGCTCCGAAGCGAGGAAAGTGTTTTTGTCGATGTCGCCGGCTACCGTCGGTGGAAATTCGTTTTCACGGCTCGTTATGGTTATCTCGATACGATGCGGTATTTCTATCGGGACTCGGCTGGCGGGCAACGATAATCCAGTCGGGCGACGCTGCGTCACCCTGTGAATATCGTTAGCAATTGGTTTTAGTGATAATGGGTATTCATTGACATTGATTGGACGCCCGTTAGACGGGACTAATTGATCCATTAGACGAACAAGGTCTTTCCTTGAGGGCTCGATATCGCGGAGGTCTCGCCAGCCTCGTTAGCACATCGTCGTTAACATCTTACCTACGCGGCGCGCGCTCGTGCTTTAATGGATAACAAAATTTATACGATAACTACAAGACAGGGGAAATATATGGAGCGTAAGATCACATTAATAGCGGCGCGGTACATCCGAGATTCGTGACATTATAATCGATCTCTCTTCACAACCGCGGTGTTTCGACCGCGATAAAGTGAGAGGTGAAATATGGCATCGTAAAACAAAGATATACATATATAGTTTCGTCGTCCTTAATAATTTATTCGTGTATTTCGTTGTGCTCCGCTTCTATCTTTAGCCGTCGCCATCATGATCACTCAACTGTGTCCACCTGATAATTTAGGTTTATCCAGCGATTCGCATTTGCGTTAATGATGACCGTATTATTAATTGCTATGCGCGCGCGCTCACCGCTCACGTCGTCCCTCGTCATTTTGATATTGTGTGCGTAAGCGGAACGAACACCGGGTGGTCGCAACGGTGTTTCCAGCCGGACGATCGTCTTTCACCGTAATAAAAGAGCTACATAATTTAAAACGACCCGTCGGAGATAGGGACTTATAAATCGTTTCGGTCGCTAGGGTGGTCAACATTATCGCGTTATCGGAATTACGAGCGGCGATCTCATTGCATAAACCCTATGCGGGACGTGGCGTCTTTATTGTTTTCCACGTTGCCGTAGTATCATCCCTCGTACGTGAGTCGTATTCGAATGCGACGGCAAAATGCGGCTCGGTCGAAGCAAAGATTCATATATGAGAGATCGAAATATCTTAATAAACGAAATAATAAAGGGATGAAAATAACGTGGATTTGTATTTGTTTGTCCGTATGTATGTCGTGTGACTTTCTATATTTGTCGATATTAATTCAAGGAAAGTACTTAATTCACTGTACCAAGTGGTTTAAATATATCTATACATATATATATATATTACAAGCTATAACTGTTTCTCTATAAACGTCAGTCTCGATTAAGCTCAAATCGTCAAACTCGAATATCCGTTCGTAAAGCGTGAAAGAGATTTGCCAGTCTATTTTCTCATATTTTACGGTGGGACGAAATGACCAGTCTGGAAGGTAGGAGACACGATTAAGCTGTCCGGCAAGCGTACATATCTGACGGAAAGTTCGCAAATCCGCAATCGGTTTCTCGATTTGCGGAACGAATTAAAGTTGGTCAGCGTCTGTTTGCACAAGTCATCGATTCAACGTAGTCCATTTGTTCGCATCGGCCAATAGAAATAGGGATTCGGCGTAAACGATAGGGGGAGGATAAATATATCGGTGTCGCGAAGCACCATTTGTACAACCGCGGATGATTTAACAATATCGATTGCAATCGATAGCTTCCCCCCTCCCCCCCGCGCGCGCGCGTCATTCCCAATGTTTTAATTATTCGGAAATGATTTCATCCTGCGCCAGACAATAGTCTATATTTCGGTGCAACGGCAATATTCCATTTCGCCTCGCTAAAAAATTTCAACTCCACCAAAACCTGTAATTACTCGTTCGTAAAACATCAACTGGATACTCGAACCATTGCGTGTTACATATCCATGTTACACGCAATCGCTTTAAATTAACAATGTATTCGAATTACGCCGCTTATACATCAATCGATCGCTTCGCACGTACCGCTGCTGTTCATTTATCATTTTTACAGACTACGCGGGCGGAGCCTTTTTCCAGCCATTCAAAAATTCACCACGAGAGCTTCTCATTCTGTCCCACTCTTCCCCCCTCACCTGTCTTCTATTCCTGTCTCTCTTCCTCCGGATCAGTCTGTCAGAATTCACCGGACCAGCGAGATGATCGAGCGCTTAAATATGTAGCACCGACCGTCTCACACCGTCGATTCTCACCCTTCTCGCGTTTCTCGCCCCTGGAACCATCCGGAATTCCGCAGGGTGGAAGGCATCGTGCCATTGACGATATCGTGCCGCATGGTGAGCCAGCGAGCGATAAATTTTTCAGAATTTTACGATTCTTCGCGCCAACGGTATGCGCGATTCGCCGCGAAAGAGGAAGAGTCATTCGTTCGCGCTCACCCGTTCGCCCGTTCGTTCGTCCGTCCGTCCGTCCGTTCGTTCGTTCATTCGTTCGCTCGCTCCCGGCGAAGAGAACGTTGGGATCTATCTACGCGAGCAGATGCGGTGCTCCCGCGTCTGCGAATCGATATGCATTGTCCTCGTCTCTTCTCTACCCTGTTCTTCGTCTTTCTCCAACTGTCGGTGGCCCGCGCTTTCCGACACCGTCCGTCTTTGTCGCGAAGCGATTTCTCGCTCGTCGGTTCTCCGCCGTCGATTCGCACTCCCCCCGATGCGCCGGCGGTTTTATTTGATCGCCCTCTTATGTTTTATTGAGCAGCTCCTTCGCTCGCGCGCAGTTTGTTTTTTTACGGTCACTACCGGAAACAGCTGTGTCTGTGATTTCTGGGTTTAACGCCGTCGCGTTGCCCGGGCTCGATTTCCGGATGCGCCGCGCCCGCGCCGGAGCACCGATGGATTTTTATACGGCGACCGGCAAAGATCCGCCCGGCGAAGGAAGTAAATACGATCGCGAGGAACTCGGGCGTGAGGGATTATGACGATAGATTTTTATATGGCCTGGCAAACATACGTAAGGGAAAGAAGTACGACCGAACAATTCCGGAGAGAATTGAACGTATAAACTTGTAGTTGTCATGACTTAATGCACTGTAAATAAAAATCTTTGTGTTTTCGCTAATTAGCTTCGACAGGTACATGTTATACAAAGAAGTATATTTGTTATGGAATACATTTTTATTAATTACGAAGCTGTACGTAACTACGGTACGAATTATGGCGTTCCTATTCGAATATTCCGGATATTGAGAGCCGGATATTACAACATCTCGGCGTTGCGATCGCTTTCACCGTCGTTTGTTAAAGACAATATTTGTACATTCTGAGTGCAGGGAGCGTTAGCTATAGTTGAAACACATTTTAATGTAACGTGATATATACCGGCAGAGTTGCTTAGCGTGTAGCGGGATAAACATCATAACGTAAGAGGCTGCATCACTTCCTGTTTGCGAGTCTACATTAAAATGCACGGTCGGCGATTTTTTAAAGTCGCCCCGCGCGCCTCCTGCGTTCCAGCTGCGTCCTAAGCGATGCGGCACAATATTTTACGTACGCGTATACTGCATCCTCATTAGAAAACGCTCGGGTTCCCTATGAATGTAAAATAAATGCAGTTTCCAGTACTACCGTTCTTTTAACGCTCGTCCCGACGCTTTTAATAATAATGCCGCGCATCGCTTATGCCGCTAGCCACATTAAAAGTTACTTTAAAAGCTCTAATTACTATGATTTAATGCATATAGTGGAAACCCCTGTTGCAGAAACTTCGCTTTTATGACGCAGAGAGTGCTCAATCATGAGATATCGTTATACAGAGGTGATGCTCGCCTCCAGACACCATTTTCTGTACACTTTGCCGTATTCGATATAATTCTGCCGGGGAAAACAAGTTCGACAGAGTCGGACAGTGGAAGGGATGGTTAGATAATGCGGAAACTTCGCCGATTCGGTATCGTCATTGAATCTGCTGGTTCTCGGAAGCGAGATGTACCCATTGAAAGCTTTCTTTTCGGGTCGCACCTGACCGATCGACTTATCGTAAGTTTCAACCTTTCTACACTGGGAAAGGCAGGAAATGGACGGCGGGACGGCGAAGAGGAACGAACGAGTTCGGCGAAGAAAATAGCGAGTCTTGTAGAATACGGATTTCCTGCATAAGAATGAGTTCTCCGGCGCTCAAAGACATGGCCGGCCCAGAGGGAGGAGGGGAGGTGCCAAATAGACTTATTTCGATGTTGCGGGAAGGAATTGGAAAGTTTGCGGCGGAGATATGGAGTGAAGTTTTAAGATACGACAGGATACGAGCGTACGCGCGATTCTGTACGAGACATTCTACGTAAATGGCAGAAATTCGATCTGAAATTCAACAAGCTTAATATTGACAAAGTGTGGAGTAGAGTTACCTAATTGAATGCGCTCATAAAAATTGATGCCCCTAGAGTACCGGAGCAACTGAGTTGCACATAAACGACCTTATTACACTGCAACACGTGCGATCAGTGACCACTCTGACGCAGACGAACAATCGTTTATGCCGCCGACGTTCTCCGATTATACTACCTGTCGAATATATCCATCGTGGCGCTCCACCGAGAGATATCGACCTCGCGATGGATCCTCTCTATCCGGATCCTTGTACCACGCGTGAAGATCTCAAAGGTCTCGCCGAACGGCCCCGACGCATAACCTTAGTCTCTCATCGTAAAAATGCAAAGCGCCCCGTGCGAATAAAAAGCTCCCCCGATCGGCGCGAAACCTCATGAAACTTTCAGAAGGTGCGACTACGGCGGCGGCGCGGCGGCGAGGGACGTTGCGTGCGGAATGCGTTCGTCTCTCCTTTTTCTCCACCTAGCACACCCATTTTTTCCTCCTCCATCTCCTCCACCTCGCCTCGCTTCCGGCGGAAGAGTCCCGTGTGCTTCCGTGGCGGCGTTCTACGTGACAACGTACCCTCTCTGTTCGATGGTATTACCCTACGTGCCCTTCTCCCTTACCTGCGATGTGTCCGCCGGGCAAGTTCCAAAAGTCCTACAATCACTCGCGACTCCACGGAGATAGAGAACGTGCGAATATCCGATTTTCATGGCTTCCCACTTTCCCCTCTCCTACGCGGCTTTATTTGATTTTCTACGCGAGTCTGCCGTTCATTCCTCTTTCGATTTTTCTTCGATGTTTGTCTTTGCGTGAATTATTCAACCGCTTCTCTATTCTTTGTCTCTACTTTCTATTTCGTTTTCTCTTTTTTTCTTTCCGGCGTCTCTTCGCACGAAAATAAAGCACTTCAATCGGGAAACAAACCGAGAATTGAAGAATCCGGCTGTTGATTCCACATTATGATTCCGTTTTAGCAATTATAAGCGATTTGCTCCGAGCCACGATCAATATTCAATTGTTCATTCTTATGTAATACTTCTATCGTAACTTTTCGCTTTTTCTTTACGTCGTCTTTTTTCGTCGTAGTTTCGACTTTATCGATCTCGGTTCGCGGTGAGATTTCTTTTTATTTTCAAACGCCATTATTACTCGCTCGAGCTTGCCGTGTAATTCCATTTGAACTTCTGCTGTAGCAAGCTACGTGACATCCTAGAGATCTTTTTTCTGCAACAATTTTGCAGCGTACGTATTTTGTATTTCGAACGGTTAGTGCCAAGACACCAGGAAACTTCCGTCTCGACGAATATGGTTTGCGTACGTCAATGTTTTTTTTTTGTTGATTAATATTCTTTTTTCTTCTTGCTGCCAACATATCTTACCATGACGATGATGATGGTAATTCTTCTTTCGATAAATGTCTCAAAAGTAACGTCTATTGCGTCTAACGACTTGAAATACGTGCGGGTCTATTATTCTTGCTCACTTCCTCCCTTGTTTTTGATCCCTCGAGAAAAAGATGCATTTACGGCAACTATGAGACGACGTTCCTATTTCTCAATTCGACGATTCATCTTCACATCGCATTATATCTAAAAGTTTCCTGCTAAGAGAATGCAAAATACAGACTTCAAATTAATCGGTAAGCCGATATTATATTTCCGTGAGTGGATCTAAAAGATAGATTCTTTATATGACAAGATTTATGATAAAACACGATATTGTGCTTAGTACTAAATAAATTGCGGAATTGCTTTATATTTTTGATATAATACGCGCTCAAAATCTTCATCTTGATTTCTCGCTTTTTACTTTTCGCTTATATTCACGAGGCACACGGCTCCTCCCGCTATACTGCATAACGTCAAGTCGTTTGTATCTTTCTCTTTTTTTCTTAAGCAACCGTTCCGACCAAGAACGGCTCTCCTTTTGCGAAATTCTTAGCAGAAGTCTCGAGAAGTTGTCACAGCTCCGCGCGATAACTTCTAAGCAACGAAGCGAGGTTGGAACTTTTTCTCCAAGAAAGAAACAACCGCGACGGAATACTTCCCTTTGCACTTTGTTCATGAGAGACGTCCGCTAATTCCATTTTCTTTCCTGACATTTAATGGAAGCGAGCGTCTCATCGGCCGTTATACTTCCGTTCGATGAATCTGGTCCGGAATTTTTCTTCATTCCGCGGGATTTCGGACAAAGTCTTAAGAAGTTCTGAACTCTTCGGCGCGACTCCTTGGAGAGAAGGGATAAGTGAGAACTTTTCCTCGTTAAACGAAGAATGATATTCATTTTGTCTATCGCTTTTCTTCGACATCATTCTCATTTCTTTTCGATTATATTCATATAAATGTAGTTTTCATATAAATGCACTTTTCATTGCCGAGTATTATAAACGTTCATGATTTTACAATGTAAAATGTTTAACCTCATTATATTATGAGTATTATTTTATATTATGTTAGCTTTCTCATCGGAATTGTTTAACCATGAGAGCAAAGACTCCTATATTCTTTTGAGATTCAGTCATTGACAAGTACTACGTTTTTTAAAATTGTATTTTGATATTTAAAAATTATAATTTATGTTTTAAATAAAATTATTATTTAAAAATGGATTTGTTATTTCGTAAACAATTTCTTTTTAAAGTAAACGATATATTCAAAGTGAAATATATTTTCAGGAGAAGACCTGTAAGCCTGTGAAATGAATCCCGAAATGCAAATTTTTACAAAATTGATATAGCATTTGATTGTTCATAATTTATCCACATTTGTCTACAAATAATTGGATGTCAACTTCATAGACTTAAGACCTATTATAAGAAAGAAAGAGTCCATTGTCTTAGAATAGTTTGCCAAGAAAGTTGACTATGCTGCCAACTCGCGCTCAATCGTCAGTTTTCTTTGCAATATTGTTGCCGAAAATGGTGCATTACGTATATATATCTTCTTCATTGTTTCTTTTCTTGAACAATCAACAAAAACATAATCCTTGACACAGGAATGAATGCGTCGAGTTTCTTTCAGTGTCACTTTGTGCAAAGTAAAGATGATCGGGAAGACGATGGTAAAAATATTGCGTGCAAAATGCTTCCTTTCTTCATTTCGTATCTTTCCTCTTGTCATTTCTGTCGGACAGCACGCGATCACTGCGAAACCTCGCGCTACGAGACGCCACGTGTCAAAGGTGTTTTTTTTATATCTTTCTTATTTTGCTAAACTGCCACCGGAAATCCTAACGAGATAATACTCTGCCTTACGTCAAGGACGACACGCTAAACCCTTCTCGACAGGGCCGTCTGACCTACAGGTGGGGCTCAAGGAGCTCGGGTATACTACCGTCACTGTAGTTAAGATGTTATCGTATCTCATGGTCATCGCTCCCATGGTGACCGGGGGATTCCCCATGGTCAATCTGCGGGTATATCTCCGTTGATCTTGTCTCCCGCTCCATCCCTTCATCTTTCCATCTATGCCACTTTCAGTACTTCTCTTCCGCTCTACTTCAGCGATCCAACTCCGATCCACACTAAATCATTAATCTATATCTCTTTGTATGATTTTTTTTGTTTTTATCTATCGTTTCGTTGAGTAGGCACTGTGTGGACGACATAACTACAGATTAAAACGATTTACAGCTGTATCAACATAGAACGTTTTTCCCTAAAACATTTCAGTCTCCCTCGAGAAGAAAATTCTCCTATTTTTTTTTTATACCGAGATTCTTCTTATCTGTAATCCTCTAACTGCTGTTACGCGGACAACCGCCTGCCTTCCGGACGTGATAGATAGTGCTGCAGGGGACAGCGGTCAATGGTCCATAGGTCTGATCAAAGGGCGCCACTGACTTTGAAGGTGCCTATAAATCCAACTTTATGGGGCAAATTTCAATTCTTTATCGGGAAAAAATTGGGACTATCGAATAACATTAGGAGTTCGATAGATCCCTGTTTGTAACAAATTCGTTTTTGGGAAGAATATAGCTCGCTCAACGCGACAATGTGATAAATGAATAATCAGTCGAAATCTGATTCAACTATTTCCCTCTTTCAATGCTTTATGATCATAATGCTTTAACTAAATTAATTGTATTGTTAAAGTAAATTACTATATATTGAAAAGCAATCGGAAATGAGAAGAATGTCAAAGGACGTATTGTTTATGAAACAATTTTCCTCTAACTTTTAGATATACAAAATCAAAGAAATTTTTTGCAACAGTGAAACCATTAGAAGCATGACTGACACGAAAACGGAATTGTTGTGAAAGAACGCTCCTATGCTTCACACAATCGAAATTAATACGTAACTTGATTCAGACGTTGTGCCAGATATCTAGAACTGACACGATTCTTTTGCCGTTAACAGTCCACAGTTAGCCGGCTCGCTAAATCGATATCGCCCGCGAGGAGAAAGGGAACAACAATTAGCGTTCTGATACGGGGGGGGGGGGGGGGGNGGGAATCAATTGAGGAGGGCAGAAAGAAAGGGAGAAATCCCTGGCTCGAGGTAATTGGTCTCGGCCCTTGAGTTTCCGCGACTAGCTTCAAGATATTCGAGCAAATCCTTTATGACGAAGGGCTTCTCGCTCGTTGTATTCGCAAGACGCACGAAATATAGGAAACGAATTCTCCACTCGGCATAAACGAGAAAGAGGTCCGCAAAGGTAAAATTCGTCGTTTTCCTCTCATCCTTAGATATTTCTTAAGGGAGTATCTCTTAAGATCTTTATATATTTATAACATAATTTTTTTTGCATTGCATATGCATATATTGATTCTGGATTCGACGCGAGCTTCGGCATTCTCGATGCGAAGAGCGAGCCAGTCGACACTTTGACGATGAAGAGAAGAATTTTAAACTTCGCACGCCCCTTCGCTTTATCGACCTGCCTTCTCCCGCCCGGTTCTCGTACTGCTCGTACCGCCGAAGTACCCCGTGGCATCAATCTTGCATAGAATCCTCGAATTTACGACTCTCGTCCCGCGCGCTCACGCTGAATTACATTCGACGGACGCCGTAGAATGGCCGCGACTATCTCCACGTCCGGCGTCTATTCGCGTCGCTGCATTGCCGCGTATATAACGCACGTCTGTTTTACCGCTCCTCTGTTCTCTACCGGGGCGATTTCAGTGGCGATGAGATTAGCCCGATAAGCGACAGCGGCGCGGCTAAAATAAAGCGCGCCAGCTGCATTTCGGCCGGTGCTTTCCGCTCGCGTGCGGGGTAATCGCGTGAGCGTGTGCGGGAACTCGCTGCAACGGACTCGCGGAAACAAGGTAATCCGCGAGTATAAATGTATAATTCCCATCAACATTAATGCCGTTTTCACCGAGGGGAGCCGCTCAAAATCGTATGACCATCGTTAAATTTTTTGAACTGCGTGATCACGCACGCACACGCATACGCGGCATAAAATTATAAACTGTACGTTCTTTGAAACGCGGCTCACCGGGCGCGAGCTGGTAACGCAGTCTCGCCGTCCTCGGTTTCGTCTGTAGAATTTCCACTGGTGGAAACTCTTAAAGTGTCATTTCACGCGGAAAGTCCCTCTCTCTTTCTCTCTCTCTCCCTCTCTTTCTCTTCCGTCTCTTTATTCTCTTTCCTCGTCATTCTGCTATTCATGTTGTGCAACTGTAGTCAAATAAATGCTCGGGGAAATAACAAGCGATCAAACGGTGGCTCAATAAGTTATTGTTGTCCCGTAAAGAGTCAATTTGTACAGTGTAAAGAATGGAGGTACTACCATGCAACACTTGTTATCGGATATTCCGTGGGTAATTTTGCAGACGTTGTCCGCTGCATAGAGGCGATTTTTCTTGTCCGGCAATACACGTCCACGCGTAGTAGCGGAGCAATATCAAAGGGAAAATCCCGCCGAGCGTAATCTAGATTTTCAATCTTGTAACAAATCGTATTATTCCGCGGTTAAACACGTCATTTATTCCACTCTGTTTAAATCGTCTCGCGTTATAAAGGGAGCGGCGCGTATTCCAATATACGATTTTATGTCGCGAAGAGACCGTTTTAGATATATGAGGAAAACATGAGATTTTTATCATTCATGTCTTTAATGAAATTGATAATTTAAATGAGAAACATTATACATATCTTATGGAATGTATTGCAACGTTAATAACGCATACGATGAACACACACACACACACACACACACACACACACACACACA
>JAJVSH010000023.1:94405-234715 GCA_021460005.1 Tetramorium alpestre
CACACACACACACACACACACACACACACACACACACACACACACACACACACACACACACACACACACACACACACACACACACACATTCGCGCGCGCGCGCGCGCAACCACGTATGGTCGTCCTATTTACATTTCAGTAGCGCGTTCGCTGCGATGATAAAGAATCGCTATACATACAAACGCAATACCCCGGCGAGCCAGGAAGAGCGTAGCGGGTGGGCACCGATATAACTACTCGCTCGGCTCGAATTTTTCATTCGCGAGGCTCCGCCAACGGTATATCTCGTCGACAATGGTGAATACCGGTTGAAGCCGGGTCGCGTCGTTGCATACGCGATTCACCGCGTGAATAAAGAAACGGCGCGGTCACGGTGCATGTGCGCCGCTAAAAAAGAGATGCCGTCGTCGTCCCGGATATGTACGACGAACGCATGGATTTGACCTACATATTCGATTCTTTATTTTCTCGTCGTGCGACAATTACTACTGATCGTTTCCGCCGAAATAATGCTCCTGCCGCCTGGTCGTACTAGCTTCTACGGGAAAGCATAACAGCTTGAAATTGGAGGTAAATTAATGATCAGATCGGGCTTCGTGTTCGGCGAGTAATTACCGATCCCGCCAGGAGGATGGCGCCGGGCGTGACGGGCGAAGAAGGAATTTAGCCAAACCTCCCTGTAATTTCTCGTTCATCCCTTCGTAAACTTGGCGGTGCCTAGGGTTATTTCAAGGGAGTCCCGAGGTGATGGTGGGAAGGAGATGGAAGAGCGGAGAGGCAGTGGCGGTGGCTGCGGGTGGAGTATAAAGAGGCGGGATGCGTATAGAGAGGGATGCGGATGTAACAGAGGGGATTGCGGGGGTGAATCTTACTCGGTGCGAAGGAGCAAGTTACCCCTCCTTCCTCTCGGTAAGGGCTTCCGTGTAGTAGGTGAGTTATTGGCGTTACGTTAGACGTCACATGCAGCGCCGACCCGGCAAGCCTCCGCTCGAGAGTGCTCGCCAGCTTCTCGCCTCTCTCTCTCTCCCCATCTCACCGCGAATAAGACGCAACGTCAGATGCAAGACAAACGTCTCAATCCTAACCGGAACGACGAGAATGACGCCGGTGACGACAGCGTATGAATCCTCCTACGACTTCGCCGGAAGAAACGACGCGCGCGTCGATCTTTTCGGAACTGAAATCGGATGATGTATTCAATTGTGATTCGATTAACTCATTCGGACACTTATCACAAATAATGACGCGTGAACGTACTCGGGAATGGATAACGAAAATCTATTAACTCTAAATGACTACCATTTCAGTTGGTGAAATTTGAATAGAAAATTTCAGAGTTTGACTGTATAAAAATTCTCTTTTGCTTTAAGCTTATAATTTTTTCCTATTTTCCGTTCCATAATAAAATTTATATAAATCACTGAAGCAAATTTACGCAGTTCGATTTAAAAAAAAAAGATAAAAAAGCCTGAAATATGAAGGAACAAAAGTGCTCCCAGATTGCAACGATAAACAAAAATTAAAAATATTAATCTAGAATTAAGTTTAATTTTGCTCGAAAGTGAGCAGACTGGAATTGCTTCATTATATATTCATGCTTCATTATATATTTGCAATTATTGCGCTGTAAATGTTTATCTACCGATAGAGGTCAGCGCAGTACAATAGTAATACTATTTTTATCACAAATTCGAATAATGTCGTTTTATAAGATGATATTTTATATGTTATGAAGAGAAAAATCGAAATCTTTGTGCGAAATCCCTCAAAGTGCGACATATTGTTCTCCATTGACTATCTGATGGCCGGAGTCATGCGCTTGCATGCAGTATCGCATGAGAAATGTCGCGTTGCTGGGTGAATAACGAAAATGGGCAAGCGTGGCAACGGCGATTTCTTTCACGTCGCGGAGAACAATGTGGCGTTGCCAGCATGACGAAGAAAATATGCGGAGAATCGGTGCATTCGATCGGGGAGGAAAATAGCGATGATTTGTCATCGCAATATGCGAGCAGTATTTTGTATGCGAAGTACGTTAATAATTTGAGATTACGTTGCTGTTGTAGAAGACAGTTCCTTTTTTAACGGTAAACTAATCTTATCTTAATGAATAAAACTGGAGTAATAAAGCGTTGTTATTTTCGTTCGATAGTAATTATTCTGACCTATTCGCGGAATCAGCGATATCCTGTTGACATTGATTCTAATTGTGTGTTATGTTATACATCGCGCAAATACAACTGATAAGCGACTTATGGGAATATAATAGCTGAAATATGTTGAGGATGACGTTAGTGAGGGATGATCGATCAACGTCAAAGGTCGATCGGGAGCCGGGAGCTAGCGGTACTCTTTTTACTTCGGGAAACAAGCTTAGAGCACTTTATTTGTTCTCGCCGATACGGAAAAGTGGTTAAGTGTGTCACGATCAACCTACGTAGTATCGTTACATTGCTGTCAAAACTTCTTATGTAAATCGTTTTCATTATGCAAAAGGGAGAGTCACTTTGCAACAAATCTTTAAACTCGATTTCTGTCTCAAAGACAAGCAACATGAAACATTGACGCGTTGATAAAATCTGAATTAATAAAGTTGTGATTCAGTTATTTGTTGAGATACGTAATGCTACGCGTCTTACAATACGCGATAGATGTCGCGGTAGATTACCGCGGAAAAATAGCATCCCACCCCAATATGCATCATTCTTTCCCTCCTCCCCCCTTAACTGCTTCCAATCGTTTTGCGCAATACGAATGGTATAAGACTGCCTGAAACTTATCGGAGAACGTCGATCTAAATCGCACCGAATGTGACCGATAAAGGCGGCCTTAATGACATTGGCCCTCTCCTCGCCGATTCGAACGAGAACACATTCGATTCGAAGTACATTTATCTTGGCCCCATGGCACGCCGTTGTAAAGTATGGTTCCGGCGACCCTCCTTCGACCCTTCTGCCAGCTTCCGGACTATGCTCTTGATGGAATACGTGCGTGGACTGCGCCCGCGCCTCCGCGGAATTCCTTCGCGTTTTTACGAACATTCGGCAGTTTCGCAGACTTTCCTCTTTCCAAAAGGGGAAACTTGTTTGATATTTGTTTTATTAGAAAGAGAGAGAGAAGCATCGTTTGATATATTAGATGTAATATAGATAGCAAGACGAAAATTTTGTAAATACTTAAATTCTTAGAGAACAGGATATACTACTAGAGTGAAAAAGTTCCCGGAATGAATTTTTAAAAATTTATTTATTAAAGTTATACAAATATAAGCTATACTGCCTTCAAAGTACTCTTCTCCTGCATTTTACATACTTGCCTCAACGTTCGTACAGTTGTTGTACTCACCCGATCTCGCATCCGCCGATTTTTACCTGTGTCCGAGGTTAAAGGTTAAAAAAAATTGAAGGGGAAACATTTCTCGAATTCTGAGAAGGTTATTCAAAATGCGACGAGATAGCTGGTAGCACTTTCAAATACTGGGTTCGAGGAGTGTTTTCAACAACTGTACAAACGTTGGGGCAAGTGTGTAAAATGCAGGAGGAGAGTACTTTGAAGGCAGTGTAGCTTAAATTTGTATAACTTCAATAAATAAATTTTTAAAAATTCATTCCGGGAATTTTTTATACTCTAGTAGTATAAAGAGCAAACCTAAAGGTCTTACATTCCTCTGTCTATAATGGAAATTTAGAAAATACATCGGAATACACACGTATGTATCGTGCTAGACACAAAAGCAGCCCTGAGTGGTCAACCAACGCTCTCTCACACGCTTGGAAACCGGATATTCTCTGTCGTAGCACTGTGGAACATGAGACTTGGATGGCGGATTCGGCGCCTCGTCGGTGGCAAAAGCCGGCTCGCAGTGATTTGTTATCGTAACACCGCGATGGTGTTTGCCTAGCAAATCCTTAGCCACGTCTGCCAGCAGCTAAGGCTCGCCGCGCTTACTACCCGTTTCTCGCGCGGCCGACCCTCACCTCCAACCCTTGAATCAACCCCTTGTAAAAACACGAGTTCACCTTGGGTCGGAATCAGTGGGCTGTCTACATGCGCATCTGTACGAACTAACACCAGCTAATACCAGCAACGGCAGCAACGTTCGAACCGCGATAGTAAACGACGACGAAGCCACTGGGACGAGGTAGAAAGCAAACTGTGCCATGACCTGTGAACGCGCCAGGCTCTTCTCCTTCCGGCGAGCAACCTATATTTCAAGCGGTGATAAATCAGCTAAGATTCCGGAAATTTACGCGCGACCTGGATCCACCGCGGCTATCATTCCCGCCTGCAATAGAGAAAGAGGGGCAAGAGAAGGGAGGGTTCGTACAGGAAGGCACGGCGCGAAAACGGCGAAGAAAGAGAATCGGGAGTAGAATAGCAAAAAAGATAAAAAGAGTCGTTAATAGCAAACCGAGCGTTTGATCGCCATAACTAATTCCACCAAGTCGAAATATAGTTTGAAAATATTTTGCGAATAAACGTCGTTATCAGCGTTATTGTTTTAAATAACACGCTGATTAGACCATAGTTTAGAATTATACGTTACGTTACGTTTTTGATGTTACAATATTTGCTACTAATCCCCTTTATGTATAATGTATGTTTAATGTATACAGTATGTATCATACATTTCCATTGGACTGCTACATCTTTTCACTAAATATGGAGAATTAAATATACATATGCATTTATATGCAGTGATGATGTAGCAGCGAAATTTAATGCGTATGTATATTGTAGAGTAACTACAACAATTTCGGATATGTTTTATGGATTTATCGAAAATTAACGAAATTAGACGATTTTTAATATGAGATTAATTAACCAATGCATTAATAACCAAGATTAATAACCAATGCAAAAAAAGAACGTTATCTCTATTTTCTAGTATTGAGAATTGTACTATCGAAATACGATTCATTGGCAAAGGGTGGGGCATTTTAGACAGCTGCAGCTAGCAGCCACATAAGTCGAGACTATCGATTCCTCCTAACCAACGAATTATTCCGCCTGCACCCGGCAATAATTTACCGTTGCTTCTCGAGTTCTAGTTTTAAGTAGATGTTATTATAATCAAGTATGTCATCATCTCATGCGCGGAGAAGTTTCGCTCTAAGCACGAAGACTCGGAATAATTGATGCAACGGACTCCTCTTTCGATACCCGTATCAGTTAGCGTACAACCACTCGCCGAGGAGCTTTCGCCTAAAGTTTGTTGGTAAGAGTTACTTGGGAAATTTCTTTGAGATCGACTTTGGGAAACAAACATTATTTTTAAATGAATGCATTAACCCCGGCGACGAGTATAATCTTCCGTCTTATAATTTCACTTTAAGCTCGTTGAATTGATATTTAATATTATCCCGATATTGATACTACAATTGTGTAATTTTAGTTGCATTATATGTTATAACTGTTTTCATTTCAATAACAATTATATTACAATTATATATGAATTTAGATATTGCGCGTATTTAATCACCAAAATGAAACGAAAGATCCAATTTCAGTTGCAATCTCCAGTTGATACATTTTGTCATCATTATGGAATATACTGAATTTATTTCGTTAAGTAGGTTACAGTTTAACATGATTCCGGGGCAATTGCTCACGGTGCGACTGCTAATTTGAAGTTAGTAATAGAAGGCACTAGATAATGCTATCGAAATCAGCGTCAGCTGTTTTCATCGGTTGCTCGGCAACGGGAATCCAGAATGGGGAATGCGCTGGCATTTCCAATTTGTACGCTTTATGAGAGACTTTGCAGCATAATCCACGAAAAATTGACCGTCCAATCATCCGTAGCAAATACACAGTGAAATTGCAAGTTTATCGACATGTTGTTCGCATCGTTGTTCATATCGCGATCAATATGTTATTCTGTCGTAAATTCAAGAGCATTGTGACAGTTGCCTACAATGTTAAATATTAACGGAATGTATACGACCGCGATGATACTTAATTGTGAATTGATATGACATAGTAATAAGTCTTCGTGACTTTCATCATTTCTCTCGTATTAGAAATGTAGATGTGTATATAACCGTCTATAGCTATTACTGTCAGAAAGTTAATACAAATAGTATATGCAATCAAATAAACTAAATTGTAACGAGACATGTGAAGTATTTCAGCTAGTGGAATATTCCAACGACGTCTCGGAAGTAAATTACGTTGATTGAGATCCCGAATTAATGTTTGTCCCGTTGACGATGCGCAACGTGCGCGGTTTTCACAATCGATCGCTCGACGAAGATCAGCTCCCATCCTGGCAGAATTAAATGTAGCGAAAAGTCGGCACTGCTTGCAGATCCAAAGATCAAAAGTTATCGATTTTCCGGGAGAGGGTAGACATAGCCGCCTCAATGAATAAAGGTGTGTTAATTAAAGCTTCTCATTAACGATTTTGCCCTTTGCAATCCCCATCTGTCGTCCGACCTTATCCCCCTATTTAATGTAATGATCAAATAAATCAACGACCCACAAACACCTCGTTAACATTTGAAACTGTAACAATGGTAGTCGGCTAACAATGAAATCGATACACTTCCTGATCTTTAATTAAAATATACGCTAATTTTTTTCAACAGTGTATGTAATACTACGGATTATTGAAACGACCGGAATTTATAAATTAATTAAAGCTTGTAACAAGGTAACATGATAGAGAGCGAATAAAGGTTTCAGAACCAACATTATTACTAATAATGAAGGCATGCAAGAAAATTTTCGCATTTACTGCAAGAATCTGTAATATTTTCTAATATTGCGCGAAGAAACATATATGTCCACATCAATGGCATATTGCGATTGATATGTGATACGCTTCTTCAGACTTTTCCAGATTCATATCCTTGGAATATTGTATATAATTCTATTCATTCGTTGCGAGATAAAACGAACAGACGTCAGATTTTCCCAGGTCATCATAGTCCAGATCATAGTCAAATCGAGACAACCGATTTTGCATTTTCTCACCTCGCCTCTTGTCTCAGGTGCTCGGAGCTATGCTGAGAAACGCAAATCGAAGAGTCACTGACAGACAAGATAATTTCGCACAATGAGAAAATGCTCACAGCTCTGAGATGAGGGGGAGGGGGAAGATTAGGTTCCTCGTTCGTTGGATTCGTCAGACAGTACCCAAATTATAGAGCACCTTTTCAAGGCTGTTCCTACATGTCCCTCTTTACATTTATAATTGTGCAAATTATTCGTATTTTTATAATGCAAAGAGAGATTTGCATGAATGTTTAATTGAATGTAATATAATTTACCGGAAACATAGAATGCTGTTATATCCAATTTTTAGCAAAAACTTCTCGTAATCTTCACGACTGATCGATCGAGGCAACGGTGCTTTATCAATAGCGACAGTGTACTGCTGTTGTGTGAAAAGGATGAGATGAGTACCACTAGTCGCAAACTCTAGTAGCGAATCGATGTTATCGGAAGGTATTGCTATGCAGTAATACCGTCCGACTTGTATTGAGTTCAACGCTTGTTCAACTGATGCACGTGTGTATTTTTGGAGTAACTTCGCGCCAGTGTTCGCGCCTCGCGTTGCAGGAAGGAAATCCGTGAGTCAGACGTTTATGCAACGTGCAGGGGTGTCTGAAGCGGTCCTTCAAGCCACCCCAAACGACTACTACCACCTTCGTGTCACACCTCATTATACTGTCGCTTCGTTAGCGCCGACGTCGACGTTGTCGACGAACAAAGGACGAATCCGCGACGATCGGTATCCGCGGAATGACGCGCGTTGCATCGAGTGATTTTAAAACTTCATTAATGCAGGCCTGCCTGCATTTGCACGAGGACAATTTATATGGCGGGTGGAAGAAAAAAGTGCATGCGTTGTGCAAAAAAATAAATCTGTGCACTGCACCAGACTCGAGTGTAATGAATTAACATTTTCGCTCGTGCGATTAAGCGCGTTAATGTGCGTATAAATACGCGTACACGTGCACGAGCGGATAGCCGTCAAGGTAGGAGTATCACAGACAGATAACCCGACAGTCCGCACTCGTAAACCAGAAACTTGCGCAATCACAAGTTGGCAGAAGTCCGCCCCGAGCTCGTGAGCCTGAAACTCATAAAACTACTGTAATTGTAAAACACGAAAGGGCATAGGCGGGGCCAAAATACCGTGGCTGACTGGCTTATGCATCACGGTTTACGATATGAATTATTTCACTTGTTGAAATCATTATCTTTTTTCCGACAATCTTCCGAATATCGTGCTTTTTTTGCTCATTACCTGTTCCCGTGCGTCCGCAAAAAAATTTATGAAATAACGAAAACGCGTCGGACGCTCCGGGAACTTCAATAAATACAGCGTTTCTTTTGGAAAAGATCGCTATTTCGGCTCTTCGAATTGCTTACGTTAAAGCGAAAGATCCTCAAAGAGAGTTACTTCCTTTTATCGGAATTCGATATTCGCTTTCGTCTTGGGAAAGGCTACTTTGATGGTTCTTGTGGATCTTCTTTCTTCGGTAAAATCTGGCTGTGCGGTAGGATAGACGCCACCGGATGACTTTCGGGGAAAATATCATATTTCTTATTCGTTGTTGCTCCTAATACTCGCTTTGCGATCTCTTTGAGGAAATCGTTTGCTTATTCCCAATATTGCGTTAGTAAGAGTGTTTATAAATATCGTGGAAAATAAAAAAAATCATTAACTTTCATCTCTGAGAGAAACCGCGATGCTCAAAGGTTTTCTCGTAAGCTGCATTATTTTAAGAAAATTCCTCTTCGTCGTTAAACTCATTACATCTAGAACGGTTCTTTCTTAGATTATCGGTACACATAAAGTTACCATTCTTGAATAAATGTTTAATGAAACATCAGTATATCCATTAATCATTAATATATATCGATCGATATTTTACTTTAATGTAAATTACAAGAGTTAACCGTGCAATTCAATTGAAATTGTCTTTTTGTATTGTGTATTGAAAATAAAGTATGTTGTATTGTGTATCAAAAATAAAGTATATTGTTGGAAATATTATTTTAATGTTTCTATCATATTGGTTCGTGCAATAAAGGCATTACAGTCGGTGTTCAATATCCTTCTGTGCGTGCGACAATTCATTAGAGCTTGGATCAGTCAGCTGCTGTATGCATAGTTAACAAAATTCATTACGCTTTTGAGAACATGTACACGCGAGTACGAAAATCATTATGATTTTATTGGAGCACTATGGCGCTGTAAAGTCGATAATTGAAAGTTGTACCGTTTTACAGTTATCGATTGTTTCTATCTCGTTGCGTACAACATTGTAATTTGTGCTCAAAGGATACGGTATATTTTGCAGCAAAGCCTTACAAGTATTAATTAATACAAGACGCATTACAAAGTGATACATGATGCGTTTTACATTATTAAATCTATAAATTGTCGAGTTTATATTGTTTAAAATCTTCACAGCTTAACGTTCATTCCTTGACACCAGTGCAAATGGGATTGTGGAATTAAAGATTAGCAGGGAGGGTAGTAGAGATATCCTGTTAAGGAAGAGCGACCATTAAGGAACATTTCGAGGATTCTCGTCTCGATAAGCCCCGCACCGATCTTCGGGCTTCTTAGAGGCGTCCTCGAATTATTTAGTGATGCGTAAGCCGCTCCAGGCTTGCCTCCAGATCGAGGTTAATGGCTTCGATTCCCAATAGTGCGTTCGCCAAACCCTCTAAGTTAACGATATCTCATCGGCTCCTAAGTGTAAGTATACAATTACTAAAATAGTCGAGTTAGAAACTAATGTAGTATAGGTAATAGGTAAATGTATGCGTATATACGTAACACAATATTCTATCTCGTTGTTTTATCATTTAAAAGAAATCGTTATCGACGCGAGAAAATCTCGACACAGAAAAAAAATATATCGTGAAAGGCATGCGAGTTTTATATGCCACCATGATGACGGGTAGCTGTTCGATCAGCGAGCAGATATGTACCGGTAAAGAATAACGACTCAACATGCATTATGTTTTACATGGAGATATAATGTATAGAATGACTCTGTGCTAAATATGAAACTTGCCGATAATACAATCTTGTGCTGGATTTACTTTTCGACTCGAAATCGCCTGACAGCCAAGAGCACAAAATTTTCGATATCGGAAGAAAGAGAATGTCAGGGAGGCTATACGGGGCCGCGTAAAAAAGTGGAAAGAGGCTGTAGAGGAATCGGTAGAAGCTCGAGCGGTATTACGTTTATTTATTGATCGTATTTGCCTTCCAGCCAACTGAATCCTGGAAGAATTAATCCCGCTTTGCTCGGCCGAAGTACAGCATATTCGCGATGCGACGAAATAAACTGCTACTCATATTCCGTACTATATTCCAATGGAACTGTTATTTCGAGATAAAATTGAACAATGCGAATTGGTAAAACTTTGTAAAGCTTGGATGAATTGCAGTTACATTTCATCGTTATGACGAACGAATGTTCTTCCATCGCGTTAATATTTATTCGTTAAATGTAAGAGGATTCCATGAATATGAATATATTCATAGTTTGACGGAGGCAATTCCTTATTTTGTTTGAAAACTTGGAGAAACGCACTCAACATTGTCAAAATGCCATACGTCAACTGTTGCACTTAGCCTGATTAAATCTTGTCGAGGTTAAACGCAAAAGGGCTTCACAAACGAGCATATCTTATTCTGTTGGCAGTTTTGTTTGGAGGTGAACTTAACGAAACTAACGGAAGTAGCGGAAGCAGCGGAGGAGCCGCGGATCTCGCGGAGATAGGAAGCTCGACCGAAAGGTGACAGAGAAGGACGGAAGTGGTTGGAAGAGGCATTATATTATGTGCCACGGGGCTAAATTGAATTCTCGCGCCGCCGCTTTCCGGAAATAATATTATGTTTTATGTCCCCGACACCCGCGCGGAGCCCTATTGGAATCCCTTAATAGGAATTTTTCACATTTTCCGCCAGCTCTCGGCGAATAAGATCAGCGAGAGGTGGCAGCATCCATTGGCACAGATTCCGATCTGCCGGGGATTGAAAATGGCGGAGGCGAGCCGGAGAACACCACTGCGGCTTTCCTCCCGTTCAAAACCGGAGGTTGAAGCGTGCGCGTGAATGTGGCGGTGGAGGTGGCGGCGATGGTGATGGTGGTGGTGGTGGTGCGATGGGGTTCGCCGGAGTTCTGCCCCTGTTTGCTTTTGCTATTCGCTTTCCTGCCACGGTGGGCGCGAAGAAAATTCCGGCATCGCTGGCTGGTACCGTCAACGCGAACTACCGCCGACCGATATCTGCGGCTAGAGTTGCCATCATCTTCCGCCGATAGAAAACTCTGTGGTTTCTTCAGCTTTCGAGATAGCGTGGCGCACGCGACGTTCGATAACTTTTAAAAGAATCGCCGCTAATCGGAGGAACACCTGCGATTGTAATATTTTACATTTTAACTCGAGTCCTAGGACGAGAATTGATGATTCAAATTATCATTCAGTCTATTTCTTTGGGGAGTTGAATTTACATGATCCATTGTATGTACGGCAGATTCACTCGATAGAAACATCTAAAAAATTTCGAACAATTGATTGGAACGAATAATCCGATGAAAAAAGGATCTAAAAGAGCTATGGAACCAGAACCACGTTAAAGTAACTTACTGAAAAACGTTTGGATTAATGGCTGATCCCTTGTGTTCTTTTTTTTGGCCATTTTTCCTTCTCTTTGGACGTAGAGAGTTCGTTTCAACGGTGATACAATTCATTCGCGGTTTTCTCGAAAAGCGATCATCCGTGGTCGGTAACCAACAGATCTATTTGTTTGAGGTGTATGCAGCGTGCATGCTATTTTCAGTTAAATCGCGTGTACTCAGCAATCTCGCGGTTAAACGCGCTACATTCTATCGCAAACAAATGCGCACGTAATAAAGTTGGCAAACGTTTTTCCTAGCTCCAGGTTGTATCGAGAGATACGACCTTTTTTTTAATTGCAACATGAATTTTTTAAATCGGGCAGCAACTTTAAATATTCATGTCTCGTCCCGGAGCGGCAATCCATTTCACGGAACGCAAACTGCCGGTTATTTCTCCTCGTTATTGCGTACACGCGGCATTCACGTGATGGCATAAGCGTTGATTTACAGATAATTTATTGACGCTCGCTCTGTCCGGGTCTCACATATATTTAACATAAATAAATTTGTCATGACTTGCTTTTTCATGTATTCTCTAACAGAGATAAACGATTTTCATGCTTTTCTACGACTAAAGCGATATCGTATTGCGGCACTACCTTAGGGCACTGCCACGGTTCTTAATTACACGCTGTAAATTCCTACACGGCGGTTTAATAATAAACTTATATATATATATATCCGAAGGATATGCGAGAAATTATATATTTCAAAGTTAAAAACATTTTTGCGGCAGACTCTTTCCAGGAACGTACAAAACCTATCTGTAACCTGGTTCAAGACAGTTTTATCGTCGTCGCGAGATATACAGTACGAGTCGGGCGCGCAGGTCTCGGAATCGATTTACCGTGCTCATGCTTTACACGCGAACAGTTTAGTTTCGCGATGTACAATGGATTTTTGGAGCTGCTCGTGCAACGCGATTTTTGAAAATTACGATCGCGCCACCATTTCGCCCTTTGTACTGCCAACTTCGCCTCTCGTCCGAATTCGTTTAACAGTAACTTGCCAAGATGCATTAGCATAAACGCATTCAAACGGAATAGATACAGGTGCGAGACTCCTTTTCCTTTGAATGATATTCAAATGTATTCCGGAGAGGTGTGTCTTTGGGGTGCGAAAGTACAGCTCGTAATTTTACGAGTTCATCTACGTCGACGAACGTTTAATGCGCGCCACGCGGCAAATAACGCAATAACGAGTCAAAGCGAGAAAATGCGAAAAGCTGTTATTACTGTAACAGCTGATTTGATCTTTGAACCTTCTTTGAATCACGTATTTTATGAGCTGAGTATATTTCCTATCTAATAAAGTATCGATATCTTGTTGCAAGAGATATGAGCTTAGTCGAACGACGCGATAGCGAGATTCGACTGGTTTTACCTCGTAAAAGTTCCATTCGCGCGGAACCTCGTGATTGCGTGCTAAGGTTCCGTAAAAAGTGCGCTCGTTGTCGTGGGACTTATCGAACTATCGACTCGCTTCCGAAGTATTCGCCCTCGCTTTCATTGGCCCAGATAAAAAAGCTCGAAGCTTATTTGTCGGCGAGTCATTCCTTCCGAAAGCGCGGCATTTATCGCGCCGAGATATATGGAAATTGCGCGGAAAGATAACGATTCTCTTCGCTTCCCTGGCGTTGGCCCCTAACGAGCCAGCGTCTTCGAGAGATCATAGATACCGCGATTCGCGTATCTGGCGATTAATGAGGATTCCGCGACGTATATAGGCCAGATGGTATGCTCGTTCGTTTCGATCCCAACTAGTGCGATCTCGTGCCCGTCCTCGTCGGCGAGTTCTTGAAAGCGCGCTCGAGTTCGCGCGCGACGAGTTCACAAATTTTCCCTCGTTCAGAGTAATTTATTGCGCCGGGCATTTACCTCCTGTATCGTTCCGATTGCGACCTGTTAGATCGAGTGCGATTGAATGAAAACAGCCGCGCTCTCGTTGAGTTTATTTACACATCATTCTGTATAACTTTCAGCAGGCGTTTATACGATCAAATGAGAATATCGCTGCGATTTGTGCAGCCGTTTCAATTGCCTCAATGGTGAGAGATATTTTTATTGAGTCCTGCTGGTAGCTGAGGTAAAATGTTCATTAAGCAGAATCAATATATTGCCGTCTGTATATACATACATGTAAAATAGGCGTACGCGAAATTTTATCCGGCGCGAATAGCTGCCTGTTTTGATCTTCCGTGTAGCAAATAGCACTTCTGATGTCCGCGAAAAATAACAAGTTTGCACACATTTACATTTTAATGCTTCCACGATAAAATACAGGGGCAAGTACTTCTTACAACTTTTACCTCTAATTTTCTTGTTGCATCAAAACGTTTCGTACGTGACGTTCTCTCTTTCTCTCTCTTCAAAACATGTTGGAGTTTATCGGTAATTTTCAGTTTTCTACACTTTTGAAATTTTTATCACGTGCCAAGTAATAAATAAATAGAAAATATATTACGTGGCATTTATTACTGTTACGGATTTATGCATATATTCCAATTCTTATTAATAAAAAATAACGTATGTACATTGCATTTGCATTCATTATGTCACACTTATGAATGACGAAGTTTTCATATTTAAGAGAAAGAGAAAGATTACTATTCGCATGAAATAAACATAATAACTCGATAGATATTTAAAATAAATATATAATAATCGTAAAAAAAATACGGATGCCCAACGACACAGATATTGGAGAATGGCAAAATCCTCTAAGCGAATTGCCATTCGTGGAAAATACTGAAAGTCCTTAACTCATAGATTTCGATCGTGAGGAAAATACTCGGTTCTTCCGAATTAATTTATCTCGATGCTGCCGTACATTTCACGGCTCTCCTTCGCCTCTCGATTCATTACATCTCCGATTGCAACGTTCTACTTCCTTTTTCACCGTTTAACGACACTTAAAGTTCGTAACTCTCTAGCAGCTTCGATTCGCCGAGTAACGACTTGGTAATTTCTGCGCGACATTATCGCTTACGTTGCTGGATTCATAAAACTTTAGCGTGCACGACGAACGCGTCAAATAACAGCGTGAAAATGAACTAAGCCCCGCGATCGCGTTGCAAGCGTGAAAGTAACGAGAAGCTGTGCAATATTGTATAAAACTAGGTCGCTATCGACTACATTTCGTGGTGCGCTGTGTTCGCGAAACAAAATCAAACAAAGAGAGAAATTTTGCTTAAAAATTGCAGATATTGTTACATGGTATAAATTATAACTGAGGAATACTACGTAAAAACTAACGCGAAGCTGACCGAATCTCTGAAATAATATTTTTACATTACAAACAGAAAAAATAATATATCTGAAGGATGATTATATCTATGATAACGTTTACATCCGAAGATCTAATTATTGAAATACGTTAATTTCGGAAAGATAATTATTGATAATCTTTATTTACATTTATATATAAAATAATGTATGTAAACTCGGTCTAAATTTACAACACTCGTTATTATACGTCGGTATCGTGACTGAGATACCCCGATAGTCACGGATATCGACAAATGTCGCTTCTATAGAATGTTGCTGCCGATAGGTACGATGTCGGCGCGTTGAATGGCAGGCAGGTTGCATCGTGGAAACAACAAAGCTGAATATCGATTAAACGGTGCAGCGCGTTCTCTGCGTGCAGGTAATTAGTAGATGCACGGAGAGTTTTAATGGCCCTTTAATAACACGCAACATCAAATTATAAGGGTGGGTCNTAGACCTTCGCCTATGTACCCTGTGCGCCCCGCGTTCCTTCACGGCGATAGCGATTATTGTGGTAGATTTGCAAAATAATTTCAATCCTTTTTTCCCCTCTTTTTTTCTAGTCAAGATCGCAATTGTTTTTTTTTTTTTCAGATAAAGAAGCACATTAATATGTCGAAGATCATAAATTGTGTCAGACGGACGCCAGACGGAATTACAACGGCGAAGCAATATTCGCTACGTGATACCGACGGGCGCGCGAACAGCGACGAAAATTTAATAACGTACGTGCGCGGGCTCTGATTGCGATTGAATTAATTACACGGGGATATTTGTTAATCGATTGTTTTCGAAGTCGCGCGACTACCGGCGCTCGTGGTACCGATAGAAGCACCGGTTGCGAGAATTACACGCATTAAGCGCAAGCTTACGCTTTAATTTAGCTCGCTGCTTTGACTCGATTCTCATTCCTTAATCGCGTTACAGTTGTATATTACGTCACATTATCGTCCTATTTTGCGCGCGAAATAAAATGGATTAATTATTCGATTCGGGTATACGCGCTGTTAAAACGAAAAAGAATGCCGAGATCGTTGGCATGCGCTTGCAATTCGCTCGCACAAAAGTTCGACACTTTCCAAATCGATACTTCACCCGACTGTGTTGGGCTCTCGCCCGGCTATAGTAACGAGGTCAAAGCGATTCCGGAACCGCTTGGAAATCGACTGCAACCGCATGGATCCGGGTTACCACTGCTCGTTCTCAGATATTGGAAGTTTCACGGTGGTCGTTACACCACACGGAATTAATTGGTTTAATTAAGTCACCGAATTGCTCCCGCTCACGGATTCGCGCCGGATTAATGCGTGATCAGATACGGCGCACCTGTTTGCCGTCGGGATGGGACGGAGGAATATTCGAATTGCCATCGATATATGTGGATCAGCAGCCGCATCGATTACGAGCTGGCGATTTATTTGAGCGATCGAGCACCATTCTATTTGCGGAGAACGGTATTCTATTGCTGAGTCGGTTGCGCCACTATTGCGTCGAACACCAATCGGTCTCGATTTCGCGGAAGCGCCGTGTAAAAGCTAGAGCGATTTTATTAATGCCCGTTAATCGCATTGACGAATGACATGAAAATCCTTTTCTCTATCACGTGACATTTCTTCAGAGTAACACGCCCGTCGCCAACGCGCATATTGAACGTGCTCGAAATTATCGCACGTCGCTCCTGGAAAGACGTAATTGTAAAGAATGACCTCGTTTTTCATTAAACTGCCCATTAGCCGTTCCTGCCCGGCGGGCAACATTAAAACCCTTGAGCGAAAGGGTAAAAGGGTTCCTGAAAAACGCCCGTGGGGACCCTTTCTCTCATCCGGGAGAGCGAGGACTCGTCCGCTTTCGCAAGGACGTGGCAATTATTCACGACGCAAAGACCACCGCTATGTAACCGCTTAATTGTCATTTTTATGTATCCACCATCGAGTGACTAATACCATGCGTATCGATAGCGTGGATATCGTGTGTTTTCCCTCGCCGGAGAAACAGTCTTTAGTTACTTCAGCTATGTATTGCACAGTCGACCAAGAATATCTCGCAGATACCTTCGGTGAATATTAATTCACGAGCGTCGAGGGGCTAGCCTATCTTAGGTAAAGTTACCGTACGAAGTAACTAAATAATTACTGTAACGTTATTAAGGGTTGTATGTGGCGCTATGTTAATTATATATTCACGAGAAGGCTATGTTTGCAACAGAACCAAAATAAAAATCTTAATTTGCGGCGAAAGCTCTAAATTCGTTACCAGGATATTTTTGTTGTACTCATTCATGAATTTCACGTAAATTTTATCGGGCAGATGAAGAAATAGATCGTAATAATAAATAAGTCACGTTCGTTTTATGTAAAATAATGTAGGAAAATCAAAGATCAAAATACGCGCAACAAAGAATATTAAAATGTTAAATGTTGTAATGTTAAATTAATAATATAATTTATTGTCTAATACTGAGTCTTCTAAAGTCTACTAAAAATATCACGTTTTCGTATTGGAAGCGGTCTCGTCTGGGCTGACAAACGTGTCAGTGCTCGCGGTGACGCTATACTTGCGGAGACCGTCAACTCTGGGGTTTGCACGTCTGCATCTTACAGTTTTGACGCGTGATTCCGTCTTCTTGCAGATAGGGCATGAAGGGGAGTAAGGCGGGATATAAGCGAGACAGCGGTAAAAAGAGAAGAAAGGAAAAAAAGATAGAAGACGGCCCAAGCGGCGGGGGACGGAGAAGAAAAGGCACGACGAAGAAGCGTCCCGGGAAATAAGATTCTGACTTTACTTCTTGACGTATCCGTCTTTCTATGGCGGATCTTCCGGGACGCTGGAGTAGCAGGTAGCGGTAGGGGATGTGAAAAAGGAGCGACTGCTAGAAATATCTTACGGACGGCTGATGCGATACATTGTCTTTGCTTATCTCTTGCGGTGTACGCGCGCACGCACATACACATACACAATCATCCGCTGGAATCAACATATGCATTACGTACTTGAAGAGTTCTCCAGGAGCCGAGTGCACGATACCACGATGTTATGTATGCGGTGTTCTCGAGCTAGATGCGCTCTCGCGATGCAGCTAGCCGATCGATCATATGAATCAGATGCGAGGCACGAGAATCGACACTGCTGTAATTAATAACGTACAGCGATAGGAGACAGTGACCGATCGCTCAATAAGAACACTTTTATCTCTTGATATACATCCATTAGAATTAGTATGATATTTTCAAATTAAATTATTAGCGGCGTCGCCTCTTAGAAATTATTGTAATGATGATTAAAAATTGAAAAAAGAATTCATATATACATTATTCATATATAAATGTTGTAGATCACGGAAATGGATTAAATAATACGATTTATATATTTACGGATATTTCTTTCGAAAGTATTGTTATTAAATCTGATGCAGGTAAAAAAGTCTCTCGAAATCGCGAGGTTATCGAATTTCGATCACGTTCCTCTACCATGTACTTTCTGTGAATTCGTGCGAATGTCGCGTTCTAGAATCGGGAAGCCCCGTCCGCGATACTGCGTCCGCAAATTTAATTCTTCCACTGTATATATGCCGCCGTTGTTGGGGATTTTCGCGCAAGGCGCAGAAACGAGTTGCATGTTCGCGAACGTGAAAAAAAAAGACGCGACTGACTAATCAAACAGAAAATGCGACGAATAGGCGGACGCGCAAGGCTCTTGTAATTACGACGAACTTTCTTTCACCGCGCGGTTCCTCAATCAACGGGCGTTAATTAATCGAGCCAGGTGATCTGTGAAAGATGGGCGTATTCTTTGTTATCCAGTCGCGTCCGCCTCTCTGTTCTTCGCGCACTAGCATGGAATGGGCATCTATGCACCTGCCCTGTATTAACTGGAGTTGATGTATTGAAAATAACCCTCGTCCGCTATCTGGACATCTTATCATATCCATCATTCCGCCCTATTTGTACGGTGGACACGCCTCGATCTCGCGCATGGAAAGCGCGAATCGCCTGAGCATGAACGAGATTGCGATTTGTTTGCTCTTTTTCATATGCATCTCAGATTGGGATAATATTGCTTCTTAACGTGACTAATTAAAGAATTGCTAAAAATGTTAGATTGTTAAAAAAATCTATGAAAATCTCATAAAAATGCTCCGCACATTTCTAAAATTGATAATTTCAGAAAATAATGTTAAAATAATGTAGTTGCTATCAGTAAGTTATTTTAGGATTAAATTTAAGTCAAGCCTCACGTGCGAGCGCACATGATAAATGTGTATAGCCGAGGGAGTGCGATTACGGGACGCTCCGTAAATAATAACTACGCTTTTTAATTAAATCAACGAAGAAAACATCTGCGGTAGCATAACTTTGAAAAATACGTTCACTGGATTGATATGACGCTGCTTGTGTAAACTTTAATGAATTTAAAATATATTAAGAGCTCAGCTCGTGTTGCTCGTATTTAGATTGCACAAGATTGAATCTGGGATTGTTTTAACGAAAGAAACTGAAACAAATGGGAAAAAAGATACGTGTAGAGTTAAAAAGTTTCAAGATAAAAGAAATCAGCATTACTTATTCGTCGTATTTTCGGACGTTAACATTCTGGGACGTAATTTTCGAATGTTAAGCGACCGTGTGATTTTATACTTATTTACCCGTGAAAGTCGAGGGACCGCATACGTTCGCTTATAAATATTAACAAGAACATCTCATTATTTCACGTTTTGAGCCCATAAGCCATATTTATGGGCGATGCTCCTTTCCCAGTTTTAAGCGCAACCATTGCGGCCGCGCGTATCATGGCGGATCTTTCGAAGGGAGGACGCCTTTGTTTCTCTGCTATCAATTCAGGGCTATAAATTTAACACACAATTTTATCCCGCACGGCGGTGTATTTCGATTTACTCGCGCATCTGCGCCGTAGCTATGGACATCTTTTCATAATTTTCTTACGCGGTATATTTCACGACATAATCCCGGGGTAATGTAATTCATTTACCCGGAATGCACCCGCTTACTCGGCAAATGAATTGCAGCAACGCTCATTACACTTCGCGGGCGAACTAAATCAGAATGCGGAAAGATTCTCGGCGGTTTCTTCGCGGTACACAAAGACATACGCGCGATTTGTTCATGGATTTGTCGACTCGTCTGTTCTTAATAAAATTCCAAAATACGCAAAAATGTAACATAATCCCCGACAGTTATCGTAATACATAAATTTATTAATTCATTAAGCAACCTTCCACGCAAATAACGTGCAAAAGATAAATATTATAAATTATAAATGATAAAAATTCAAGTTATTATACATAAAATATTCAGAGATGTTACCAGAATATATACTGTAAGCGCAGATATGCTGTAATCGACAGGATCTCGAAAGCCAGCGTGCAAAGCTATTACCTGCGGCTGATGGCTTTCACCGTTGCTTTTAAGCCGGAAAAGGTTTTTGCATNTTTAAAATAAATAAATAAACGTGATAGGACATAAATGCAAAGTGCGTGAGAGCGTTTTGTCATATGCACGTATCGTTGCGGATAGACCGAGCATTTTCATTCGTTAAGCATAAATATTTCCACAGCGGATACTTTATAAATAAATGTGTATTATTAGTTTAATTTAAATTAAATAAAATGTTCATCTACCGAGAATAATTCGCAAGAGAATAAAGCGTCCCAGAAATATTATTTTTTCTGCTGAGATAACAATTTATCATTGGTACGCTCAGTAAAGCGCTAATAAAATCACAATTGCCACACATTGGTTATAAATACACAATAATGCTGTATCTCAAATTCGTAACGTAAATTCACGAGATTTAACATTCATTCGATTGAGAATTTTATAAAAGCTCGTCGTGCGCGCGCCGAGAACTTTACGAGGCGCGCATTCGGAAATCTCACTTGAAACAACAAATATTTTCAATAAGGAAACCAGCGCGAGTTTCGCGCACGAATAAGTAATACAAGTCCGGAAATGGAATTTGAATAGAAACATTCAACCGGAACGAACTTTACCGCGAGCTCGTTCCGGCCACTCGATAAAAGCTCAGGTATATTTCGACGGTGCATAGTAGCTGAGGGGCTTCGTAGCTTTTAAGCTCGCACTGAGAACGTGAAGAACTCTCTCTTTCTCTTTCTCTTTCTCTTTCATTCTCTCCTTCCCTTTTCAATCTATCTTCTTCCCGTTTACGCTACAGTTTATCTTACATAATAATTTCTAAGCCACGGGTAGTCTGCCTACGCGTTATCTCGCATTATTTCTCGTCGCTCACCTTGGAATTAAGACGGAAAATATAACGAGATGAAGCGGCGGCGCGGGCGGCGCGGTCGTTCGTGCACAACAACCGAGAAACAACGACGTACAGATAATCTAAACGCGGAGCGATGGAGTGGTGGCAGCCTGGGCTACACCAGTTGTCAGCCCGTGATGGATGGACGCAGGGCACGTACCGGCGAGAATTCGTCTTCCTTCTTTTTCATTTCGTGAACTCCGCCTTATTTTCCGTCGCGCATTTTCCGCCGCAGTCCGCTCGATACCACGACCGATATTCCTTTCCCCGGCTCCACGACTCGTCCCATGATTCTCGACGGAGAGGATCGGGATACCGTCTCCTGAAAATGCCACTTTCGAGATCCCAACGTATATGCAAGGGAGAATCATTCCGTTGTTTGAACGGTGAAATAACTCCCCGCGTATTTTTCGTATGTAGAACCGATCATCCATTTGCTACCGCGCCATTTGCCGGCACGTTCTTTTTGATTAGAAGGTAACACGTTTCTTGGAACTCTGATACTTCTTATTGGATGTGCCGGGACTGCGCGGATTACATCGCCGTTCGAGACGTTCTCCTGCAGAGTTGTCACAGGGCGTACACGTTTCCGCACCCTTCAAGGCAAGCGGCATCTTCACGCCCCAATTCTTTCGTCCTTCGGGATTGGAAATGAGCGAAATGGCAGACAGAAAGAGAGATTAAAACTTATTTCCATGGCGAAATACGTTCGATGCTTTTATGCTTATTTATTTCCTTTCCTTTTAATAATTTAATTAGAATAGTATAAAAAAAAATTCTTCATTTGTTATTCTTCCATCAAAATAAACGCATTTATTATTACTTACAGTAACGCAATTTATTCTTTTATAGAACACTGTTTCATACGCAGTATCTCATAATGTAGAGATGTAATACTTAAAATGCGCGACTCTGATTAAAGTTGTCGGATAGACGCGAGTGTCTTCCTTTTTAAAATTTGCGCGATTTCTCCGGGAGGCGAGTAATGAAGAGTTTGCGATGGTATATTCATGCCACGTACATGACGAGGAAGAAAGAAATTCTACCTTCCGCGCGATTCTTCACTCGCTACTTACGTTTTATTCCACTCATCAGCTTCCCCACCCTCCGCGGTACGTGCACGTTCTAATTCTCACGTTCCCGACGGTACAGACAGAAAAAGGAAAATATCCCGTGTGAGAGATGTGTAATCCGTTTTTTTACCCGGCGAGGATAAAATAAAAAATATAATGCGTTGATGAATTTGAGAAAATTAGCTTTACAGGCCAGTAGTTGTGGATTGTAACATACCACGTGGCTTCAAGAAATTACACGGAGAGAAACTCTACACTTTTCTTCATTTTACATTTCGTACGTCTCTCGCTCCTACTGACATTTTGTAGATGGCATAAATGCCATAAATATAACATTACGCGTATTTTAATATAACATCCTCATATGATTCTATACAAATTTAACATATAATTTAATTTGGTTGTTTGCATACAAATGATTATACAATTGCTACGTTTGTTATAATATTAATCATATTATATGTATGTATTATATTATGCATATATCATAAAGTATATGTCATTATATTTGGAACAAAATACTAGAAAGAATCATAACTATCTTAGATTTCTCGTTTTCTTCTAGCGAATTTTCTTCACTGTATTCGAATGAGTCAGACATTTTTCTATGTATTTATCTTGATCTCTTCCATTTCCTCGACAAACATAGCATAAAGCGGGGGTAGCTTCGAAATTATTCATAAAATATGCATGACAATGGAAACGAATGTCCCATGCGAATTCTTCGTTTTTGTATTACTTCGCTTCTATTCAGCTCATCGTTTTCCAGTGTTCAAGCTAGACAATTTGCCGAAACCTTAGTTCTGATACTCGTAGCGTGAGTGAAAAGAGGCTAGTAGAGAATGCCTAATGGCGCTTTTCTTGTGTGTTTGAAGTATGTCACTGAATTTTATGTATTCGTGCACAGATAGGTACACATATTGTGAAATTCTTTAACATTTGTACGTCGCTGGTACAATAAACGAGTCTTTAGTTGGCCGGAAGGCCAACTAGAAGGAAGATCTACATAAATACAATCTCAAATGTATGTCTGCGACTTTCACAATTTTACTGACTGTTCTCTTAAGATATCCCTTCCTGAGCATAAAATTTGTATGCGATAATAAGTACTAATGCATTTTTCATTAATTTATTGATTAAAAATGTGAGTGCGTCATTCAGGAATAAATGAAATTTTGCAAGTCTATGCTATTTAATAGCAATTCTGGGACATTGTGAGATAAAGAAAGTAAAAGTTTTTTATGAAGAATAAAGATAAAAACGGAAATAAATTTAGCAATAAAAAAAAAAGAAGAATTATGATATTACTAAAACTTCTCCTACAATATAATAAAATGTACATGATATTTTAAAACGTGCAGAGAACGGGCTGTTATATCAAATGCATCCTGAAATGTATTTCAGGATATGCGGTTAAAGAATTTCCCATGATCGATTTTACGTATTTTTCAACAACGGGAAATTTTATTCCTGCGTCAAACATGCGGTAGAGCATCGTGTGGATTATAATCGTTCTCTGTCAACCGTGAGACGAATATTCGCGCTGGCCAGTAAAAACTAGGATAAAAATCTGACAGGAAATATTCGCTTAAAATTCGCAGCAGACTTGATTACTTGCATCTACTTTGCTAATTAGAAAGTCAAATTTGAATTCATTATTAATTTTTTATCTTTTGTGTATTATCTTTATTCTCTTTCTATATTCTTGATCTCAAAAGGAAATAAAAAAAAATTTCAATTTGCAATTATAATTATTATAATAATAAATGTCTATACACGTTTGTAACGTTAATAGTAACAATAATTATATTTAATTTCAATGCTATTATAATTTACATTTGCATTTCGCGAAAGAGAATAACAACATTAATCGCATTTAACACCGAATAATTCATAAATTTCTTGTATATTCATTATTAATTGCGTTTAGTTATAGAGCTAATTAGAAATATCAATTAACTGAATATTTCGTTGATGTAATAAGCATTATTACGTAATATAATAACAACGAATGTGTTTCTATAAATAAGTTTGTCGGCAAAAAGAGTTTCTTGAAAATTTGCAACCACTGCTTAATGAGATTCAATTGAATCACAAAAATGCGCGACATGAATATACTTGAATTATGTTTGCCGTACCAACCGCCACGGAATTAACACTCTATAACACGGAAAAAACAGGTTTAAAAATGAAATTCACGAAACACACTTAAAAATGTTCACAAAATGTGCTTGAAACAGTGCTACGACATATCTAAACAAAGCTATGAGGAAATTCTATACCGAATTACCGAAAGATACTGAAAAGAGAATAGGAGAATAATTGCATGTTGCTAAGCAGTGTATTTGCGATTTCGGACGAATAACATAAATCTTTTTCTAAAAAGGCCTTTTGTTCGCGTACGTGCATTATCGTGTGCACCTGTGTGAGAAAAAAATAGAGAGAAAAAAATATAAATCGAGAGGGAAACGCTTTGAATCTCGGGACAAAATACGACGGGGCAGTTGTAGAGTGCGACACTGGGGGCAGTTGCACATCGCTGAATTGATGATCAGAATACGTTGAATTTCGGCCGAATCTCATTATTCCATAAAAACGAAGTTATGCCGCGCTGTTCGCAGCTTCGTCCTAATGGCGCCATTCGTTTCGAGGGTATAAGAGGGACAATGATGCAAAATGCGAATCGTATCAACGACTATAACGCCCATGACGAGGGAAACTATGGAATTTAAATGCGAGATTGAAAATGTCCGAAATTATTTTCGTTCTAGCACGAAAAAAAAGTTTTCAGAATTTTTCGTACGTAAATGATGCTGTTACATTCCGGATTATTCATGCGCAGCATGAAAAAAATTTTTAAAGATGCTAGTGGTATTTAAATTTTAACAGGGGGATGAACATAATTAGTCAGTATTGAGATCATTTAAAATTATATTAAAAAGATTCTTGATAAATGCATTTACAATTGCACTTCAACTTTTCTTTCTGTTATTATTATTCAGCTCAACAACGAAACTCGAGTAGCTTTAGACTGAACTATGTGTCCGCTTTTTCTTTCTTATCAGAATATGAGGATAAAATAGTAATTCGCATACGGCAAATATATGGTGTTTTATGCATAATTCTAAAATAAATAAAACAAAGAAGTTTGCATAAAATCTAAAGAAATTGAATGACAATTATATACTCAGGTACATAAATAGTTGCGAATTTTCTAGTCGAAAGTGATCGATTAAAAAGCTATCACTTATATCTATTTATAGAATTACGTACACATATATACTTTTGCTTAATAATGAAAATTTATACTTCTAAGATCAAGTAAGACGAGTTCTAACGATTCCTAAACTGAATTCAAGGTACACAAGAAGTTGCTGAGACAAGCAATGGTGAGAGAAAACGTAGCTGTTGCGACGACGGCGATTTCGCACTAGAGTTGCAATTGGATCGCTTCGCGGCCGATATATTGAAGACATGTGTTCCAATCGGATTTCGTGCAAATATTTCGTATATAGTGGCGTGCGTCGTTTGCAGCGGCTGTGGTATTAAATTTTCCGTCAGAACGCGGATTTAGAATAAAACATAAAAGCGCGCGCGCGGGGAGGGAGTTTGTCAGAAACGTGTATTGTTTATTGCACGACAACGCTTCCACGATTTCCATTGCATTCCATGGCATTTTTTGCTAACACATCCCCGCATGTGTATGCACCGTGTCCTGAGCGTCATGCGCAAGAGACAAGCGAACTGAAATTGCGATAATGGGACTACGGATATTTTTTATGGTCCCTGTGTGCAGCGGACCGGAAGTTTCCACGATTTTTTTGATCGTGCATCGGTAGCTCAAGAGAGATAAATCTTATGATTTGCCGATGCGTTTTAGAGGGGCGGACTAAAGATTTATTTCGAATATCTCTCCATGGTATTATTCTCGCATTTTTTTTCTCGCAGTTGAACAACTCTTTCATTAAAAGCATTTTATACTCAGGGGATTAACAAACCATGGTTAATAGAATTATAAGAATCTTTCCGAAGAAAAATTATTTTGCTCAGTTATAATAAAATTAAATCGAGCGAAAATTTCAAATTATTTGCACGAAGTGTCTTTGTTAGAATTTTGCACAGCCGCTTTCGTGATATTTGGACGATACGAGAAAATAGTTTATCGTGTTTTGAATTATCTGATTAATTTACATATGTATATTAATCGATATTGTCGTATTTGTATAGAAACGCCGAGGATGTAATATTATTTTGGGTATCATTTGTATGCAGCGCGCGCAAAAATCGTGGCAATTCATTGGCGATTAAACAAACGGGCGTTTCAGCGTGGCGATTCCTCAGCTGAAATGATCGCTCTGCGGTAATCAGCATAACAAATTTCTGTATATAAATCAGCACTGTATCGACTCGCACGAGCGCTGTCGCAATTCGTTTATGCCGGATTAAGCGCGCAGGGCGCGCTTACGTAGCGTACGTAGCACGTACATTTTTCATTAGAATTCATGAGAGAGGTTTCAACGAGCTATGTGCTAATGAGTACGTATCAGGAGATACAATAAATTAGTATCATCATGTTTATATTACGTGAAATATCCCCATAATGTTGATCACAGAATGGTGAGATTTGCGTTACTCAATTATAGAATTTCGTAAATCGAACCGATGACTTTCCTCGATTTTTCCGGACGCGGAATTGCGAATCTGCAAAAGCTGCGGATGTGACCGCAGCTTTGCGCTAATATCGCGCCACAAGATAGGCATCTTAAGAAGCTAAAGGTTGAGGAAAAACTTCAAGCCCCGAAGAGGCGAAAGGGAAGAGGAAAATCCCATCAAACTTGAAAGTGCCAAAAAGTTAACGTCTCCCGCTCGGTTTGGTTCTTGTATTTTCGCTTCCGTCGCTCTGTCTCACTCATGACCCGGCAAACAAGCGAGAAAGTCGCGGCTGAAACTTCACCCTGGCGACGGTGTTCGCAGTCTCGTTTGCTCCTTTTCCTCTCTGTCCCTCTTTCTTGATACAGCAAAGGGAAGAAGCGGCGGAACGTGCCGCAAGGGAAATAATACGGTCGAAAACTCAGCCCATAACACTCGCGGGAGCGAAATAACGCCGAGCCGCTATCGCGGAAAATTCAAAGTCAACGATACGTTATTGTTTTTCAAGAGCTGCCGCCGGTGAGCGTGCAACCGCGAAAATGGAAGTCGCGGGAGGACGAGGAGAAGGTCTCCTGACGTGCAGACGACGGCGACGTCTCGCATTTATCTCGGATTTCAACGACGCCCACACGACGCACTTAAAACTAAGGGTTATAACGTGAAACATCTATCAATTCTCAAATACAGTCTTTTGTTATTACGATTATCGCAGGGAATATTTAAGTTATTAGAAGGGGTGCGTACTTGAATTGCTTAATTCGGTAAAATATGGAAGTGAACTCTGTGAATTATAGGGTAGGTAGTGGTACACTGCACACGCTCAAAGTTTCGGGAAAATATTTTACTCAAAGTATTATGAGTAGAATAATTAACAGAAAAGTAATTTAATTTAATTTCCAGAGAAGCTAAAATTCAATCGATGAGCAACGATATTATTCGCATAACCATGTATACGTGGAAAAATTGTATATTCGTGCGATAGCAAACAAATCAGTAGGGAACACTTGCTCGCGTCGGTGTTTATGACAATTGAGACCAGCTTGTGCCGCGACCCATGCTTTTTTCAGTATTCTGGGAGTAATTCTTGCATGTCGAGCGAGAGATTCCCTACTTGTCCCCGTGGGAGACCGCATCTAATCAGGATGAATGGCCTCACCCAGTAGCCTCGCCGGGTATCCTAACCGACAACTTACGGCAGCCCCTTTCTCCCGGCACCCTTGCCATTTCGCCCGGGTTCCGGGCCAAGCCCCAACTATCATCGGTCTTCGTTATAAAGAGGAACCACCCGAGGCTAAATCTCGTTTGTCTATCTCTCTTTCTCATTCCTGCCGACGGAGGCCTAGCAAAACGCCGCGGAAATCAGTCGCCTGTTTTCGTACCGAGATCTATCGTTTAGGTCCTGGGACAACTCGCCGCGGGGTATCCACGGCTTCTCGCCTCGAGTGGCACCTTGTCGATCATCTTGGATAAGCAATACGTCAACCACTCCACCACGCCGCCGACGGCGACCGCCTTTCTTCCGAGTCCGGAAAAACACTTTGGAGGGGAAAAAGGAAAGTGGGCCAATGAACACGCAGACGCGTCTGTCGGATCGATTTTCACTTTCGCTCGGCAAAAGATTAAGAGGAAGTATATTTCCTTTGCAAAAGAAAAGATGATAATTCAGCCAGGTGGATAATTATCTATCGCGAATAATTATCTATCTATTTCTTGGAAAAATTTTCGATTATGGAAAGACTTATCATAATATATACACATAGAGAAATATAAGATGCAATCGGATTTTTGCAAAATATAGTTCAGAAGCTGATAAGTTACTTGTAGTCATGAATATATTTCTTACGTTTTTAATATTAATATATTTATATGCGTGCTAATATAATTTTACATATCGACATCTTATATTAAAATTTTTCATATTTTGATTCTTTACAGTTCAGATATGACGGATAGCAAGAGAGAAAGCCGAAAGGAAATAGGTTAATATATATCTTGAACATAAGATGAGAATATCTTCATATTTACACATAGCGAAACACTTCGACATGCAAAGAACGGCTCATATATGACGACCGCACGACGGTATTCATGAATTCTCCGCACGAGAACCGTTCTGGGAGGGTAAATAATCGATGAACGGAAGTAGGAGTCGATGTCGCGTGACACCGAACACATGGTGGCACTCTTCCTCATCCAAGTATTGTCGTTGATAATTCGACGATGATGTCGCATGATACGTACATATACCACTTGAAATTGCACAGAGTACAATTCATTGTGGAATTTAACCGTACTAATATATTATATATTCAATACATATTGCATGTTGCATATTTTATATCCGTAATAATTCGCAAGAAATAAAAATAACTGCGTGATCAGCGTTACTGCTTTTCATTTTTTTTAATTTCTCTCTCTCGATTGAAAATTCATAATAATTTCAGAACACTGCTATTACGCGATTATTTTGCGTCTTTGTTTAACGACAATTTTGTATTAAGCAGCTTTTAGTAGATCTGAAAAGTACTTAAAGTCGAGTGTACCCTTTTCCCTGTCCGCCTCCTAAAAGCGGTAAGAGAAGCTCTTCAGCCCGGCCTCCATCCTTCGCTCTGTCAAAGTATCTGTTTCTCCTCCGATAACTTTTTTCCCTTTTCCCGCGCCGACGTCTAGTCGGGGCAAATCCTTAAATCGACTGTCACTGTCAAAGAAAGGGAGACGGGCCCTCGCCAATCTTTATTCGTGAGAATCGTACGCGAAATGATGTGTTAAATTTGAAAGGGAAAGATAAGATCGGAAATGTACATTCAAGGATTTTGCCTTCAGAAAGTCTCTGAGATGTAAGTAAGAATCAATGTCGTCAACATATGCAAAATATATAGATACTATTATTTTTTTTTATCTTTTACGTAATATATATCAATGTATAAAAAGTTACAATTACTTATTGAAATAAAAATCAATAAATATTATATTTTTTTAAGTAAGCGAAGTATGTCAAAGATATTTAACAACGTGAACTTTAAATATAAGCTATCAAGGTTAAGTAATCTGATAAAATTAACGATACCTCCTTAAAGATAATAATTTTCAGATAGTTAATTTTATCACTATAGTTATCGTGGTGATGTAATAAAATTTATACAAGTATATAATATTTACGTCAGTATGATTAAAGCACCGAAAGCACATTTTCTATGCCGTTCTCGAGGAGCGAATCAAGTCGGCGAATTAAGAGTCTGTCGAGACGATTAACTCTGAGAATTTAATCTTGCTTGAACGAGGGACGATTTCGGAGCGGCTGCTTTAATAGTTACCGTGAAAAGAAACGAGTTGCATCTGCTCTGTTTAACATGCTAATGAAATGAACATAAGAGTATCGTTAGTTGGCCAAATTAATAACGGGTCAAGTAATCAAAGATGCAAATGATTTAAGAAATAAGAAACAAAAATGAAGAAAAGAGAGAAAGAAAATCTTAATTAATAAGTACTCTACATTTCTAAAAAAAATGCAAAAAAATTTAATATATCTTCTTAGTAATAATACATATTCATTAATTGCATATTTTTTGTTGTACAAGGAAACTTCAATGCGGCAGTAAATGCATTTTTAAATCACCGTCATTATAACTTGGAAAACTACGCTCTCTTCTTGTAACAAGTTGCCCTGGGGTTCGCACATTACCGTGTCATTATTAACAACATTATTATAAACTTATTAAGATTGCAGCAACCTTCTTGTGTTAGGGGATGTCGGTGCAAGCGCGTCGTAATAAATTGGCATTTTATTCTCTGCGATGGATGGCGTTACGTGGTTACGCAAATTTGGTTGAGTAAATTGCAGGAAGGGAACGTTGTTGCTTTCGTCTTGAAATCTTCCACGAGCTACGTCATAAATTTATTAATTCATAAATATATGATAATTACCTTGTGAAATGCATTTATACGTTTGTGCATCAAATTTATAAACAGATTAAGAGTAGCTCGCGTAAAATAATATTTTTTCGCACGAGCTATTCTGTAATGTCTTTAGCAAAATATTATTTTTGCAGCGGATAACAACGTTTATGGACTTTATATTTAATATAACGGATCTAACTACTGTCACGTTTTAACGAGTTTTATAACGCAATGTTAGTTAGCGAGTAGAATACCGCGTATTCTTGTTAAAGACGCTTTTCATAAAGGAAAAAGTATTATTTTGCTTGCTGAGAAATGAGGTATCTACTGTGAGTCGTTAGTTCTAACATCTGTTACATGGAAGTAACAAATACAACTTTTTCATTATTCTCTTCGTTTATTTTGCGAAAATGTTTACATTCGATCTGATATGAAAAGATTTAGAAAGAAATCAACAAATTTTCAAATTAAAACGACGTGAACTGTCGCCAATGAATTTATTTGATTAAAAAAAAAAGAGAGAGAGAGAGAGAGATGAACACGATTTTTAATACTTCTAAAATTTGTTGTTATTTCAGCACCGACTGGATCCAATTACGCGTGGTCATGTTTTGCGTACGCTTTGAACTTGTCTTTGCCTTGCTTTGAAAAATTCATTAACATTATGGCCAGCATGCTAATTTCAGCAAAGTGTCCCGCAAGCCATGAATAATTTAAGCAATGCTATGACCTAGTACTCGGAGGATGTATTTCATGCAGGCGATGCAGCGAGCTCATTCATCTTGTACCCACCGTTCCCTCGTTAATACACAGAACTTTTTCATAACAGTTAGCATTTGCGCAAATAACAACAGCTCTAGGAAAATAATATTTTTGTCGGATACTTTCGTAATAAATCCTCATTAAAGTGTGCATTTTAAATGAATTGATTAATATTCGCGCATTCTTCTTTATATAGAGAGACAAGTATACAATTAATGCTTATTTAATGGTGATCCTTTATCCATCATGATATAGCCCGTATATTTTGATCTAATTTTCAAAATAAATCATTCTCTACATCAAACATGTCCGCTTTTCACTTGAATCAACCGGCCACGTAACCCTTGCCGACAGGTGAATAGGTGCGCAACTCCGACGATGAGTCCCTGTCAGACGTGAGTGGTGAGACGGCTAGAGGGGGAACGCGAGGGCGGAAGGTAACAGGTATGGGGCCAGACTTCTGAGGAGGGCTTCGCGGTATTATGCTAATCTCGTTAAAGTGAGAGCGGGTCAGACGGTACTAGACCTTACACTATCGTATTAAGATAATAACAATGAAAGGGTTGGGTTACGACGAGGCATCGGCTGCCGCCGCGTCGTTGTATTATTAGCTCAACGGTGGCGTACCAACGTAATCTTCTCTCAGTACTTACTAGATAGGTACACGAGTATTCGCCCTCTCCCCGGATCCGATAATAACTCGTTTGACGAACTTCGCGTTCGCGGATTTACGATGAGATTGCCGTCGTCGTCGCTGTCGCGTTTCCGTCGTACGGTTTAATCGAAATATTAATTGCTTAAGACAAGCTGTTGCAGAAAATACGAGCTGATCTTTTTTTTTTTTTCAAACGACTCACTGCTTACTGTAAATGTACGAATGATATTTATATATTCATTTTCTGAAAGCGAATCGGAGAGGAAGGAGATATTTTTGCTTTTTGAATTAATCAAATTATTCGTGCACAATTATTAAACAAATCACTCAAACTGAATAAATTGCAGTAAATCCAGCGAATTTATGCAATCGATGAATCTGGATGTATCCCCCATCATTGCAACATAGCAAACTTTATAGCCGCGTGTAATGTCGCATAGCATGTTTTCCAACATGAAAAATTGTTCATTGCTTTGCATGTTTATTCGCGTGCCATTATACGGTACGATATAACCATAAAGCGAGAATACACTTTCTCTTTAGTGGAGACCATTTCGGTTAGTACCTGTTTTAGACGTGCACTATAGTTACTGGCATTCTGAAAAGGTATTGAACGCGATGTAAAGAGAACAGCATGGCAACAAGCTACATCGCAGTGTATATATATAGGTATATATATATATATGAGATACAGAATGGAATCGAAGAATGAAGAAGCCCAAGGATATCATCGAGAAAGGAAAAAATAGAGTTGGTCTCTCAGTTGGTCTTAATTACACGATTTAAATTGTATGTTTCACATATGTCTTTAAGTCTTATATTAATTACAAATGCAACGGCACACAAAAAAAAACTCTTTGCGCGAAACCATCGCGCAGACTCTCCAGTTCCGTCTTCGCGAATTATGATTAATAATTATGTTAAAGCCGCCGCCTCTCTCGACGGTGTCGTACCTTCCGGCAGATTATGATAATGTAGTCCGTTTTGAACTTCGCGGAAAATTTTCCAAGGGAAGTACCCGCCCGCGTATAAATATGGAAGAGCCTGATTGAAGGGAGGCGAAAGAGCGGATCTGCTCGCCCAGACCTCAGTTGACTCGGAAGAGAAACGCGAAGCCGTACAGGATGAGAAATGCTGCACGAGCGACAGTGAACATCTTCGCTTTTGATTTCGTAACGAAAGGACGAAAGATTGCGAAGAAAATTAAATACAAACCAGCTAAACGCGATTTACTTGTTTACAACGTTTGTGTGCTAAAATGTAAGTAATTGCATAAAAATAATTAAAGCATTATAATAAAAAGTTAGAATTTGCAACATTAGAACACAAAGAGCAAGTAAAATTATAGGAAACTCCGAATTAGCACGCGAATCGAATTTTGTTTCGAGAGAGTGTCGTTAGTTAGAGCTTCTCATCAATTACTCGAAAGTAAAGTACTAAAATTCCGTTGATGCTGGATTAAACTCCAGGATTAAGTACGGCGCCTATAAAGGGAAAATTATGAAGGCGAAATGTCGGAGAAATTTATCGCCGCTTGGTACACGAGACCGGCATAAGTTAATGATCTCCCGCGTCGATGCGAATGATAGATGACATTAAATAATAAGCCGCGTAGATGCACGTCATTAAGATAGCGTCCCTCTGCGCTTCGAACGAAGACAATAAATTCTATAAATGAGATCGTGAGATTTGCCTGCGTGAAATATCGCCTCGTGATGACGGCATATTATTAAACGGCTCGCGTGCTTGAACACGAAGGTCTTCTATCGGGGCTCTTTAGCCATTGGATTAAGTAAAATGTCGGACGGTTCCTGTTCCGATGCAACAGGTGAGGTGCCACACAATTTTTTAATGGACATCACTGAAGCCTGCAGCGGGTGTTGCAAGGATATACACATTACGAGACCATTCGGCGCAAATTTAAGTGTTGTTCTGGCTCGCTAAGAATTTAAAAAAAGCTTTCTCTTCTGACGACCTTCGTTATAACGGACATAAAGCCTGTTATATGTAGGAATGAATCTCTCGAGGGTACAATGCGTGTACAGAATGCGTGAAACGCCGGGTATTTTGAGATACTCGTACGAGAGACATTGGAGCGAGGGAGCTCTTAAATTTACGAGGAAAAATCATTTTGGATGAGCTGAAGCGTATTAGGGACGATGCGATTAAGCAAAAATTAAGAAGAATGCATGTCGGATAATATATTAGCCGTCCAGGTGTAAAACGCGCGCAGGCAGCTTAACGTGTCCGTATGCAGGGATTGCAGTTGGCCTTATGCCAGTCTGCTAAGTGGTCCACGTTTTCCATTGCTGGGTTATTCGTGCTATCGTCGACGTCCTGCACTCTCTGACCCTACTTGGATTCGTACGTACCTGCACGTTTCAACGATGCACTCTGCAGATAGAACGATCCCATATCCTTCTGAGTACTGCTCAAATCAGCACTAGCACTCTTGTCGGCATTTACTTGCGCGCACAAAATGTGTGTGTGTGTGTGTTTGGATTATTATAATTTTACTCTGCGCAGTCATTAAAATAAAGTCATTAAGATAAAGTCATTAAACATAATGTCGAAAATAATCTACCATCTTGTTTCATGTCTCATCATTATCTCAATTATTTATAAATATTCATTTATTAAATGTTTCGTATTAAATGTAATATTATTTTCATGATAAATTCGAATAGCGATAACTATGTTAAATTTATAATGGAAAGTTATGCTGTTGTAATAAGAGTCGATTTAACAATGTAAGATCTCTTTCTCTATCTATCCATGCTTTTAATATTCGTATTAATATTAGTATGTATAACATTAATTAGCTTCTTTAATGAATCTGCACAACTGTGATTTTGCAGAATTATGAGCATATTCCGAAATGGATGCATCAAACCATTTGCACGTAATGTTTTAGTTAGAGAACTACCTCGTAAATAGAATTAGGGATCGCGGCAACGACACGGAATAGAGAAAGAGAGAGAGAGAAACGGGGAGCTAAGCGACATAGGTACATGTATGGACATAACTAGATTTGAAATCCCTAGTTGCTTGTCGGAGTCTCTACCTATATTCGCTTGCTATTTCACAGTAGTTAAATTTCCTTAGCAGGATCAGCAGTGCGTAGCTAGGTAATTAATACAACTTGCAAATAATTGTTTGATCAATGCAAAATGCATAAGCATACTTAAACATTGAGTCACATATCAAATCAATGTTTCAAGAATCGTATAATTAGCGTTCAAATACGCGTATTTGCAATAATGTTGTATCAAGAATTCAAGCACTCATTTACTTGGCGTAATCACTTGGTTTAGATGCATGCGTGAGTAACGTCTACTATTGTGAACGAGATTAAATTTCCGTCATCTTAATTGATGCTACAAGTATGCTTAACGTTATTATGGTGTTGCTGTTATCCGCGCATGATGCATCACCGCGCTAATTAGACACAAAATTGGTTAAGTCCAATCCCGCGAACCGCGCGGGTAGCGATGTGTATCCTGTACGAAGTTAATCCAGCGGTTGGTATATGTCAGGTGTAAAACGTAATCCACATGTATACATGCACGCATATGGGCATACACGCGCATAATCAAAGTCATCAGGAGTTTGCGCTTTGGCGGTTTGACTGTGCGATTACGTTTAGGATAACAATAATAGCTTCGGAAGTCGGTTAGATTCAGGAGGCATGAGGAACATAAATTCTCCGAAATTCGGTCGAAAGCGCGGATTAGCCGCCGACCGTTCGGCAATCTGATTATCGCGAAATGTCCGGAGCGGAAAGTATCGCGGTGCTGCGAAAATGAAACTCCACACGGATGGAGCAGCTCGTTTTGGAGCGACTGCATCGTTTGTCGAGTCGCAGATAAGATCTCCTACTTGCGAGCGTGAAAAGAAAACTTTTAACGAGATTCAACTTATCATAACGTAGCACGTTTCGTACTTTCCACGTGCTACTCGTGGAAAAAACTCGCAAAGATATTCTCTACCCTCTTTCTTTCTTTATGTGCGTGCGCTTTAATTTGGTCCTCTGCTATTCTTCTTCTATTGTATTTTTAATTGTAGAGAAATTCAGTCGGACATGCTCGACCATAGAATACGGCGCGTGGACAAATGATTTGCATTTCTGTATGCCTCTCTTAATTACGTATGCGCGTCTTGAGAATAAGGCTGAACGTGCTCGATTGATAATTTAATATCGCGCGAGTAGCTCGGAAATTAAGCTGCGCTCTCGCGGCATAACGCTGTCTCGGAGTTTGTGCCTATCGGGATTTCCACGTGGCGGGCGCCAGTGCATCGCAAGGTAGGCGGTAGCAGACTTTACAGTCGAGCGATTGCACATGATTATGCGATGGTACGATTGTGTTTGTCTTGTCAGACGAGTAAAAGAATGACGCGTAAAAGGGATTGATGAAGCGACAGACAAAAATCGGTATTTCTTGGTATTAATTCTTTTTTAACGGAACAAACGAAAAGGAAAAAAATTAAATTGCATAAACACCATGGAAGAACATAAGAACAAAGAACATTTAAATCATAGCAATACCGAATGTCCAGATGTAGTCGTAAGAACAGCTATGGCTTCCATAACGCGACAACGTTCGCCACGGATCAGACAGGAAAATCTGCTTAGCGAGCAAAATGCGGAACTCGGCGGTTCGGCGGTAGGGATATTATAACGGGTTTATGAATATATGGTACATCGATTTTTCAGATTCGTTCTACTGAGAGAACAGGATTGGTAATACGAGATAATATTGGTCCTTGACGAATATTTGTCGAGAAAATATTTCATTACATTTGTAATATCTTAAGTTTAACATTAAATAGGCATTTTTTGATATTAAATTTTTTAACAATACTATTTACACAACAAACGTTGCATGGTTTCTCCTTCCTTCCCGTTATACAGTTTACAAAATTATTTTTCACGATATTAAGAAGATTTAAAGAAAAACGCCAAAGAAACACGCAATCGAATAACATGAGGTAGTTAAATTCCAGTGACGTTGAAATTTTATCGGATACATTCACGTGGCGTAATCAGCTTTCGCAACTGTCGAAGGCAGATACACCTTGAAGCTAAAGACGCTTTACAACCGTTTACGCCGTTACGCATCGAGTTTTGCGGCGGATCGTCGTTTTAACAAAACTGTAAATACGATATTCTACACGAGCTGTCTTTGAGACGTAAACTACTCATTCGAGTCCGCTAGTTTCGTCCTCGTGGCATTTCGCTTACAAACACGTCGACAAACAAAACTGTTGCAGCTCAGCTGCGAAATGATGATAGGACGTGAATAACAATAGCGGGGCTTATAGAAGGTTCCTTTTAATTACGGGAATAGAGGACGGGCGTGGACGAAGGAGATCCGGCATAGGAAAGTCCAATTTAATTAGAAGATCTTGTCGATCGATTCGACTTGGTCTACCAATCCGGCCGTTACTCCACCGCCTTCCTTCCTCTACCCATCTGCTGACAAGGACAACGAGCTCGATCGTTAACGCAATTCCAACTCTGTAACGTTATTACTTGTTCGAATCTAGCGCTAGGTTGAATCAAATTTAGCCTCAACTGGAAGTCGGACCGAACACTAAGGGCGTGACGAGTGGACTTTAAAGTTTCTTCTGTACAAGTAAAATCTCCAAAGTGCTATGATTGGTCCGTTTATCAATAACGTTGCGATAGGATAGATACAAGGATTCACATTAATGTTCTTAGAATCATACGTCAATGAAGATGGTACGCTCATCATTGTTTGACATAAAACTTATCACGTAGAATATTTGAAACAGATTTATATTCCAAAACGAAATCAAGAGTGGACGAAGGAAGATAATCCAACATCTCGATTCTAATGTTTTCTTAAATTAAGACTGAAAAGGAGTATTTGGTTTTCCGCGGAATCAGATGTTTCGAGTAAAGATTTAATTAGAGATGGATGTACCGACAAGTTAGAAACTAGCCGGTATGAGAGAATTGTGTGTGGTGCTACGTGAATACGTGTGTGTTCGTGTGTGTACGTGTACGAGGGATACGGACATCCAACCGGAGGCTTGGCCAATTAGGCCGGAGTAAGAGAAATCAGTTTGGCTAACTCAGTTACGTCGCTTTTACGGGATTGAAAACGTTCCGACAAAACGCTCAGGCAACCGCATGGACAAACCTAATTTGCGATACGTATCGGCCATTGGAAAACGAAGAACAATTGCAATGATACTTCGTACGATTTTTTTTTTTTACGTCTGTGATGCACCGATTTTTGCAGAGTTTCCACGTAATTGAAGGTGAGGTCAAATTCGTGTCAGAAACGGGAAAATATTCATTACAGGATGTATCTTTCGAAGGAATAGGAAAATACGAAAGTTGTTTTGCCAAGAAACAAGAGATAAAAGCTCTTTTCCATGTTTATGCGGTATTGCGAGTGAGTAGCGTAATTCTGTGTTAAGTAGCAAACAAGAACGGCACGCGAGGCGCAGTCGACAAAGCAGAAATAATACCTCAGACGTCACCTATTCTATGCCATTTGCGTTCGTACTCTGGGATGAGAACTACAATAATTGGTTAGATTATCGATAGGATATGGTTATGGGAAATAGCGGGGCTTCTGGTCTCGTCGAGGTAATCTCGATTCTGATTGCGTTTGACGCATCATTGAGCGGAATGATGAAGGCACTCATGAATCTTGATGCCGATGCAACCTAATAAATCGTTCTTGTCGTCTTTCTAGTTTGGGGAGCACTATTGTTATTTTTCACGTTTTACCGCGAGAGATAGATATCTCTCTAACCGTCTAATTTAACAAATCTCTTAAATTTCATTTTTAACGAAACGCTCTCTCTTAAAAGTATTATTAATTATCTTCAAACCGTATGAATTAATTTGATACATTGCTCTTTTACAAATCAACTGTGCGTCACATTTTACATATGTCAAAATATCAAGAAAGAATATTAAATTACGATAAATTTAAAAAAATATGACAAAATGTACGGTAAAGTAACAGACGGAAAATGACGTCATAATGTATAAATTTTCAATGTTATCGCATCACTCGAAATACAAGCGCAACCAGATAAGTTTATTTGATTTGCAATGTCCACACAAATATGTACAATGCTATGCAAATATAAAACTTCGCACTCAGTATAGCTTGTTCAAAACGTGTCCAATCTACCATGGTCAAATATAAATTCGGTTCATCATTAAACGGCAATACTTATTAATGTCTGACTCCACCGCGTTTAAATTAACGCTCATCCCCTGCTATTTTTTCATCGATTTTCGTTCGTGTATTCATCCATCTAACCAGTCTTTCCCATCCATTTATCTACATATATTTCATTCTTTTCCTCGCTTGTTCGTCGGCAAATTGAGAAGTTTCGCAATATTAATAGCCTGCACGGACAAACTCGGATAACAAGATTGCCAAGCAAACCAGGCAGGTGGATTTCTGTACTATTGAAGCCGTTAAAATTGAGTTGGGAGCAATTTTTTGTAGTTACAAGCTATTACATATTGATGTAACGTACGTTGAAGAGGGTTGGCGTGGAAAAAGTGATATTGGGTGTTAAAAAAACGCTTGTCAATTTTTTCGACCGTAATATGAGAATACTACGATAATCATAAAATCGGCGAATGACGAAATATCAATATATTTTAACTTTGTATTTCAATCTTCCATTCAAATGTAATTTCTTTCTAGTTTCGATACAAAGAAAACGAATACGAACAAAGTAGTTAATATATCAATGTAAACTTAATTAAACGCGTCCTAATGGAAAAGTTGCATTACTTCAGAATCGGGAATGTCACCGAAGAACAACAACCTAAGAACGATTTAATGCCCTACTTCATTAGTTTCACTAAATCCAGGATCGAATTGTGATTTATGTTTAATTATCTCAATGAGGCCTAGATCAAGAAAAGAAGAAACACTTTCTTAAGAGCTCTAACTAACAGTTAATGACACTTGGCACAGTAGATTTAACATATATTTGGTAGATTTACCACATAATCAATAATTAATATAAACTCTCCCTCGAGTACGCGTTTTTATTAATTTTTATATAAATGTCTGTTCATCATGAAATTAATATGCATTTAAAATTAAAACTTGATATAAAAATTATTTTTTGCGGTACATTAACGTAAATATTTTAAGTTAAATATTTCAACATTATTAACATGTAATAAATTAACTCTGGGACATTTTGCAGAAAGCTCTTTCTGATACGCATAATATTTATGTCATTATTTATGTTATATTATACACCATTTAATTTTATGTCAAACTGTATAATAAATTATTAATAAATATAGGCTATGGGAATTTATTATTATTATTATTATGTGCATTGTTGCATGCATAATAGAACGACAGACAATTATATATTTTAAAATAAAATACTTGTCCTAATTTATATTCATTATTTGTATTTTAAGGTAATGAATCTATAAAAAATATTCTATTTATAATATTTATAGATTCATTTTCTCAGATTAAAATAAACAAATAAATAATTCGACTCACCGATCGATACACAACAGCGGAGTGGTAACTACGTATAACCATGTTATCTATAAAACATTAATATAGTAATAAGTTAAATAATTAATACTTCAAGAAATAATTATTATGCGTATTAATTTTTGATTCATCTTTTTTTAAATAGATATTTAATAAAACAATTATATATAATTGGAATATATATATAATTTTCAAGAAAAAGATGTTTCAACTTGTAAACTTTTACAACTTTTTAACTTTTACATACTTATTTCTAACTTTCAAAAATTTTTTTAATAAACATTTTTCTATCATTTTTAATTTTTTTTATAAATCATTCAAACAAATAATTGAAATAAATAGAAAAATGCGATTAATTCTATAATTAAAATACATCATATATAAATACTGAATTACTCACCTTAGAGTTGCTCCGCCATTGCCCGATGCCTTTCAAACCTTCTTCTTTTCTCAGATTCCTTCATTGATTTTTCCTTGAGGCACTCACACAAGAAAACATGTTTAATTACGATCGCGCACAATGATCAGAATACGACCCGCGACGCTTTTCACGGCACTCCCGATGTTAATTGCACCAGACATTCACTTAGTTTTGTTTCGAAAGAATAACGCAAAAGAAATGTAACCCGTTTATTTTGTTCTATATCCGCAACGTCAAAAATTGAGCATTATCGGCACTTTCTCCCTGAAATGATACAAAATTCAATACGATTAGTAAAATTACATTAATAGTTAATTAAGATGTGATGGGCTATTTGATTCGGAGATTTTAATTGTACAATATATAAATTACTTTAATTTACTTCATTTAATAAAAATTTAAAAAGTTAACTTGTATTCTCATAGAATGGAAAGAATTACTAAAATCAATTTAAAAAGTAATCTTTAAGATAGATACAGTATTTAATACTTTAATGAAAAAATATATAACTATAGATAATTAATTATTACAAACTTATATAACATAATACATACAATTAGACAACCAAAATTTATTATTGTAAAATTAAAAATATGTATATGTATATGATTATCTATTTGTATTTTTCATTAAATTTATTGAAATTATACAATTATACACTCTTGTAGGGTTGTAAAAGACAAACATTGAATTTAATAATTCTTTCTAAATGGAGTAGTTAATTAATTATTGAAACATCCAGAGAAAAAAATAAAACAAATTAACAGAATTATTAAAAATTTTTATTCAATAAAATTAGCAATGCAGTAAAAATTGATATAGTTTATTCTGTAAAAATCAATAACGAATGAAGAGTTCAATATATGAGTATATAAATATATGTAAAAATATGTGTAATCACGGATGTGTAAGCAAATACACAAATTTTGCACGATATTTCTGCCAATTTTAAACATTTATGATTTGAAAACTATTGTGATTTGAGCGATTATCCTTTAAAATTGTTATTGAAAAGAAGTGATGAATGTCAAGCACAATTTCTCATGCTATGTTTGTCTCCTACAGTTATACTATATCGGCAATTTTTGCGTTAACGATCAACTTTCCGCCTTCGATTTCCCCTGTTTTGCGAATCGACAACGATTGACTAGAGTTTATGAGTTGTCGCTTAGTCGGACATTCTCAACAACCCGAGATCTTTTGTCGAAAAAAAAGGGAAGGTAAAGGCGCCTTCATTGTCGAATGCTGACTGGTCCTGGTTTTTATCGCTGGCCCTGAGGGAGCGCGGAGGTATCCGGGGCTGTAGAAAAGCAGGTTTACCATCGTTTCGTACGTTTCACGCATCCCAAAGGGAACATCGGTAAACTGACAGGCCATCTACTTCTATCTCCTATGTCCCTATACGCGTACGCGTCGTATGCTCGAGTCGCGCTTTTATGCATCGAGCCTGAAAATCCTCGGGAAAACAGTCTTTTGCGTAGCGCAACATCGTTGAACAATCGCGTATTGTAAGCATGTTTCAACGAGACTTTACGGCGGAATTATTAACGTCGGTTTTATCGTGAATCTGCCACGTTTCGTCAAAATCAAAAGGAGAGGAACAGCGAAGGTTCTTCTCTTTTAACAACATTCCCTTTGCGATATCGCAAAAGTTAAGCCAGACAAAAAGCGGCTGGCTTGTTAATTCTTGTAGGTATGTGCTTAAGTCAACACACCAACGGTCGTCTCGAATGGTCGGCAGACCCTGTGAGGGTCTGTTGGATTATGCAATGACGATGTGCCGACATGTACGATCGTGTAGATGTACGTCTGCATGACAACAATCACATAAACGTGTGTATACATATCCATAGAATGAATGTCAAGGCATATAATATGTCGTCATGTACTTTAGCGTTTGGATCATTAAAGAGTGCATGTTACTGTTATGAAGATGTTCATGTCAAATTTTCGTAGCAAAACATTTCAAAATATAAATACATATAAACAGGATGATTTTGTATTCTCTTTACCGAGTCATGCTTACTTTCACTGTGGCAAGAATAAAGATTTAATATTCAAAAGAATATTCTTGAATATTAATGGCGCATTGGTAAAAGGGTTCACGGTTACGTTGTTGTTTATTTTTCAATTTTTTTTTGTATCGCTATACCGACTGTATCACTACACCGACGTGACATAATGGTCCAATTCATTAAGACATTCCGTCGTTTCCGTATAATGAAATCGCAATTAGAGATATGCAAAACACTGCATATATCGGGCGCAGAAAGTGGACGGTACGGAGCAAAGATGCCATTTGAATTGTGAAATACTTGGAGGGATTTCAATATTAACTGCTGGAATGCTGGTGGAAATAATGGAAAGGAAATGGCCGCGGTGCTGAAACGGTAGAGAAAACAACTTCTTCGCGAACGGGCAACCGGAGGCCACATATCGAAGTATCGATAAAATTCTATTTCGCGCAAATATAAAAAAAAAGAACAAGAATTTCACAACTCCTTCCTAGAGGTAAAGTAATTCCGGCTCAAGTAAACCACTTCTGACGAGTTTCGAAGCGCGCAGGAAAATATCGTTCATTCGGATACATGTCGGATAAAATATAGAATTTAAGATTTGGGTAAATAAGGTACTCTGCTAGCGTACGTGCTGCTTAAACAATATCTGACAGGGTTACATTCCTCATTCACAACGTTAGGAAACGGATTGATCGTCGCTGAGGTAAAACTTTCAGCGTTGTCGAGGGGCTGAGAAACTGCCGCGAGGAATCTTCAACAAAGAATGGAGCGCGAACAACGCGAAGCACGATGCCGGATCTGTCCGTGGTAAAGAAGCGAAGCAGTTAAAGAGCACGATGAAGTAAGAAGTTGCCGCGGTAAAACCGCAAGCGCGCCGCGAAGCCGGCGCAACGGAGCGCAGGAGCAGTAATTCCTTTCTTCCAAAAAGAAAAGCGGTAAAAACAGCGATTAAGGCTTTTAGCTGGAATACCGGGCTCCACGTGCTTCTTCTCCGCAATGCGTGTAGAGGGGGACGGGGGCTGCCCCTCTGGACGTCGTTGGAAGAAACGGTTCATGGGTTCGGTCGCTAGTTTCCACCCTGCTGAGCAGCTTTCCCCGGGACTCTGTGGTTTCTCCACGCTATAAATACCGACACCGAAGACCAGCTCGAGAGAAAGCGGAAGTGGAAAAGAAACGGGAAGAATGCTGCCCGAGAAAAGGAAAGAGAGGAAGAGATATGCACGGAAGAAGTAGCTGGACGTGCAAGGGTGGAGACGAGAAAGAAAGATGTTGGAAGGCGTTCGAGAAGAAGAGCGTGCAATTCTTTCTCCATTCGAGTGCTTTTTGTTCGAAAAATGGAATTTTATGAGAAATGGCGCTCGCTATGGATCTGGTCAACTAATTACGTTTGTCCTGACATTGGCTCCTTTCAACTCGATTCGCGACGGAAAGGCGATATCATAAGCTGAATATGTAATGTATTTCATCTGTGCGGATACGAATTTCCTGTTGAGCTTGTTTTAAAATTCTGAGCAAAACGTTTATCAATAATTCCATGCCGAGGAGCAAATATAATTTGAGCGGCAGATTATTGGACTCTGTTCTATTTCCTTCTCGACTTTATCGTGTTACAGATAAGCGCGCGCGATCTCACTTTCAACACAATACTCTATATATTCCCGCGCTCTCATAAAGTACGAGTACACAGAGAGAAAATGGAAGCTGTATTATTTCACAGTGAAACGATGAAGAACGTTCTGCATTTCCGCGTAAGCTGGGAACCGGATGTAAAGACGTGGCGGAGTGCTATATAATTGAATGGCGTTTAATTAAAAGTCGATTCTACTTATTCAGCGTTACAATGCACACGACACGTACGATCGTGTATGCTTCATTGAGAAATCGCAAGATGCTTTTATTCATGGATATAAATTGCAACGTGGATAGCGAGATTGTTTCTATTAAAAGAAAGAGTTGGCTACGTAACAGAGAGAAAAATATATTGTGAATGAGACGAGGCAAAAACGGAAAACGTCACTGTCGCACGTCAGGGGACGGGGACGTTTCGCGTCACGGATTGACAACGACGGAAATTTCCTCCGTTCCTGTGAAGATTACGTGAATGGATCGGCCGGGTCAGTCGCTTGATTCCCACCGGACTCCGATAGCGCGCGATCCTTGCGGATATTTTATGGCATCTGGAGGAGAGTGACTTCAAATTACGCTTCACACGGAGTATACGATTTCGTAGTAACTTTACTCGCGGATCGTTACGAGGAGATGACCATTTCCGGAAGATGGTCGTGGAATTTTCCGGTTGTCCCTTCTTCAATATATCAGGCAATGTGCCACGGCGAAAGCTTTAATATTTAAGCGGCATTTAAATGTCAGCATTTAAATGTCACGTCACGGCCGATCGTTGCGTTAAAACGCGTCGTATTGAGTCTCTCGCGTCGGATTAAAACGCGTCGGAGAGCGACAGCGATAAGAGTTTTACGGTGAATAAAGAGCGGCCGTTGCCCGTCATACGCCGGGTATTACGCATACACGCACACATACACAACAGTGCCGTCAATACGACACAACAGCCGGGATGGGGACACAAAAAATATATATTAGGGGGCTATGGCAATTTCATAATATAGAGAATTAACGAGCCGATCGCGCGTAAGCGCTGTCAAAAATCCCGCCCCGTCATCCCGCGAGCTATTATTGATCATAGCTGAATATAAATGTACAATACTCGTCGACTCGCGACTAACGCACGGACCTGTCGCTGTTGCATACATCCGGTTGTATTGCGATTATCATGCTCATATACATATACGTGGCATACACCAACCACGCGACATCGCAAAGCGCCATTGCCGGTCCGGGGCCCTATTGTGGTTCTCGGTCTCCGACATGTTGATAACGAGCTGATCATTGTTATAACTCATGTATATGACATGTATGTATGCGTTTCGAATACATATATGTCGCATTTGGCCATCGTGTTTAGTTAAGACACAAGTTTGTCGGCATAGTTGGACCGGATGGATGAAGCGACGTGTAATAACTAACTTTGCTCGCCGTTCGGTCGCAAACGTCTATGCGACGTCATCAAGATTCGTCCGAGTGAATCGCGAATTAATTCTGCGTTTTGTTAGATGTAATTATAAAGATTCGCGAAGACGATTGATTTCTCTTATTGCTCGCAGTAACAAATACTGTCGTATCTTTTTATTTAGAGAGAACTTTTAATAAAAAGTTTCCGATAAGTACTCGTCAGATTTTTAATACCTAGTATTGAAAATTAATTAAGAGAGAGAGAGAGAGAGAGAGAGAAAGTTGAATAAAAGAGAATTAAAAAGACACGATGTTTCTCAAACTTTAACATCGATTTACGCCGAATAGTCTCTGCGGCATACGTTTGGACAATTATACAAATGTCTCGCACACTTGTATGGGAAAACACGAACTTTTCACGAACGTCAATTCATTCTTTCTCTCGTACGATGTCCAACGCATGGGCTTTCTCATAATAAATGTCAGTTTCGTTGAGGTGCATGTACCGGAGTGGCATTAATCGATTCCATGTTCCGAACATTACGTAACGTCAATAGCTATTTCGAGCAGTTTGGCACACGGCGAAGGTAAAGGAGCCGGAGAAACTTCCGTATTTCTCGGAATATCGAAAGGCAAGAGCAGACGTGAATAATTAATCGCAAGTCGATGTATGAAGCGAACCGCGCGAACTTGCGAGAGGCTAGGTGGAGAAGCTACGCGTTCCGCGTGTTTAGTAAATTAGAACACTGATGGTTTTGCGACTGGCTGTTACTTGATGACGCGACACGAGAACACGAATAGAGTTAACGCGTCGCCAAAAAGTCGCTTTGCGTATTTTCTGATAAAGGATTTACCCCTTTAAAAGGCATATTAAAATTCCATCTGTTGTGTCGTTTCGTAACCGAGATCAAAGCGACATTTCTCTCTCTCTCTCTCTCTCTCTCTCTTTCCCCCTCTCAATGTTGGCCAGGGCCACCTCGCTTTCTCAGATATTACCAGTGTGGTGTAAGGTACGTATTATAAAATATAAATACGAAGATGCATGAGAACGTTGAGGTGGAACATCATCGAAAGTATATATAGTCGCATAAGCGTTTTATCTTCGTACAGAACGTATTAAAATTCCATTTACGGAAGTCGCCGTTTGTAACCGAGATCAAAGCTACAAAATGCTTTTCTCCACGCTGCGTGCAGATGTTTTCCGCCTCCCTCCGCCGCTCCCTCTCTTGCTCGCAGAAATTATTTAACAGAGTACATAAAATATAAATTAGAATTCATAGGCGGAATTGAAATATATCAACATCGTTCATAGTATAAGGTTATAGTAAACATTGCAAAGCACTATCACCAGAGTACTTTATGCGCGCGCCTACTGATGATAGTTATTCGATTAATGCCGCTATACGTACGCTACATGTACATCGAAAATTGAATGTTCTCGTACATACGTATATAATGAAGACCATAATTCAGATCGGAGAAATGCGGGATAAAATGTATTTAGAATTTCGCGTAACATGGAAAATATTTAAAAACGTGGAATGTACATCGCATATGTAATAAAATGAACAAATCAAAATATATGTTATATTAAATTATAAATGGAGTCTGTCTTGAAACGAACGCAAATTAACGTGAACAATTATTGTAGGTAGGTAATTACATTAGAGGCAATTAAATTATATTGCAGGCAATTATTATAGATCTAGTCTGAAACGGACTTGTTGAATTCTTATTATACGATTGGGGATTTTTCACGCAAATAATTATGAAAATGATACTCGTGGCTACGCGCGGCCCAGTGACGATCGATTTTCTCTATCATCGATTCAGCCCGGAGGGGCGTGAGAACGAAAGAACGCGCACGAAAGGACGGAGCCCTTCCTCGGAGGAGATGCGATGTAGCAAGTTGATCCACTTACCTCTCTCCGCTCTACAATTATGCACCGTAATGGACATCTCTGGATGCTCTTGCCGACGTAAACTCGTAACTGGAACGCCATGAAAACGCTCGCGGCCATCGTTGCTACGCGAACAAATTAATTTATCGTTTTGCGATGTTAACAGCGTTCCGGCGAAATAATGGCGAACGAAGGTGCGTATCGCAGCTAAGGAAGTCCGTCGGCTGGTAACAGAAGCGGGAGCGAAGGAGGAATGTTGGGTTAGGCGGAGGAGAGGATTAGAGCGAAGAAAAGGCGGCACGGCGCGATCGAGGAAAAACGAGGGGCGGAGGGGGAGACGGGAACGTAAAAGACGTAAAAAGCAGAAAAAGATACGTACGAAAGAAACGGAGGCAAAAAGGTGAAACTGCGCGAGAAAGAAAACGAAGGGAAAAAATAATGAAGGGGGGAGAGGGAGAAGGCGCGACGAAAAGAACGAGAGGACGAAAACAACGGGGAAACGAGAATAGACGCGGGATGAGGGAGGAATGAGAAAACTTGGCGCGGAAGAGGGCGCGCGCGAGGGAGAAAACGAANGGACGCGCGAAGTAATGGGAACGCCGCGCCGCGCGCGCGGTCGAGGAAGGTACGCGACGAGGAGAAAGATAGAGAGAAAGAGCGAGAGAGAGAGAGAGAGAGAGAAAGTGGCGCGGGTAGACGGCACGGCGCGGTGGCGAAGGGCGGCAGATAAGGAGAGGGTGAGAACGGGCGGGGAGGGGGAGCGGAGGCGAGAGACGGAGCAACGAAGAGCGACCGTCGCGAGCCGCGCGGCAGACAAGGACGACTGTGGCGGGTGCCGCATGCGCGTGGCATGGGTGTATCTTCAGGCTTCTCCCTCCCCCTCGCGCACCCTCGCGCGCGCGCCCCACCCCTGCTCCGTGCGCTCCGCCACCCCTCCCCACGCCGCCGGACTCAGTTACCGGGCCGATTCGCGAGCGTAGAGGTGTCGCGCTTTTTCGCTCCGCGACGCCGAGTAAGTTTTCCTCGAGATTCGCCGTTCCTGCCGCGGCCGCGGACTCGCGGATTCGCGCGGGCGAACAACGCGCCGCGACGTCAGCGCGCGCAGGACGCGCGTGCCGTGCCGTCGATCCGTCTTCTCGAGGAACGAAGGAGACACACACAGACAGATAGATTCGACGTGGAGGGAGAGAGAGGGGTAGAGGGACGTGTGTGCGCGGAGAAGTGCCCCAGTTTCGGTGCGGTCACATGTGGACGTCGAGCGGCGTAACGCCGCGGGGGTGCAGCGCGCCGAAGTTCGCGCCGGATCGTTCTCTCGCCGCGCCGGCACCGGGATTCGCTCCGGGATTCGCGGTGAAACGCAAGTGAGAATTGGAGTAGACCTTCGTCGCTCGTGAACGCGCGCGCGTGCGTGTGTGTGTGTGTATGTGATTGTGTGTATGTGCGTGCGTGCTTACCTGCGTGTCGGCGGCGTGCGTGCGGGCGAGCATCGCTGCGGACTCGCGCCGGAGCGCGCTCCTCGAGAGGCATGAAGTTGGCGCGCGACCGATGATCGGAGCGGAGACGAAGCCGGCGTCGCGCGACCAATGACGGTCGAGCGGCTCCGATCTTCCCGGAAACGCCGTGCCGCCGCCGATTCCGGGAATCGCGTCCCGTTGACCGCGCGACGTGCCGCCGCTTCTCCACTTGTTTACGCGCGCGATCATGTTTACGTGACGGCGTAAGGCGGCCGAGGTGCGCGAGGGAGACTGCGCGATTCGATGCGAGTGCCGTCCTGTGCGGATCAGACGCGCACGCGAGCGAGCAGGCGGCAGATTCGAAGGTTAAGGCGAGCTTACGTCGCGCTTTCGCGCGCGATCAACGAGATTGACTCGTCGTGGCCGAGTGTGCGAACGATAGACCGAGACGAACCTCAGCAGTGGTTGCCGGCAGCAGCAGCAGCAGCAGCAGCGGCAGCTTGCAATCGGAATCAGGACGGCAGCCTGGGAACGCGACATCGATCGAGTAAGTGCTTCAAGGTCTCGACGCGAGATCCCATCTTCGCGAGAGCGACAGATGTCGTGAAATCACTCATTCGCGTGATTGCGAGACGAGGATTGTTCGAATGGCGGACTTGTGAATGAGCAGTTCTTACCAATTTCGCGCCTGATTATAATAGCACTACGCCTTTCTGGGTTAAACGCGTATTTACCATTCTTTCATTATCTAAATAAGCCAACCCGAGCGACTTCGAACGTGGCGCTACGTTCGCACGATCGACAAAGTTTAATTGCTGCAAGCGACGCAGCAAAATTACAAATAGTTTGAGAGAGGAATATTGAGAGATATATCTTTGCAATTCCGTACAGGGACAATTACTGTAATGTGCGATTATTATTCAAGAAATGAGAAAATTAAGTACACAAATACGTATGAATTATTTTCTTATTTATTAACTATCGGGCTTTATGATTTCCATGGAGTTTTGCTCCAAAATGTCGCATTGCGCTCGCGGGCTTAGATCGGTGCTCGCTTTGATGCCGCGGAATTTTGGCCGTTGTTTACATGCCCCGTATGTATATACGTACGCATATCCGCTTGTTTGATGGTGTTTGTTGTTTCACACCTACGGATACCATGCATACAGCGAGCGAAATAAAACAATAGCCGGACGCTCGACGTCGCGCATGATTTTAAAATCCATTTCCATTAAATTATTTTTGTTATCAATATTCGATTAAATGTTTACAAATGTTTACGAAAATTGTTATTATTTCGCGCGCGATATAAATGCAATATAAATTTTCATTATCGCCCGGGTGCAGCGCGTCTCTTTAAACATTATCTTTGCGCCGGTGTTTTCGAGAGGAATTTTTCTCGTAAAAAGCTGCACTTGTCGCGTATGTGCGTACCGGTGCGTTGCGTAACTTTTCTCTCACATCAAAGCTTCTCTCGCATGACGCCGGATTCGGAGCGATGTCGATGGCGCGAGACGAAGACGGCATTGGCTGTCTTTCAGCAGGGCCGCTGTCTCGTGTCGTTTGTCCTGCGCGTGCAGCGCGGCAGCGTGTATTAAGTTATGGAGCTTCTATTGCGTCTATATGCTTTGTATGCACACACGTACATGCTCCGGCATATATACATATGCGCGCCGTAGTCCCAAAATGACCTACTCGCAATCTCTAATATATCGCAGCAAATATTTGTCCTTGTGCTTCCCGTCGTGCTTATCCCTCGCAACGCTCTCTCCTACGCATAATCCATGTGCGCGCGTGTAACTAGCCGGATTTCGGATCAATGAAACATGCGTATATTTTATATGTTTGTATAAAAATATAACATTTAGCTGCGCCCAGTGCGTCGCGATATTGCATGCTAAAACTGCGGGAAAACTGCACAGTTTTTTTCCGCTGTTATATACACATGTTTTTCTTATTGCCAAATGCAAAACAGGCGCAATGCGCATTTGCACATTGTTTGTTTATGTATAGAGACGTCACATTTTTGACGGAATATGATTTGATCTGGATTTTTTTTACGAATATTCCCGAAATTCTTCCCGCGCGCGTGATTGCGCTCATGACAGATTATCGCGTCCACGTGCATCCCTTTTCCCTCTTTCTCACTCCCCCTTCCTCCCCCCTTTCGCTTTCGCGACCTAAATTCTCACTTCACCGATTACGTGCGGGCTACAATGGCCTTTGTCGATTCTTCGTTTCGGTCGTTTCGCTTTTCTATCCTTTTTTTAAGAGCGGATAGGGCAGACGTAGGGATGGAGGTTGACACGGCGCTCGCTCGATTACAAATGTGAAATCGATCTCACATTGTCGGGGAATCGATGAGGCACGGCACTGCTAAATCGATCTTCAGTAGATAGGGCCGAACGGACAGAGGGACGAATGAACGAACGATCGAATGAACGGTCCTTCTCATTCCCGAGGAAGAACGAAGTCTCGTTAGTCACGCTGGTAATCAAGGCTTCGCTTCGATTTCTGTTCGAATTGCTTTTGGTGTTCTTGTGAAAAGAGAGGTCGAGTCCTCGCAAAACGCGTGTAACTATCCGGGAACGTGTTTTATGCAAATCAACCTTCTCGCTCGGCACGCAGAGAATTCGAATTCTGCGACTGAGAGGCCTGAAAGATGTAAGTGACAAATTCCGTATGCTGTACAATTAAAGAATCTCGAAACTTATCGTGGACGCAATATTTGATCGCAAATCGTGCGATCGTGCTTCGTGATTGCGAGTCTCAATCGCGAGCTTGTTAAGCATATTTCTCAAGGACCAAAGCCTTGAGTCCTCGTATATATGTATAACATAAATTTTCGTGTAATGTCGTTGAGTTTATTTTCATACTTATGTAGAAATACGGTCAAGTAGTTAACTCAATTACTTGATCGATCAAATACGTTGAAAATAGGTTGAAAATAGAAACGCTAGGTTTGGTTATTAAAGGGTACGTTAGTAATGTACATATTGATACGATAGCGAAGTACCTGTTCAAAGTACCAGATTTATAATCAGACATTTTCGATCAGTTGTTCCCTCTCGGCTCTTGCACGCCAATAACAATCGGGAAGCTGGCAATCTCCAAAGCTCAAACAGACAATCACTTCTAAATACAGTTCGAGGGTGTTTTGATTCGAAACACTCCAACACGGAATTGCTTTGGTCACGGGGCTATTTAACCAGTGAACGACTTCAAAGTCGCTTGAAATGTTTACTCACGAGCGTGAAAGAGAGAAGAGAGAAAACAGAGAGAGAGAGAGAGAGAGAAGGGGGGCGGAAACGGAGAGAGGAGAGAGTAAGAGAAAAGGGTTGAAAAGGGATGAAGGGGAGAAAGAGAAAAAAGTAATGAGAAAAATGCAGAACGAATGAAATACTAAATAATAAATGTTTCAGAAAATGCTAAATGTGAAATTTAGGCAAATTTTTACTTTTGGTTAAATGGAGCTATTATTAAATGGAGCTAAAGTAATAAGCGCGTCCAATTTTACGTTCGTTACATTATTCGATTAATATTTATTATGTGTTCCTCCAGAATTGTAGACAAAATATTTTACAGAGATTAGAACAATTGCGTGGCTTGTTTTTATCTGTACCCTAAGAATCTTGCTATTATTTTTCATTAATTTGTTTGTAAATCGTAAACTTCTCTGTTAAATAATTGCATTCTTGAATGCTATTTCATATGATTATGTTAAATTTTGAGATCGCTCGGTTAAATCCGATTTGTACATTTGCGCGTTTTCGTCGATATTCTTTGAATATCTTGTATTACGAAAAATTCGACAAAAGCAGAAAGAAAATTTTGTATGTTGTGTACGCGTACGTATATTATGTATGTGTGAGAGTCTGTGAGAAAGTTTATTTAATAGTAGTACAAATACTATTGTCGCACCAGTTTCCAAGCTGTCGCTGCATTCCAATCGCAAACTCGCCCGTATATGAAACTGCTATACTCCTATTCCCATAGATATCATACCGAGTACAGAGGTATTGGAAAATAATGAAGAGGTTTGCCCTCGCAGCTGTTGAGTCACCGCGTGGTTCGATGGCGGTCTGTCGATGACAACGAGGTAATTACTTTTCAAACAGTAGATGTGCAAATGAACGGCGGTTTAATCTGTCGATAATATCCCGGGTATCGTTACCATTTTTATTTCTTTTTCCCCTCCCCCATCCCTCTCTCTCTCTCTCTCTCTCTCTCTGCGTTCCAACGGTAGCGGCCGTGCACAAATTCTCCGCGCAGATTTAATCCGCTCACAAAGATTGCCGTATACGAGTAAAACGAAATAGTTTTTTTCACTGTTGGCAGATTAAATTCTCTTTTTGCTTTTCGATCGCGGTTTTCGACATGCAACTATTCTCGGTTAAAACAAATCTCAAAAATACTTGTCTTTTGACTCGTGTCACATTTACTCATGCCTCTTGTAGAATTAAGTTACGAATTTAGCGAATTAAAAAAGAGTAATTATGAACGTGCTTGCGCTCTCTTTTAGTTATTTTTTTATCAGAAAAAGAATGTCAATTGTTGAGAATTGCATGTACTTATATCAGTCATTCACAACGGCTGTTGTTTTATTCGAAGTTAATGGCCGTTGCTGTGCGAGCGGACTCACTTATATTGTCATTTTTCCACTGCTGCGTCGACAAACCGGAGATGTTATTGCGACAAAAACAATTTAAGGCCTGGCAGTGGCGTGCCTCTCGATAAATCATGACTTATTGAACGCGTAGCTCAGTTTTGAAGCTCACCCACGGGGCTATGTCGCTTGTGCGCCGTGATACGTCATAAGTCACAGCTGGTAGCACGTTGCGACGACGTCACCCCCCCCTAGCTCAGGGGATGTGTTTCTTCCTGCTAGCTACCCTGCCGGTTTTCTCCGTGTCGGATTCAGCCCCACGGTAGTTCGGCCTAGATGTAATAGTCCCATTAACCGGTTCTGTATCTTAGCAACCCAACCCCCGCTACCTTCACCGGGCCGTTTATTGCGCCCTATGATTGATACTGTAAAATATGGCGTTCTCCACGAAACGACGGGATGCAGGCGTTGCTCTTTCGACTTATCGTTGGGGTCACTCAATCCCGCGCGAACATGCGGATTTACAGACGTAAGGGTGCGGGAGAAAGCAGCCGCCGAAACGCGCCATTTATCCACATGCCCGGCATCGGCTAGCGATATTTCTTTTGACCACCGCGATATAAGAAGGGGCGGACGATTAATATCGATGCCGGTGACATGGAGTTCATACATCATACGTGCAACCTCGAGATTTGTTCGTTCGGGAAATAATCTAATTACCAGAATTTCAAGACAAATGAGAGATCGCGATCTCACTTGTGGCCTTTGGAGAAGTTTCTGTTGTACGCACTGTAATTTACGCGGCTCCAAAATATACGAGGAGTTTCGGTCGGTTATTATTACGGTGGGAAATGTCGTTTTTCATTGCAACTAGTTTCTCCTTGTCCGACTGATGCCGAAAAGAGCGAGCCGTATGGCTTAATAACGATGTCAACTGTGACAGACAACCGCGCGTTGTTTCGTGCGATAACGCGCGAACGTGCATAAGCTCTTCGTTTGTGTTTTGCGTGTATTGCCTGAACAAACATACGAACGACCGGCTCGGTGCGACATGATAGATCGCGAATCGTGCGCTTTTTTGTCGCAATAGCGTGCTATCGTACCTTCCCTCTTTCATTCATAAATCATATGCCACGTGGAAATTTACCTTGAACCTACTTTCACCACAAACAATGATCACCGCGTCTGTCATTAAAAATCGCGCCGAAGGGGGGGGGGGTGCCGTGAATCAGAGGTCGTGAAGAACCCCCAAGAGGCGCGGCGGAAGATAACGTGACGGCTTAAACCGGATCTCTCCTGGTAGCACGCGTATACGAATGCCTTGAAATCCCTGTAGTCGTCGATCAGCCCTAATTCCCGCACATCGCGTGGTTATGGGACATTGTGGATAAAAGGGCATAATGCCTTCTGCGAATGCAGACCGTTATGGTGGTGCAATATGCGGGTAATCCAAATATATTGCGAGACGCCGGTGTACGCCAGACACGGACCCGATTCACGATCGTTGCCATTTTCCAAGCTTGATTCGTAAATAATTGCATCTTTGAAAATTCCTTTTTAAAAATATTGCAATTGCATTTAATAAACAATTATTAAAATTAGTAAGAAGAATATAAACATTTATAAGGCAGTAAAAGAAAATTGAGTAATGTGTAGTAAACACCATACAGTTCTTGTTAACTAAAGAGTCTTTATTTTTAATTGATGTAATTTTACAAGTGACCTGCCGGCTCTAACTCTGCATGACGACTCTTCTTCCCTTTTCTCCCTCTGCATCCTCATGCTCGACCGATTACGAACCGGGTCCTACGCTTTCGCGAAAATAATCGCTAGTACGCAGATCTCCGCTACAAATGCTTTCTTGAAATTTATGTTATAAATTTGTAATTTTGTCATAATATTGTTATCTATTCTGTATATTTTTTATTATTATTTTACTGTGGACTATTAGGGTATTATCTATGATTTTAAAGGAAAATGAGGGCAGTTATTTATAAAACAGATCCCGCGTTGAAAGATTACGTAATTCTTGGATGCGAGCAGCACCGCGGAAATGAAGCGTAATATGAATGAAGTAGATTACATGCAAATGAAGAATCGATGCAGATTACGGATGGTAACTAGAATTATATTATTCTCTTTCTATCCGACAAATATGCGTCATCATTCAACATGTGCAATAGAAGTACATATCTGCGCGCCATTGAGGGGTAATGGGAACCATGTCTTCTTGATCGATACATTATGCTATGGCCGGTGGCTACGACTGATTGTCCGTGACATAGTTGCTTCTGTGACTCTTCACCTCGATATCGTAATCATTTTTCACGTTGCCGTGACACGTGTGCTGCAGTTAACAATAATATTAAATGGCTCACTGGGATATTACTCTTATTTTTCCTGACGCACGTTTGTTTCATTGTACCTATGACTTTTAATGCATCACCGTTGACCTCGATCGATCATTCTTCAACTGTATTACACAATACTTTTACGGCCGATACGACTTGCCGCAGGAAATACCTGTCCGATCTATCGTCGTTCAATTATGATACGCGTTAGCAAATACAACAGAGAACGTTATAGAAACATCTGACGTTATTGTTCATCCTTCGCAATATCCACGGAAACGCCACGATTCGTTATTTTCAAAACCTCCATCTTTTGCTTTTGATGGGCAGGACGATGGGGTGGTGTGCGGGCATTGAAATATTTTTTTCTTTCTTCGCAGATGTAATTCCCTGTACAAATGGAGGTTGTTCCAGGCGAACTCTCGGATCACGTCGACGACCTAACTGTTCTGACACTAACCTTTTATACGAAGGGTTACCGCGCGAAAGTTCAAGAGAGAGAAAGAGAGAGAGAGAGAGAGAGAGAGAGAGAGAGAGAGAGAGAGAGAGAGAGAGAGAGAGAGAGAGAAAATCCATAAGCCATCCGCCCTCGCCCCTTTCACGACCAACCCTAATTCTCTCTTCGTCTTTCACTCTCTCTTCGGACTAGTGTCTGCACGAAGTTGACTATCTTCAATCCTGTCTCCAGCTTCCCAGCTGACTGAGACGCTTACACATCCATGAACACTGTTTCAGCTGATATCATATCTGCCGTTTAGATTTAAACAAATATTTCTTTTCTGATACGTATTATACTAAAATATACATATAAATTGGAAACGCATTTATGTGAATTTGATGTTAACATGACTATCATTACGTAATGCAGTTTCTCATATCTCATATCTCTTTCAATTAATTAATTATTCGTCATATAATATATTGGGCACACGGTACATATAAGTTTCTGCTAATTAATTAAAAGAGCGACCGAAAATCGTAATCACATGATATTACTCGTGATTTTTAGTAATTATTGAATGACGATCATTATCTTCAGAATATTGGACTGGACTGAATTTTTGATAATTACTCTCTCTTTTGCTTTTATACATATTAACCAATCTCATCCAATAATCAATATCTCATCCTTTTGGAAACCTCAGGGCATAGCACATATAGTTTCTGTATTCATTCTGTACTGCGTTATCGAATTTTTTTAGAATCGACCGAATGTATTTACAGACGAAGTTCATTAATGCACTTTGTTTCTGATGGAAAAACACATAGAGTACCTGTACTTTTTATCGATAGCATATTCCGTGAAAAGGGATATTGAATCTAACGACGAGGTCAATGCTTTAATGAATATGCATCGCCGTATGAAAAAATATTGTCCGAAAATATGCATTTCCATAATAAAAGATTATTTTTCTCAATGTTACTGCATACGCAGTTACTGCCTAAAAAATTCCATATTCAACGGATTATTATTTCTATTTAAAAATAATAGCTTTCCAATATGTTATAGGAAAATCGATTCATATCTCTCCAGCAAATTTGCTCTGTTAAAATAACTATTCTTTATATCCATATGATAAGGCTTTCTGCAATATTTGTTCGGTAATTTTTCTCTGATAGTATCGATAATGTCTTTATCGTCAACATGCACCATGTGTTAAATTATATCAATCCATAAAATGTCGGGAACCCCAGATAATTTACTGTCACGAGATTATTAATTTTAGTTTCAGACAGTACGTAATTATTTCGTTTGATTATGTTTCTTAGCAAGGTTTTTATCTCTATGGTTCATTTCCTGCGTTAAAGACAATTTCGCTAGATTTGAGTAGAACGAGTTCACGCCCCTCTCATAAATCTTTGTCTTTCTTGAGCCTGAGAAGATCTGATTGGCGGCAATTTCCTCCGTGCTCCTTTCGCCGTTTCCTTTCCGTCAGCATCTGATCCTTCTTTCTTGGTTGTGCAAAACGGTCGTGCGAATTTAAAATATCACCGAAATGTCTGTCTTAATGTATATAGATATACACATAAAGAAATGTTGGTACCGCTCGAGGTACAGTAATTTAATCGCAATACTTCGAAATTAGCAGTAGCACCTACCGGATTCATCGTCGTAAATATTACGCACAAATTTCGGTTTATTCAGCGATCTACGAGGCGCAGACCTAGCGCTGTAATTACCGTGCTGTCTTTCTTATCGCAGAAACTTTACGAAAACGCGGGACATGTCGTGCTCGTAATGAGCTCTCCGTAGCGGCTTAAGGCACGGCGACGGCTCGGTGAAGAAAGTTAGTTATTTACTCGCCAGTGCTCTGACAGCTCGTTTACGTACGCAACGCTATTTCATTTCCTAGACGTTTCCGGATAGGCACTTTCGCGGGCAAACACATTAAGGCGCGCCCGACTGCTGCTCCAGTTCTCCGGTAGCTCTTTCAGGATACTTGATTTTACGATCTCCTGATCCACCTTCCTTCCACGGATTTAACTTCGCTTGATTGAGCCACCTTTTGCAAACACGTTAACTTTCAGTTGACTTAATAATTTGCTTCATAAATCCATGTTTAAATCGTAACCGATTGTTCAAACACACATCTTAGAGAGGAATTGATTGCCAATAATGTCAAGTGCCTACGGTGACTTGATTTTAAAGATTCTATGTTTAATAGTAGTTTTTTAAATTTTGACTTGTCATTGATGGACATCACTTGTGTAGAGAGATGAATTGTAGCGTACATCTAAAAATTTTTTCCATGTATTTTTGAGTCCACAAACAATTATTGAAAATCCATCATGACCTATTTCCACGAGGAACGATCTCGTAGTTAAGAAGGATATCGAAGTAATTTACGTCACGTGTCCCAATAAAAACTTGGCGTGTGGGAGAATTTGTTCAGCACTCGATCTACGAGTTTTGACGCCGGTGAGGGGAGGAAATTTGAGATGTTCCGTTTCCGCCCAAGGAATAATTGTCCGAGATTCCGGTCACGAGTCACCGGAACTGAGAGCCGTTAAGCCGGAACTAATTGAACTGTTGTTAAGGGGAGACGGTCAGAGGTGAGCGCAAGGGTGCTGTAACTTGGGTATTATAGAGATTCTCTGACAGCATAGCGCCAAATCCCCGGTGATAGATCCCGCGACATGATGACCCTGCAATGTCCGGAATCATTAATACAGCCGCTAAATTTTCGAGACAGTTAAGAGCATCGAATATTTTAACATCGATACAAATCACCCAATCATCTAAGCAAACTAACAAATTGAAATTTATACTTCTATAACGTGTATAATTAACATTTTTTTTTATCTCGTAATATAAATAATTTTATCGATATTTATTTGCGAGATTATACGATTAAGCGAATTATCATACTCAATTTCACTAAAACTGTTTCTTTTCTTCACTCTTATTATCAGAACCGAGTCAAAGATCACAGATGTACATATTCACGGTTGAAAAAAGAGCCATTTAAATTGCGTACATTGTGACTGGAAGTTCTCATCAACGAAAAAAGCAACGTTGATAGAAACGTGGCGAAGGTAACTGCGACAGAATTTTTGTTCCGCAGCTGGAAAAACATTACACGGCGCGAAACTCTTGACGGCTGGCACGATGGTTGGCTGGCAGCCATCCTCGTGATCTGGATTCGTTCACGTGAATAACGGAATCCGTCATACACACGTAGATGTAATATTAAGAGGTGCTACGTTACTTTTGAACGAAGTACGGCAGCGAGCCGGTGAAGAGATCCGGTAAAAATGAAATAAGAACAAACGAGGCAACCATTTTGGTCTGAACGAGTGCACACAGTCACTGACTGTAAAGGCAACCAGAACTGTCAGAGGAAGGAAGAGAAAAAAAGATAGACGAAGATCACGCACGAAAACAAAAGGGCCTAGCGGCTTCCTGTTTCGTACTTTCCGTGTGCTGCTCTGCGTTCTTTGTTGAGGGTGTGAATGCCAGTACTTCGGTAAATGCTTTCCGCCGGTTCGCACAAAGTTCGTATTTGGAGGAACGTACGCAGGAAGGAAGAATGTACGGAGGAAGAATGAGGCTGTCCACCCACATATGGGGGATTTAATGGAACATCGTAATTTTCGCTCCAACACTTATGAAAAATTTTCCGATTCGTATATTCTCGGATTTACATATCTATTTCCCGTAGTACATTCAAATGTTCCTCTATCTTTATATTATCTATCTAATATATATTTAAATTTAGAATTCCGGAAGATGTTTACGACGAAGTCATTTAATTCTTTAAAGAAAATTACAGATCTCTTGATGAGATTGGACTTTACATGATTGCGGAGAAGTTAATTACATTACGTGTGCCTGCATAAGAGATGTCTGATCGCGACGACTCACATTGCGTCTAATTCGGATTTACGAGCGCGGCGTCGAAAATCAACGAAGATGTGCAACGTCGTAATTTTTGTAGAACAGATAATTGTTTTCCATCGCTGTAGTACGTTTGACACGGAGCATCGCGGAAAAAGCAGCCAGATATTGTCGTCGCCAAGAGCGAAGATGAGACACGAAGTGAAGTTCGGTAGCGATGACGTTCACGTACGCGTACGAGCACGCAGACATAGGCGCGCAGACACGCAACACTCAGATACCCAGACACGCAGATACGCGTGGTTGGGTGAGAAAGGGTGTTGAAGGGTGAGAGGGTGTTACGTTGGGCGTCTGGTCCTATTGTCCATATACGCGGATAGGCTGTCTCTTTACTGAATGCAAGCCTGAGTTTTTTCTGAGGGACGGCGGAAGAACAGGGGCGAGGGAGGGAAGGCCGTATAGAGAACGTGAAGGGCGTGAGTCGCCTAAGGGTGACTTGGCTGACGACGCGACCCCCGACGCGACTCTTCGTCGTACAGACAGCAGACTAGAGAGGCGTGCAGGTATTTTCCAACACCCCGGCAAACCACGGACTTGCATCATTTTACCTTTACGGTGTCTTTCACTTTCGATTGCTGTACGCGTCGCGTTATTCAAGTACGCTCCAAACGTTATTCAAGACGCAAAGCATAATATTATCATTTTTTTCTTCATCATATAATAGATATGAAGTACATTTTGTTTTTATATTAAAGAATTATCTTTTAATTTGATAATTTAATTTGTTAATATTCTCGTATAAATCATGTTAGAAAACTATAATTCGATGTACAGAGCTAGGAGAAAAATACTGTTGTGCTTATACATGCAGCTTTCCATCTGTTTATTCTAGCGGTGCTATACATCATCATAACATGTAATTAACTTGCATTACACAGCCCGTTGTTGCGGAGGCAGCTAGTCATATTTCGAAAAAGAACACGTTAATTTTCTTCGTTGAATTCACATAGTCCCTTAATTATTTCATAATTATCTACATACGAACGCAATGGCGCTCATATCAAGATATGGTCAATGAAAAGTATTTTTATTTGTAAGCTATACTTGTAAGCAATTCTAATTGATTGATATACCGAAACTTGTCAACGAGTGTATTTAATCGCGCTGTTTTATCGTAAAAAGCGTAGTTTAGAGATGTGGACACTATGTCGCCGTATACCCGGACGTAACTGAAGTACTCAAGCTCTAGGGCAAGTCGTCTCATCAAAGAAGACGGAGAACGGCGGAGGGGGGATCATAGTCATCCCGCTATCCCCGTTCTATCTCACGAAGTGGAGTACGTGCAACTACTTTCTTCGCGCTTCCTTCTCTTTTCCCGGACTGGCTCGACTATCCTTTCCCACCGACTTTACCTCCCTGCGCCCGCTTTCCTCATTCCGCCTTGGACGCGCTCTACGACCACCAGAGGCGCGGCAGTTTTGCCGATTTAAGGTTGTCGAAGTTATAAAGCTTCTCAAGCGTTCCCTCGGGTTCGCAAGTTTTCTTGAAAGTCCTCCGTTCTCCGGCTACCCATCTCTTTCGCCTCTCCACACTCCCAGCTCGCAGCCTTTTTCCTCCACGATTACCTGTAACGTGTCAAAGGAGTAATTTTCCTGTTTCGTGTCCCAAGTTTCTCTTGGTTACTTACTTGTAAGCGGAGATAATGCTCATTGCAGCTCTACCGTGGAAGAATTTTAAGTTACATGTATCCGTGGACTGACATCAGGATTATGAAGAATCTTATATTCTCGTAAAACATATTTCGTACGCATATTTCGGTGTACGTTCTCATTGATGGATCACCTGCGCTATATCTAGTTGAAGGGAAGTTGGAAGTTGTGAATAGCAAGCTCATGCTCCTTCGCTATTTATGTAGTTGCGCATATATAGAGCTGTTCAATAAATCTAGGAACTCTTTAAACTCCCTTCGCAGTGACTCTTGAAATCTTTTGTATTCACTTTTAATACGTTTTAAACAAAGCAGGAGACGCCTGCGATATTTAGCAGCAAGAAATTATTCAAGTTGACATTTATTCAATCGTAACGTTTCTGTTCTCAGATATGCTGCCTACAATTGAACGTTGCTGGTTTGTTGGGATAAGAATGCTGCTGCGTCGACGCAAGTGCGCAGTGTGACGACCATCGGATTACATGCGATGGAACGATTGTTTTAAAGAAGAACGTGCAGCTGTCACAGTGCGAGGGATCGTGTGTTACACGCCGCCATCGAGAGGGAATTTGACGATAATGGTGAGTTTGAGCTTTTCAGTTTTCTACTTGCTACCTCGACTGTTTTGCCGACGATTCATTATTTTCCGTTCATGCGAACTCGGCGCATTTGAATGTGAATTACCGGTTATTACCGCGAGTTTTCCGTGAATCAGGATCAGGAACCGAAGCCGTAGGATATTCGACGGGTATTACGGGTTTTGCAGCCGGCTCCCGCGTAACCGCGTAGAGACGCCCTTCCGCTCCTGGATTCTGTTCTTGGTCATGGGACGGTTTTTTCAATTTGTCACTTCTTTCGCACCATTGTCCGTGCGATCCCACAGTCGTTTCGCGATTTGTCGCTCGCGAGCCTTTCGACAATTAGTTCCTCGAAGCTCTTTGAAAGAGTTTTGGCACGAAGCGAATGTGAATAACGCTCATGTTCAAATTTGTATTCTGATACGAATTAGAGATACGTGTTTAGTAGCTTCTCTGACAACATGATACTGACAAATCTACGAGAAATACGAAGTATTTGGTAAATAACTTTCGATAGTTACTCGAGTGCATTTTCGAGTTTATCGTTTCATCTTAATACGATATAGGTATATATACGACAATAGTAACTGATAATACGATATTACGTAAGATCATAATATCGTTATTTGTCCTTTTTGTAATTTATCTCGGACAACTTTTTCATTCCAATTTCTCTCCTACGTACATATGTGCGCAATGATGTGTAATACCCGACAATATTCGCTGCACTCGCATTATACACGATTCAAGCGCGGCGGTAAGTTCATTACAGAGATACCCTCAAAGGGTTCGCATCACGCGAGATAAATACAAACGGCTACGTGTATAGGCGTGCAACATTGGGTGATAAATATGGGTAAGACCCCTTCCGTCCCCTCCCCCGTTTCCCGCCCCGAGTTTTTCATGGCAGCTCCGAGATTCGCGTCGTACACGCGCGCGCACCGGTGAAATGCATACGAAACGTCAAATGCACTCGGCGCAGTCCATCAAAATGCAAATGTCTTTTATCCACGGTGGTAATATATGCGTCCGTCGAGAATCAGTATTCAGGTTGAGTGTGGGCCGATCCACCCCTGCGGTATCACAGCACGAATGTGTACGCGATCGTGGATACTACTGGTAGGGAGTTACAACGGGGTGAGGCAACCCCCGAAAGAGATCGTGGCACCCGCAGTACTTCTCCTGGCCAAATCTTTATTTTACGACCGATTCGGTGGATCAATGGCAACCTCGAAGACAGCCCCTGCATCATGATTTTCAGGGCGGAGAGGCATCGATCTTAATTGATATCAAGTCTCTGATGTCCTGAGTGCGTCGATGTGAATACTCGCGTTTTACGTCTCTCGTAAAGCAGATAAACGAAATCCAATTTTATTTAAGTATCTTGAACTATCGATTTGTAGATTTCGAGAAAATGACTTGCAATTATAGGACTGTTTACGTAGATGAACGTTCCGGAATTCGTAATTCTGTTTGTAACTGTGGGTATTTTTTCGAAAATACGATTAAAAAGTACGAACGAATTAAATGAGATGCAGAAATTCAAGTAGGAAAATATTCATTATCGTAGATACTAGTAACAATCAAGTAATAATTTCACATTTCATTTATTAGGCAAACGTTATGCTTACATACAATATTTGAGATTGTAAATCCTCTAAAGTAGTCAGGATCACTTTGAGTTATGGATTTTTAGAACTGTTGGACATATTGTCGATGTGAATACTCGCGTTCTAGGATCTTTTTTTCTTGGAATGTCGAAGGGAGAGGGGAAACGCAATTGATTCTTTACTAACATTAACTTGAGCCAAATGCTTAGAAAGAGTCGAGCGATTTTATCGTGTTAAATTGAATTCAGATACTCAATGATGAACTTACGAAAGTCATTGAAGAAAGAAATAGAGAAAAAGAGTTGCAATTGTTGAAGATTGTATGTATTTTTTGCAGACATTGGGATTGGGTGTGTTTGTATGTAAAAGGCATTTCTTTTGTAATACTGTTTGTTATTAAATCCGTCGCAACGATTGTCTAAAGAGCTTTTCCGTTGAAGGGCTCGCGACAAAAACGCGCCGTTTCTTTTATTACGAGTGCTTAAATAGAATAAGATGTTATAGTCCCTTTCACTTGCGCATCGTAGCGTTAAACTACGAACTGAGACTCTCTCGGAAAAACGAGTTTTAAGATAATGTCTTAACGGCAGAGCGAATCGGCGAGCGTAATATTACGTTGTTCTTTGTGCGAACGATGGCAAGCCAGTAATACCATTGCGCGAGTCTTTTATTATCGATGTCTACATTTTTTACAATATTAATAAAATCGCTCGCGACATTATAATGACATTCTATACAGACTGCTTTAAAATTGTACAATATCATATTTTAAGTACATTTTGAACGTCAATTAAATTTGCAAAAAGTCTCATATCAAAATGTCGAGTTACAATAGTTTCGGAGTTATAAGTTATGAATATCGTTTAAAATTGTGTGCACTCAAGTCTTGCGCTTAAACGTAGAATATCAATGTGTTATCTATTATCGGTTTTCTCCTTTATAGCACAGTTGATATTAATTTTTAACGCTTAACTAATTTTGTCTCCTGCTTTCTTTCATTGTGAATGCATTCACATTCATTATAATAATCAAGATATTGTGTAACGATTTTATCAATAGAAGTTTTAAATGTTGCATACAAATTATAGAATGATTTAAACAATTTTTCATGTAATAATTTTTTTTTTACTAGAACCGATTATGAAAACTTGTATGGTGTATAGCATTTACGAACTGTCGATATTTTCAAAAAGGAATAGGTTTAATTGCGTTTAATTAATTGAACCGGCTCGTCGAATATCCATCATGAAGATGAGATTACAACGTTGCGAAATCGTTTGAATTACGCAATAGGGTTGATGCGGAATCAATCGTCTGGCGGCGGTGATTAAAAAAAAAAGAACGGCACAGGAGATGTTCCGCGCAGCCAATGCCGTTGAAAGTTTGAAATACCCGATTTCGTTCAGTTGAACGATCCGGAATGATCGTACCGTTTAACCGATCGCCGATAAAAAAAAAGCTCAAATGAGTTTTTATACTCCACTCCTTTTCAATCTTTTACTTTTCAGCCCCCAAAATATTTCGTACACGCTCTCTCTTTAATTTCGCTTTTCTTCTCTTCTACATTTTAATTACAAAAATATCTGTCAATTTATTTTTGCATTATAGAAATAGCTTGCTTATGTATATGTATTGATCCTTTCCCGAAAATTCGTGTTGCAATTACTTGTATGAGTTTTATCGCAAATGGTTATCAATTCACGTTATCGATATTGGTAAAGTTTGTTTGCTAAACATTCACTGAATAATAGACAATAAAGCGTCATTCTTGTTATAGAATGGCGAAATTTTATCAATTAATTGCTGTCATTTACATTGTCATCAACTATATATTGCATTATAATAGTTTACAATAATTGGCAAAATGAGATATCTTAAATTAACTTTTGGAAGAGACGTTTTAATAGCCATTATAAATATTAAAATAAGAAAGCAGTTTTATATTTAAGTTTTATATTTAAGATATTTAATCAGAATACTTGACAAAATATTTATATTTTTCACAATTATTATTAAGAAATCCGGATATCATTTAGAACAAAATAACGAATACAATAAATAAAAATAGCGGTTACAAGCGGTTACGGTTTCGTGTTTCACATAAGAAGCAATTGATGCTTTAAAATCACTGCAACTTTGTTCAGAACGATACAGAAGGGTGGGTATTTATTCGCCTACGATGGTTGTATCGTAGCTGTGTTATAAAAAATTTGCATGCACAAGCGAAATCGCGAGGGAGGTCTGCATACTAATAAGTTGCCGTAAGGCGCGAGAATATGAGGGGAGCAGAGAAATTAAGAATGGAAAATGCTGGTCAAACTAAGGTAGTAGCTATACTTCAAATATCTGAGCTGCGAATGATAGAAGGAAATGAAGGCCGCGAGAAAAAAGGAACGCGAGCAAAGTAAAGACACGGAAGTAAAGCAAACATCTCCATTTCCCAGGAAATTCGCGTTATGAGAACAAGAGCTCGCAGTCCATGACGTGGTCTTTTTTCCCTCGTTAAAGAATTTTTCATTGCGCCTTATATATAAGGTCGAGCGATTACGAGAGGGTTTTGCCTGGAAAAGAGAATTATTCTATCGAGTTAATCGGTGGACATAACACAGCGATGGTATAACATCGAGAGATTACCGAGAATCATACATCCCTTTCGATATTCCGCGTAACGAGAATTTTAGTTGGAAAAATGTCTCTCTTAACCTGCACCGCACCTTCGTTTCTGTTCTCACTGCTGTATCAGAAATTATGATATCGCGAGTAGATTTTGCGGTAGAATTTGGGGAGGGAAATCGATAGAGCGTGCAGAAAATCGAGAATAGTACGCCAACTGGCCGTAACATTCTTCCGCGAGATAATTGGCAATAATGGATCCGAACGCGAGATTTACCCTTATGCATCCATGGTTACCATGGAGTCATTTATATCGGCCTTCTCCGATGTGATGCCATTACTATTTGCACGTAATAATGGATAGGCCAGCTCGGAATTCAAATCATTGGATTGATGGAGCACGCAATTGTGCTAGCATAAACCTGTAGATTATCTTCCAGGTTGATTTGCCTACTCGCTACACATTATGCTCTTATAAGGCTAATCTACTTATTTCATCTAGTTATTGATAGTAAACGCTACATTTATAATTTATATGATTGCAGTACCTTTCCATGAAAAAAGAAAAAATAAAGAGTAATGCAACAAGGAACATATATGTCTGTGAAATTAAAAATTTATTAAAGTGCTAGAGAGAAAAATAGGTTTTCGAAATTTGTATTTGATAATGATACAGCCATGCAATTAGTTATTTGTTTAAAATCACGGGAGCAGATGCGATATTGACAAAAAAAAATGAATATTAATAACTTTTCGATTGATTCGATAAAAAGATTACTGTGTTAGGTATTTGTTTTGTATTTATCTCTTTTTGTATAAATCTTTTTGTGCTATAAAAGATAAACGATTTCTAATTATTTATTTTTCAAAAAGCACATTATACTTTATGATATCAAATAATATCATGTGTTCAGTTCAAAAAGATACAATAAAATATTGCTTTAGCGATAGCCCGATTCAGAGAACGAATATCTATTAATCCCCTTGCGGAAACACCCTCTCGTTTGCAAAATTTATACGATTCCCGAAATGTCTGACTCCCTCGGACCTCGTGCTGTCGGTACGTGAGATACACCGCAAAGGGCTGCGTTGCCCTCGTTGCCGTACTTTCGTTATTAACCTGCTGATGTCGGGTGGTGGTCGGTCGTATATCGATCGAACGGGTGAGAATGGCACTCCGCCGAACTAAATACTTATCGTCTCTTCCTTGTCTCTTTTCACTTTGTCCTGCGTAGAAAGACCAATATTTCTTGTCCGCGTGTTTTACGAACGCGGCACGCGTAGTCTCGAGCTTTAAACAAGTTCCATATGCCACGTGTACAGTTCTAAAACGGAAGGCTTTGAGGACAAAGGAAGTGGGGGACAATGAAAAATCGTTTGCAAGATGCCCTTCCGACGTCCTTATTTGCCTCATCCGCAACCAGACTGATCAGCGACAACTGATAGCCACACCTCACGAAAGGGGTTTTAATGTCAGGCTGACTCAGCCGGTGCGCATTTGTCCGGAAAGCAATAAAGCTAAGTGTAAACAGGAGTTCTTGCTGGTCAACCCTAGGTCGAGGATGGGGTTACACCTTTCTTCCGCTTTTTTCCCCCTACAATACTACACGCATGTTGCGTTGAGCGTAAGATTATTCACATGTAAGACATTTTTTTTGTGAAAAAGATGGAGGCATAAGATTACCGCGTTATCTGGAAGTTTGACACTCTTTGAAGTGTTAATTGAAATATCGCGAACACCTGCGCGGATTTCTTTTTATGTTTACTAGAGGAGAAATGCACAGGTATTAGTTGAATCGAGTTGTTTCGCATAAAGCTTTTCTCAGCGAGCTTTACGCATTGTTTTGCGACGTTAATGCGCATACTAGGTACGCGTCGAAACTTCGGAACGCTTTTAGCGGCGGTTGGTGGACGAAGAAAAACGTGGAACATGCGAGACACATAAATATAGCTCCTTGTTCAACAACGTTAGAAGCTTATCGTTATTCCGCACACGTTGGCCGTTCGTCGCAGCCCACAGGCACTAACTATTTACGTTGCGAGTCGTCCAAGAACCTCCCGGTAGATAAACAGCGAGGGAGAAACGGCCACCGCCATCGCCACCCCACGTAGCTCACCTCTCGATGGCTGTAAGCATTTAATTTGCATAGAAACGCGACTAACTTTGGCTATTAAACGTTCCCCGCCTCGAGGCTCACGCCAGGTTTCAATTACCAGAATGGCAAATCTTGAAGACTCTCCCTTCATCTTCTCTCTCTCAAGGTTGTCGATTAAATACTCATCGGCATCTATTTCAAGATCGCTTGCGAAAATGGTGTTTTTTATTTAACCGCGATTATGAATTCAATAGACATTAAATGCAATGATCATTTACAAATTCCAGTGCAATGTAAATGATATAGGAAATTATGAGAGACGATGATCGTGAATTTCGCGCTTGAGACGATTATGAATCGTTAGAAGCAGATTTCTTTCTTTGGCGGGGATTCTCAACTCCAGTTTCTCTCGTACGCGGTACCGTTCTTCCCACGATTTACATTTAGCATGCTCCAGTTGCTGAAGCAAAGACCATTTGACAGTAAATTGCGAAACTCAGCCACTTCGTTAGGAATGATTTGAACGCGCGATCGCATAAAGCGGAATGTTCGCGGTACCTTCCACACCGTATACGTGCACTCTTTCGTTAGATATGCGAACGAATGCTTACTCGCGGTAGTGGCAGAAGCGTCTCGTAGATACACCATACTGCATCAGCACCAGACCGCCTTCGCCGCGAAGAACTATCGCGATGGCTCTTTTCACGAACCACTTTCTATCATCTCTTATCGCTTAGCACATCTGCGGCCTCATTTGCAGCCATGAGTACAGAGTAGCCATCTATTTCTTTCTCTATCTTTCAGCTTGTTTATTCGCTCTCTTGATGGTGTCTCGTATCGTATCTCTTTGAATTCCATTGTCTTTCCATGCGATCTCGATTAAAAAAAAAACGTAGTCTTTCTTTTCTTTCCGTGAAAATCGTTCTTTACTTTAGTAGCTGGAAATGTTTCAGCTACACATTTTAAGTAGTTTGAATATATTTATTTTACACTTACCGCACGAATTCTTTCGCTTTTCCTTTGTGAATACCAGTCATAGATATAAGTGGCTCGCGCTTTATTCAGAATTCGATGCAATTTCTTGTGCGGTCTTAGTCGCGGATTAAATCGCCTATTTGCTGGCACACTGCGCTCCTATTCAAATGCTGAAGCGCTCTCATAAATTACGGTGAGGTTCGCTTTGGAGACGGGATGGTTACGCTGCCGCGTAAGAAAAAAGCTCGATTTGCATGTGCAATTTCCTGCGGGGCAACGAACGCACGTGGGGCGACCTCCGACTACCGGTGGGGTAGTCGGTGCTGCTCTGTTCAGAGAATGGAACGTATTTCTAATGTAATCGGCGTGCCGTTTTACGTTCGCGAAGCGCAATTGCTGTCTGGCATTTCCATGCTTCTGTGAATATCGCGTCAGGGATGTAAAACGCGTACATTACCGTTATTAGAGAAAACGACAGCATTATTAATTCTTGCGACATAATTGGTAATGTCGGGTGTCGACGCGTTGCGACTGGCTGATGTGAATTTCTAAAGGTTAATAGGAATACCGTAAATTAATATGGCGCACAATTTGTTTACATGTGTTCGTAAATGATCATCCACCTTGCAAAAAGAATCAAATGCATATATATTAAATTATATCATATCATATTATATCAAATACATAAATATTAAATTGATATATACATATATATCAATTTTGTAAAAATTCACATTTTGGGATGTCAACTTTACCTGGCGATCGATCTGAAATCGGAGATAATTTTTTTGGCTTTACTCAATATTTGGGTCACATATTTGACTATTATGAAAAGAAACGTGGTACATGAAAAATGTATATGTAAAAATAATAAACTTGTACGACTGAAATAAATTATATATACAAAAAAGAATGGTAAAATTACGGGTTGCCAGTCTAGATATATGAATACGTTAAAAAATTATAGCTCTCCTTTATTTCCCTTTACTTTTGTTGAGCTAAAAAGCTACTATTTCAGGAAAGATAAAACGAATATATTTCTATTCTTTATGCATATGGCTTACAATATACTAAAAATATCTCTGATTTGCTTATTATTCGTTATAGTATTGTTACAATTAGAGTTTTTGCGGTAATAGAGAGCGCAAGCGTATGTCTACCTACCGGAAGCAATGTTGAGGACATTCGCATTTGAGATGCAAATCTCCGCCTGTCGATATCCACAGTATTTCGAATAATCCGACTTTAAATTGGAACTGTCAGCGGCGAACACGTGAATTCGTCGCGTTGTTTTAATTAATTAAAACGACTCTTTCCAAGTGCTTTCTATGCGTACGGCTTTGCATAATGACGAATTGGCGCCCGTTGAAATCGTCGTTCAGTTAACGCACGATCGATCCGTTCTCCGTGTATACCGCGGCGAATATATTGTCGACATTGGAGGCATTCCGAGGGAGTAGAAATTCATAAAATCGTAACAATTAATTCTATCTTTGTACGAACGCGAAGATGATTTCTTCCTGTTGTTTCCGTGCGACGTTCGTCGCACCAACAGCTTCGCGGAGATAACGTCGATTGAATCGCGCCCCATCTCCCTGCAGCAACAGAAGCAAAACGTACGCGTTAAATCATACAAAGCTTCTCATATCCCACCTGATATTTCTTCCTTCGGCAAGCGTACGCGCGAGGATTCTCCGAGAGACAAAAAGAAAGAAAGCGCAGCGAGATAGATGGAAATATTCGTGAGGGCTTACGATAATTTCTACCGCGCCCCTCGTGAGAGGGACGCGGCTTTACGCGCGTCAGAAAATGGCTTTACATATATCAAATGCTGGAAATTCGACGAGGGTGAATCGCAGTCGATCGCAACGTAGGTTGACGATACTCGATGCGATGCCACTGAACTTTTGCCGACACGCGCAACTTTTTCCAGTCGCCAACTTAGTCGATTAGGCAAAAGCGAAAGTTCTCGAACGGTCGGTTCTCGAACGACGCACGTGCGTCCATCCCAAATGAGTGCCGCCGTACACTTGCTGACCGCACTTTACGACCCTCACATTGCCGCACGTTTCGCGATGTACTTCTGCGAAACACGAAACTGAGAATTTTGCTTTAAATATTCAAGTCGTGTAGAGATTTTGTCCGCTTGCCAAGCTTAATGTTCTAAATGCTCGTTATTCTAAACACTACCCTGTCCTTTAAGCATTGCAGTCTTTTTCCTGGTTGCCAGCTCTAGAAGAAGCGGAAAGTGAAGTGCGAGTATCTTCTAGATTTAATATTTGCTCGTGCGAGAGAATGCGCACGCAGCGTGCGGCGCACAAATGAGATACGAATTATTCTCATTTCCTTGTGCATTGGACTTTTTCTCTTTTAGCTAATGTATAGAAAGTATCTTCTTCTTGTGCTCCTGGTACATGTATATCGCGTGTCGTTCTAAATAAAATCAATAGTATCTTTCGCCTGGCAATTGAATAATATATTAACGTAATATCGGATATGCGTATATTGATCAAATTGATGTGTAACTAATTTGATTGGCACCGATTTGTCAAATAGAACATGTATGTTATAAATAAGAGTAGTAAATACCGCGTTAATTGCGACCGATATAATAACAATTGCTCGGAAGTATTACGAACCGAGAGAAAAATCGTATCGCGACATCTATTGTTACATATTGATCCGCATGTTTGATTCCGGCGTTTGATCTTCCATCGTTCCAAAGAAAGCTACATTTGTAACTTCTATTCTTTGTCAATATGTTATATCTTCGAGACATGATCCTCTTCACAAATGTCTCAGAAATGTTCACAAACGCGCGAAATACTGGATTCTCAATATCTCCCTTTTCCTCTGCTGTTTCGCGAGTTATAGAATATAAAACTCGTTTCGTATTTATGATTCTTTGATCTTCTCACATCTTCGGCATTGCAATCGTATCACGTGCGTCCTAAGTATGCACACAACGAGACGTCTGATCCAGCGATTTCAAATGCTCATAGTCCGATCGAAAGGTGTACGACTGATCCATTGACACGTACCGTCTGTAAAAGCAGCGAGAAACCGCGTTTCAAAGGAATCATTATTTTGCCCAATGGTATGACGTTGGTAATATTGTCGAACCGGTAGTTTGCGCCAGTTTGGTCGCTTCCTCTTTCGCCGAATCACCGGGTACACCACCACATCTAGGCTCTTTTATATCGCTTTCGTTTCCCCGCTCGTAACTGCGATCAACCGTACATTGCCCATGGCTATAAAAGTAACTGTTCCGTAGTTGTAAGCACCCGCCGGGTACTTGTACGCGCTACTTATAATTCGAATCCTTCGTCGACAAGGGAAGAGACGAGCGTTACATTAAATTCCCTACCAAGATAAATTAAAGCGCCTGGAAAATACTACAAGGAGTACGAACGAAATGTAAAATTTATATTCAGGATTTTAATTAGGAATCTTTATATCGGTATGAGATTAGTTTTCAATGAAAGTCAGAAAAAAGGGGAAAATTTATTTATTAGACAAATTAAGAAATTGTCACGTTTGATAATAATATAAAAGATTATAATGTGATTATTCTTTAGAATTATTAAAAATCGATATCAAAGTAAATTCGATAAATATCAAAGTAATTGACATTATTATGTGAATGTCTGTGAATTTGAGGATTTAGAAGTCAATTTGCCATCGATTTTTCAATTATTAATATGATGATTGACTTTACGATTAATATCGGCGATTGCGTCGACAGTTCTGCTAATCTTAACGAACGAAAAAACATGAAATAGAAGAATGACAGGCAAAAATTGTGTAACCATTAAAGTAGCAGCTTTGTAGATTGCGTGAAACGAAACCATGAATTCGCGCATTTTCAAGTCGGTGAGAGAGATTTCCAGTTGCGTAATATATTAGTATTCTTATTTCGTTGTTGTTTCACGGTTTATGTTACCCTCGAATAAGTAGTTACGTGGCTTCGCTGACGTGGACACGAGGCAACATTGATGCTGCATTCCCGCGGGAAGAGAAACCCGTTTTCTGCACTACGGACAATGCATCGCGCCGAAAGCTTGCCGAATCGGTTCCTTTTTCTTCGCCGGTCGCACTTTCGTCAATCTTCTTTCTCACTGCCCGTACTTTTCCCGCTTTCCATCTGTCTTGATTTGTCTCTTTCAGTAGTGGGGAAGGGGCTTTCGTCGTGTGCCGGTCGACGATATGCAAAATCCTTGCGGATTCACAGAAATTTGTAGGTTTCAGGTTCATTTGTAAAACTTCCACCTAGGATTTTCTGATTTTTATGCAGTCGCACATAAGTATTTGCATTTCCTATCTTATAATCGAACAGGGAGGAGAAAGAGTAAGAGAAGAAAGAGAGAGATATTTATACCCCTCTCAATCTTTCCAGATCAAATGAGATGAAACCAGCCATCGTTTCCGTGCGTTACCTAATAAGAGAATCCTTGCACGAAATCCGAGGATTAATTCGGCAAAACCAACGAATCGCCCTCTTCCTCCGTTTCTTTTCGTGTTCGATAATCGAAGGTTATCACACCATCCTGACGTATTTTCCCACTCCTCGCCGTTCAGGGAAGCGTAATCTCCTGACTCATGGCCAACGGTTCACGCGCCTCGCGCGTATATTCAATTTTTTTAATTTTCTTATACGTGCTCGTAAAGATCCGCGGATAGCACGGTCGTAAACTGGAATTATTCGTAAACCAGTTAATCAGGTAGTTTAATCGCTACGAGGTCTGCGTATCGTTTACGTGCCGGACGCCTCTTTTTCTGGCTTTACCGTGGCTTAAATCGTTACGCTAAAATTCTTAGCGGTGCTCTATGCTAACGCCGGACGGTTTATCGTTAATAATAGCAATGTGTACGTGCCACGGGCACGATTCGCCGAGATTACGCCGCTTCCGTACACTCGCGCGCGCGCGCGCACGCGTGTCTCACGTGCCGGTTCTTTCGTTTTGCGCGAACGCAGGTACTTGCGGAGAGAAGTATACGCGAAGTCGACGCGAACCCGTCAAGTTGGTCAAGGCCGCTTGTGTCCGAATTTCGTCTGTTACGTGTGGCGACTGGAGGCACCCGCTGTATGTTTCAGTCACCAACACGCCGCGCAGCCAGCAACCCCCCGATCAATACAACCCCAAACCCCGGTTCACCGTACTTCCAAAGCCGGTTTACCGAGTCGATCGACGGGAAAACGCCCGCGCTGCTAGGCGCGAAGTCGCGATTTTAGATTCGCACCAGCATACTTACCTACGTGTAATGCGCCCAACACGTGTCTGTGATATCTGTTACATTACTGCGGCAGTTTAGATTCTTGCTCGAATTGCGCGCGTCACATTGCGCTGTTATTCGATGTGTGATGAAGAAAGATCTCTACCCGATATCTCGCGCAAAATTAAGGTACTTGAGATAGCAAAGAGGATTTGGACGGAATTACGTAAACGGCGGGTTTTGATGTGCCGATTTGCCGAAAACTCGTATCTAGTACCTTTGAAAATCCAAGAATCGCGAAATGTTCCTGAGGGGAAAAGAGCGGGGCATGGGAGAGGGAAGAAGGAAATCTGGAACGTACTAACAGCAATAGGAGACTTTTCGGAAACTCGAATCTTGATGCGAGATACTCGAGAAATGTTCAATGTAGTCAGTGCATCTCTGGCGATGCATGTATAACATGTATTTATTAAACGCGTATATATTGAATTCCATGCTCAACCGTCATCAGTTGTCCTAAGAAATCAGTATTATTCTAGTTGTAGTAATTATCGTGTATTGTAAGCGCCACAGAAAGCAGAATTGAAGATTGCAATCTTTTCACGCCACTCTTCTTTCCGCCAACTTTTGTCAATAAAATGCCGGGCACTACAATAGCCGGTGCGCTATTTCGTTTCTTCTTCCATGGAAGTGAAATGGCGCACTTTAAACGTACGCGCAATTAAGTTTCGGTAACGAGCTCTTTTAAATTAACTTATCGCAGGCTTTACATATGAAACACGTATGTATATATATATATGTATGTATGCGTGTCTGCGTGTACGTGGCGAATCCGCGGTTACGAGTAGGAAGCCGTAAATAACTTTCAGAGCTGTGTTTTCCCGTCGTATATCAGTGCAAGGTGTGTGCATACGACGTCCGCGTTACTGCGGTGCATACGTAAACGCGCACTCTGTTCGCGCGATAGGCCATCGTGTGAAATAGGATTGCATCCCGATGCACCGGGTGCCGAAGCGCGCGATTCGGTGGCGAAAAAATGTATATGTATGTAGGCGAAATGCACATCCACTCGACGATCGGTCGTCGACCTACGTCGGTATGCCGAAAATCTGTTGGTCTATAGCTACGCTATCGAGCGACCCGTTTTATCCTTCCCATCGACTACCACGTAACCCCAGAAGTATGTCGAAAGTTTTTGGTGGCGCGATAAAACAAGTATGCACGTATTGGTGATTAGTGAAATTTTCTCTTGAAAGCTGCTGCGTCACGTGTCCTTTTCCCTTTGTTCATTAACCGAAACTTTGACGAAAGCCGTAATTATCCATCGGATCGATCGTTCCCTTCCTCTTATAAATGAAGTTGAGTAAATGGTTCGTAAGATAAGCAGTGAAGCAATTATTAGCCGTAATTTTAGTCATGTGAACTTCCACTTCCGTTATATGCGTTTCATATTGTTATATTGTTATATTTAAGATTGTAATAAGTAGTTTTGACATAATATATAGACGGAAAGCAATTTCATAATGTTTTGAGAAGACGTAGAAGAAACAAAGATTGTTATTTACCCTTAATATCGCAAAATATTTGTACTATTTTTACTATTTATGATATTGAAGAAATTTATGCGCAAGTTATTTTCCCAGACATGTAGCTCGTAATACTTTACGATCGATAACTCGAGTTTGAAAGACTGCGCGTTCTGCGTCAAGGGTTCTTCGAGAATGATGTCGCTACGAAGAAGATAAAACGCTGACTATACTATGAAGCAACGAAACGCCATTTCCGGGTCTGCTCTTCGCGCGCCAGTCAGTTTGGAATCCTTTAATCTGTTATCGTAAAAATTCTGCTCGCTCACTGCTATGCTGCCAGTCTTAAAAGCAGAGAGAGAGAGAGAGAGAGAGAGAGAGAGAGAGGGAGGAAGGGAACACGTGGTTTGCAGGAAGGGATAGAAGAGAAGGGACGGAAGAGAAGGCGGTTGGATGCGGGATAGAAGTATGATGGGGAAAAACGGAAGAATCGTCACCCCTCGAGAAATGGAGGAGTATCAATATCACGCCTCACTGCCACCTACGCTTAAATCCCTTCCCAGCCGCCTCTGTCCGCCCATCCCTTATTATCGGCTCGGAAAAATAATCTTCGATTACGAATACCTCAGCCAGACGTGCGCTTCTCGCACTCCGTCGTTTAATTTTCGCGGGAATCTCTGATTCCTGATGCGCGAATACCATTGGAAAATCCAGCACGACAATCTATAGAAAGCGAGTTGGATATGGGGGAGAGTTTTTAGGTGATCGATTTTATGGAGGATAAAAAAAAAGACGAAAAAGGTATACTCTGTACAGTTTTGATGATCACAATTTAGAATTTGAAACAGATTTGTCAGTGCATATTTTTTAAAAATATTTTATATGTATTGTACATGTATAAAAATAAGATTTTTTAAATTCTTATAAAAAATTTATAGAAGAAAATTAAGACGTTTGTTAAAAATCTAATTTTTTTAGAAAATATATGATGATTAAAAAGAATCTTTGTAATAATTAAAAGAAAATATAAAACATCTATTTTTATAGATATTACAATCTACACTATAAATATCAAATTATTTGTTTCGATAAATCCATAAATGTGTACTGTTAATTAAAATAAATATTACAATTTGCCTCCAAACAATTGATTGATTTGACGAGCGTCGATTTCCAATATGGCGCGCTAAGGAAACTCTCGGGATTCCTTATCGAAGCAATACCCATCCCAGATTGGGCCGGATTAACAGGATTAACATAGTAGAGGAGAAACTTTACGTCAAAATTGGCGCACTATCTCGTTACGGACTCTCTTGTTTGTTGATTCACCTCTCGCCTTTCTCGCTCGCTCCGCGTGTTCTCTTCCTCTCGTCCAGGAAGAGGTCGATTGACGAGGGAGCATGCAAAACCCGCGGCAGGTGGTCCAGGTTGCATATTGCATAAGGGATCGGTTAAAATGGTTTTCCCGCCGCGTATATTCTCCCGCGAGGTGCTCGCGAGGAAGATGATCTTCGTTACGTTCTAACGCCCTCGTAAAACTTTAATGAGTTAATCTTTTACGCGCTCGGCGAATACTCCTAATACGCATTTAGGAATTCCCGCCGCAGCGATGGATATTTGCGTAATCCACCGACAACCGACGTTATGAGGTGGCGCGTTCAATGAGCAAGCGCGTTCGCCTGGCGTGACGAATTTAGGGGATTTTACTCCGGATGGGCAGGAAGCATGAAACTGGCCTCGCGAAAGTGCATTGATGTGTTCCGACGAGGAGATTGGGAGCAATAGTGACTCATGCTTCGGTAGACTGCGGCGTAATATGGGCTTTGTAGAATATAGCTGACAAGAGTATTTATATTGGATTTTTCTCTGAAAAGGGAGAGTTCTAAGTTTTTTTTTAAGTATACTGTTTTTATAAATAAAAAATGCATTATTCACATAAATGATTGAAAAACTTGATATATTTTCACGTTGCTTTTAAAAGTAATACTTATAGTACAAAGAACTGTTCACTTTATTAGGATCAATGATTAGGAGCGACAATTGTGTCAAGATTGACGATAATTAAACTTTCAGTGCAGGAAGCCACGAGACTGCGACACGATAAAGGGGATACGAGTTGGGGAGTATTTAGCCAAAGATCTCGATGAAACTGGTGGGCTTATTAGTCCGTGGTCACAGCAAATATCGTTGGTGTATTGGCGGCGTGCACGGAATTTCTGACAAATCTCTCTCGTGATCGATCAAATTCTGTTGATATGACATGAATTCGTGATGAGAGGAATTCATTAATTTTAATTTCATAGCCCGTATGAAAGATTTTCTATTTTCGAGCACGTTTCTTCTGTTTTATTTCATACCTTCGTAAATTAACGTTCGTATAACGAATGTATATAGGCTGAACGTAACACATTTTCACAGAAAATCTACATACGTAGCATGTATGAACCATTTTCTAATAGCAGTGTTAATATTTGAATCCGCTTTTAAATCACAGTTTGGACGATTTAAATCACAGTCACAGTTTGGACGATATGTGCACGTTGAAGGAACTTTCATATTTTATTTTACTTTCGTCATCTCTATTTCAGACCGTCATGTATCCATTTGCGTTTCCCTTTATCGACACTTTAAATCGTCGTGAAGTTCTCTCAAGTTATACAAGTTTTAGCTGCACTACGACACATGTACACACATGTATATACATATTAACTCCAGGAAAATTTGTTCTATAACTTTACACCTCGCTTTATTTCAGAAATTGTTAAATAAGCAAAAAATGTGTCCTAGATATGATACTCTAGATTCCGTTTTAATTTTAAATTTCTCTTCTGTTTGAGTTATTTTATCTCGTTATTTATTTCTATCGTAAATAGAGTTATTTATAAATAGAGTTATTTATTTCTTCTGGCATGTAAATCTGGCATGTTAATACTACAGTTTAGGTGAATTATGCATATAAATATACAGAAATTAAAAACATTGCAAAAAATTGAAACGTTGCAAACATTAGCGATAATACAAGGAATGAAATGATACATCATGAGCCGTTCAAGATACTACGTGGCGGAATCTTGAGCATTTTATGTGCCTTAAATATCGATAAAATCCTTCGTCAGATATTCACGTAAATTACGTGTCTGCTTTCGCGCAAGGACGACATTTTTCCCTCCGCGTAATTCTCCCGGTGCGTCTGGGATTACCTCGTGCCCTGCGGTCGTATTAATTACCAAATTCTTTGCACGCGCATTTAACAAAAGAAACGCGGTAATTCACGTCCGCGCGAATAAAGCCCCGGGAGTATTATCTTTTAATAAGGGAGAGAGATCCGACATCTCCATTTCAATAAGAAGATGCGACAGACGCGCGGACGCCCACCTTCTTTTCTCGCGGGTAAAACGCGTAGCTGCGCGAGATGAAAATCCGCGCGAGAACGAGGCGATCGTGCTCAGCGTTATTATCTTGCATTTCGCGCTTCTCTCTTTTCGTCGGCACAACCGGCTGGAAGTTGGCGGACTTTTCACAAGCGCGGTACCATCACGGAATAGGCGCGGCCGGTTCAGCGAGTTGAACGAACGGTGCGACTTTTGCGTTGCATTTTTTCTTCCATAGAACGCGCGTCGAGTTGTTTGAGCGATAAAATGCTTCTCCTAAAGGCACATCGCGCGTCGATACAATTGTCGAAACCGTAGGCGACGTGACTCGCACTCACCGCCAGTAGCAGTTTAATTCAAGTGAGCGTCGCTTTGCGCAATTTTACGCCGTTTCGGGGGATGTAAACGCGCGCGCGTGAATGTTCTTTTATTTTTTTTTTCCGAACGGCGTGCGCATTCGGTCGAATATTTTCACAACTCGGGAAATATTTGGCGTGCAATAACGCCCGGTACGCTGGTGTTTGCAATGTTTGCATAAGAATGTCGCATGTTGTAACGCTCGTGGTTATTTTCAGAACGCGCATGGAGAAGCTGTAAATTAATTAAGGCATTTCTGTTAGAACGATGTTTATATACATTATGCATTCGCTCTGATTTCACGAGCGCGGCACGTTAATTTACAGTCTAACGTAAGTAAAATAACTCGCGCGCGCTTCACGGATCCTCTATAAATCCTTTTTTTTTCTTTTTACGGCTAAATAACAGTTAAAGTTTATATCTCGTTTTTACCAGGACGATCAATATTTTACGAGCTTGTATCGTGAGACTGCGCAGGATTATAAACATGCTGTTGCAGAAAGTGTTCGTATCAGTAGACGTTCGGCAGGAAAGTGTTATCTACTTTCGCAAATCAATTCTATATGCCCGACGGTGAACTCCACCATAAACTTCTGACGTGACTGAATACTGGGGCTGATGGGTGCGTAAGGTTGACTCGAGGGTCGAGGCTGCGCTTGGAATTGTCGTACAAATTAATTCAAATATTTGTCGTTGTCGGGCTCGATTCTCTCCGTTCTGCTCGCGATATCCCCCTTACGTTTCCTGCTCGACGTGACTCGCCCATAAGAAAACGAGGATCGTGTTGCGTACCTTGCCTTCAGGAATTTCGCATATCGCTTTTAATGAATTTTAATGCGATATGTTATATTTATTGTGCCATAAATAATTTGTTTCATATTTTGAAAGGTACATAGAAGTTATTAAAACACAAATTTTACCGATATATCATCGAGCACGACATATCATGCGAATTAATTATTATCGTAATATACGGATCGTTCATTTTTTTTTCGTTTGTTTCTGTATCGATGGTTTCATGAGAGAATTTACCAATCTCGCGATTGGGCTCGAACTGTAAATTGATAATACAAATCTCTCTTTTCTCTCTCTCTCTGTCTCTCTCTCTCTGTATACAGTACTATTTTCAAATATTTTTTTGTTATTTAACACAATTAGTTATTTTAACGTATATGTATTACTTTGTTGCGAAAGTGTCATCAGCCATTAAATTACATCGATATTAATACCAATGATGAATCATTTAGCGATTTACGATTTTCCTCGCTTTCGCCAACGATACTCACATTGGAGGATCGTTTATTCGTATTATTACAGTTGAGCAGGATAAAGAATGGGAAGAATTAAATTTCATATAACCTGGCTTTGAATTTTCATTTAGTTAATGTGTGGTGTAAACCATTTGCTGCTTTTCCCCAGCCAAATGCGCAATATAATTGATTCAGTGCATTAGATTTAACAGTCGAATTAATCTCGCGTGTAATCTACGAAGTATTAATCCCTAATGTGATCATAATATCACCAATTAAATACTCGTGCTAGTTTCTACATCTTTCTTCGTCTCTTGCGAGACGAAAAAAAAATGAAACTGATATTTCAGTTGAGAAGATATATAAAATATTCATTTCTTGAATATATATTTCTTAACTTCGGCTATCTTACGATGAGGATATTGTCTACTGTCGCGCTTCTTCATTATCGTTCGTGTCGTCACGGTATTAATGAGGCCTTATTATTCGAGGACGCCGGTCGAATTATTATTTTAGTGCGGCACGACTTCGCCTACGTGGATTCTGGGGAAAAGACCCTACTACTGCGACGATAATGCCTGAGAAGTTTTGCAAACTTTCCGCGGAATCGTGGCTCGAATATCGAATTTTCGCGCGACAACTTTAGCTTTCGCTTTGAATTATTATCGCGGTTGAGTAAACCTGCGCAAAGAGACAAAAATAAGTTACACGGAAGCTTTTTATCGAATCGAGCGGGCGGGGCGTTTTTTTTTTTTGGATATACTTCACAACCCTCCTGCATGGATATTGATCATTATTGAAGAATGAGGGTTATATTTATGCGCATGACTTCAGAACATGTATACGAGCGATATTCACCCCACCAAACAACACGGAAGAGAGAAGTATGTAACGAGAATCGATTATACCTCCATAAATGTCCACGTTATTGCGAACATTCCTATTAGGGGCCCTTTATAATTTAATATAACTGCGCATTTATACGTATTACTCATGCAAAATTGAAATGTATGATTGTGCCGTGTTTGTATATGAGGTATCCGTTGAGTTAGTGCAACCATAGTCGTTGCATCGGGTTTGCCGTTTGACTCGCGTTGCATTCAAACAAGCTGCGAGAGATATGATAATCAATAGACGCGACTGTTTTGCTTGTAAGTGGACTACGCCGAACATTGCGCACATTGGGCGCGTTGGAGATGTAATATCGATGCAATTTGAAACGACGCACAAAGTCGACATGTGCGCCGTAAGAATGTATGCGAAAGCCTTTAAAGGGCGCACGGTAAACAGACGTTCGGGATGTAAATTTCGCATCGCATATTGCATGCATCGTCGTGTTTTTCCTCACAACATATTTCATACTTTATAAATTCCTCCGGACCGACGTATACAGCTGCAGACATGCGGGCACGCGAATGCAGACGTTCATATTCCACCTTCTTTTGAAATGCAAGTGCATTTTATTACGCTCGTTGCTTGCAAAAACACAGGCAGCACACGGACCGAATTCGAAGCACTTGAACAAGTATAATATAAAGACAAATTAAAAGGACAAACATCGAGTCGTTAATAATTGCGTAACAATATTTCATTGTTTATCAACTGGCGAGAATCAAACGAGACGCTTTGTTGAATCATTATTTATAATACGAAGAGTAGTTGATGCATGGAGCATGCGAATTTGCGTGTTAGAAGTGAAGTATGAAGGAATACTCATCTCTTGATGTGCGCCTGCCAAAGATTTTCGCGGTATACGCCATGAAATTTGAAATTCGTGGCCGTCGTGGATAATGAGGCGAACGCGAGATGCCAATCCGTCGATATTATGTTACGCGTCGTTATTCTCGCAGGAACACGACGCTCGACGCGCATTGTAACCAATTGGGCGTCGGTATGCGTGATCCATTAATCTGCGTGTATGTATTGCGTGCGCGTGTTTCAGCCTGGCCGGCGTTACTACGCCGACGTTACGTACGTACGTCGTTGCATCGACGCTGCACCTGTGCGCCCATGCAACCTGACACCGGTCAGCGTTTACGCACGCACACGCAAACGAGATCGTGTTCAGCCGCATTCCGATTCCGCGGGATTTATGCTACTTGCGCTTTTGATCAATGCTTGCGTATGCTGATGTTTCGTTTAGTTTTAAATTAGATCGCGAATCATGATTATGCGCGAAGAAAAAAAATGATTGCTAAACGTCACGCTGTGTTTCTGTCTTTGCGTGCTAGAAGAATAAAGAAGGGCGTTAGTGTGAAACACGCATTTCTAACACAATATTGACTTGGGATGTTGTTTGTTCTTCCAAGTTGTTACGTCTTCGCTAATGATTTATTATTTTATCTGGAAAACGTCGTACGTTAGAGGCATGGAAGACAATAGTACTCTTCACGGGCGTGAAAGCAGTAAATTCGAGCGCGCTTTCTCTTGGATTTTGATCAGTGAATACAAATTTAGGGTTTCGGCTACAACGACAAGATGATAATTGTGCGGCATTAACATTAATCGGAATTAGTGACACACCGTGTTGTAATGAGCTGAATTTACACTTGCGTATGTACGTGTAACTGGAATCCTCGTCATTATAGATGCATGTGTATGCATATGTATATCACGAGCCCAAATCAACATGTCAAGGCCTTGATGCACCTGCGCTAATACTACACGTTGCCACCATCGAATGAATAAACATGGTATATACTACAATTCGCGACCCGCGCATTTCGGATTTCTAACGTCTCAGTATTTGCGTCTACACACAAACACCTGACATCTAACATGTGCAGATTATTTACGTAAGTGATAAGTGACGTGTTAAGGCAAACGATAGGTCCAATTACGTAGATTAAGCTCGCGGAACTATTATATTCGTGTAGAATCTAACATGTACGTATTTCAGTTTAATTAGTCTGATTAATGTCCTTACGGTTAATGGACGTAATTCATACGAGATATGCAGTTTTTAAACGTAGAAAGATTATGCGAAATATGAAAAGCTGGCTTTGAACTGAATTCCTGGTCTTGTCGGGTTGGTCAGTTTTTCAAGAGAGTCAAGAGATGAGTTTCAAGCATTTGCGCCAGCGCGCCGTCGTAATAATTACAAAGAAGTTAATTAAGAACCTGGCAGGAATGCACCCATTTGCATTTACGTCCTGCCATTTGCCTTCGTCTCCATAAAGGCGGCCATAGCGACTCGTCTCTCGCACAAGAAAGATATCGTTCGACTTTCTCGCTCCTTCTCGCATTCCTGTTGCCTTTTTCAATTTTTCTCATTTTTATGTAGCTTTCTCATCGTCTTTAAATAAAGTTGTGCAAAACGGCTTTCCGCGCGTAACATCGCTACATATAAAGGAAAGAGTTGAATAGAGCGAATGAATGAAGTGGTTATACTCTAGTTTTTTTCGTCCGGTTTTACTCTCAGCCGCGAATAAATTGAATGGACAGTTTAAATCAATCCAAACAGATGGTGCACTTTCTTGATATTGACATCCTTGTGCTATGCAGTGCTATTCAGTGTCATTGTGTAAAATTTATCCTTTTGCCGGGATGCGTACTAACGAATCGCTTTAATTTCATGGACCGCAGGCATCCCCGCGGGACTGCGGACATGGCGGGAGAACACGGACGCCATGCTTAGCGTGCGATATACGATACATTGGTTATTACCGTTCCTCTGTGTGTACGGGTATTATAGAGATCTTGTTACTAAACACCTACCGTTATTGTCTCTTGCTCTCTCTCCATCCCGTTCACGATAGAAAGCTCGATACATCCGGGGATACGCAACCAGAGTACACAGACGATCATAAAACAATGTTTTCATCGTCTAATTGGAAGTGGATATTGTACTGTAGTCTGAAGGTATTTCCAAAACATTTCTGAAATGTAATATCATCGGAGTTTTCTAACAATTTGCTGTTTGCTGTATTATACTCTGTTTGTTATCTCTTCTGAAGTTATTCATTTCGCGATTCCGATCGAACTTTCGCTTCCATGAGCTAGTTTCTTTCCCCACTTGTTTTACATAAACCATTTCATTGAACGAGCAATTCAAACTATTTATTATATGTATGAGTTTATCGTTAGTTTAAAAAGGCATGTTTTATTGAAGAATTGCGCGACTATATCAAGAGTTATCATGTAAATTCCGTCGACTTGCGGCGAATGTAATTTTCCTAATCATCCTCGCTTCTGTTTTGACCCGAATTATTATTTGACGAGGCAAACACACGGCTGGCTATCTGCCACGGAACATAAATATGTCAGACAGTTATGTCATTTAATAAGCACCGTTAGCATTGGCTCGATTCGGCTTTTCCAGCAACGAACTCTCATTAAACATCGTGGTGCTACGCCAAAGTAATTGAAATTCAGCGCTGCGGCTCGCTTTCTACTTCGATGACAGTTATGCAGGATCTCGATTAACGAACCGTTGGTTTATGTGCGTCCGGCGCGTAAACTTCGTGAATTTATGGACGCTCTATACGTTTACATCATGATTTACGTAGGCGACCGTAGAAGGAATACCTGCCGAGTATATTACATTCATTCTATTCATACACTGTGTGCCGTGCACACATACCTGCCTGCTATCCGCAGTTTAGCGCAACCGGGGCAGCAAGCTTACGAATGTGCTAGGTCATATTTTATTGGTAACCGAGGTCATGATCTGAATAGTAGTATGCCGGGGAATAAAGGAGAACAGTTACGCGGCTGGCGCGACACAGTGCGCCATAGCAATACATCTTTCATGAAATCATTGAAATCGCTCAATTCGAATAACCGAGCTGTTGAATGATGGGACGAGAAAGTAACGATACGTTGGTTGTCCCGCGTAATTTGAGATGTTTTCGAAATCTGAAGAATTGTTTTGAAAAGAAGAGAAATGTCTCTCGAAGAACATTTGATTATTCATTATTTAGTCTTTCATGTAGGAGCGTAACGTATCGCGTAACGAATTTGTAACGAACGTATGGACACGTCGTACACGTCGTTTAAAGTTGACGCATTCCTGCTGTTTGCTGCCCGTCTGTCTGCACACGAGAAAGATAATGCATGCGCCCATCAGTATTCGTTCGAACTCAATATTGGTACGCGGAAGGCGTTCCCGCCGCGACGAATTTCCATAGAGGCTCCTGCAGACAATATGGAAATGTGAAACTGAAAAACAACTGAATCTGGACGTGCCGCTTTCCCTCTTTTCCTCCGGTTTCGCCGACGCGTCTGCCATGTGCTACCATGTGGAAGCTCATACGAAAGTATTTGAAATCACGATGAGATTTTTGCAAGCCGATATAAATGACTTATGAGCGCAAAACTACTTTACGGATTTGTACCAATAAATTTGTATTAATAAGAATGACGGCAGTCCATAACGGCAATATCTGCTTTCGGCCAGTTTTGAGTTGTTTCTCCTATTTCCGAAAGGGAAATGCTACAAGCAACAACGTTCTCGAGATCTCTCGCATTTGCGGTTTTGCGCGCGCTCATTCTCGTTGGATAATACCAGCTTTGCAACGATCGATGCCCACGCCATCGTGGATTTCTGACGCGTTGTGTGCCGCCATGTATTTCCCATATACGTAGCACAATCAGGGCCAGATGTTTACCCGGTCTGATTAACGTTGTGTCTACACTACTACTACGCCGGCAAAGTATGGCTGACTATGTATTGGATTTACCACTTAATGACTGGCTTTCTAGGATTTCTGCACGGATTTATTACAGCTCAGTTCAACAAACTATTATACTATTATTAATAAAGAATAATCAAGCTATTTTGAGAGGGTATAGAAATTTATCGATTTTCTTAAATTGGTGTAAAATGAACATTTGAAATAAATCTGTAGTTGGTATATATATNCACACACCTTGCACTGATATACGACGGGAAAACACAGCTCTGAAAGTTATTTACGGCTTCCTACTCGTAACCGCGGATTCGCCACGTACACGCAGGACACGCATACATACATATATATATATATGTATATATATATATATATATATATATATATATATATATAATATAAATTATTAGTATCAATTTCTGTACAATATCTAGAATTACAAAGAAACAAAAGTTGAAAAATATTGAAATATGAAATGAAAAGCTAGGTTAAGGTACGCTTTTCCTACAATGGTGTCGTAAAACGTCGGTAACGTCATTTCCCGTCGGTTATTTTTCGTCGTAGTTCATCCTGCGAAGTGGCGCCATCGACGTGTATTTTAACAGCGCCGTCTGCTGGTAGGGTAGCTTAATCGATTAAGGGGTTGCTTGGAAGAATACAACCCCCTCAGTTCAGATGGCGCCAAGATATGCCTAATGGTTTTTTCTGTACTATCCCGCAGAGATGACTGATTTGCAAAACCAATTGGCAAATTTACGGATTTATGAATATACTGTGGAAATTCATTTTGTTGTGTGTATTTTTATGACCGACAAAATATAATAATGTCGCATCGAATAAAATTTGAAGAAAATTAAAATATAATCTAATTTAATAATAGTAAGCAAAATAATAATAACTAAACTCAATAATAATAATTAAACTAAAAATAACTACCATGTACATGTACTAGTACAGATGAAACATAATTGGGAAAGTTGAAGTTGGTTTGTTATTTCTATTTTTTTATTAAAACATGTTTTTGTGTTATGAATTCATGCTTTTTCTAGTTTATAATATTTTTGTAAACTAATTTTCTCTTTTTTAAATATTTTTTAAACATATTAAACTTTATTGACTAGAATATATTTTCCTAGAGAATAACCAGTCAAATCAGAATGTGCACAACACAAATTATTCAGTCGCTATTGAAGCATTAGTCCAACATTATCTCCTTATTAGATATAATTACACATAATTTACGACGCTTAGTCGAGACGTTGAGGCGGATCCAAGTTTCGATCGAGCCGCGCGGAAGTTTTGTAACTGCATTACAAATCGAGCAACGCTAACTTCGCCAAACTCATACGATTCGCATCCGAACGCCCCGTTTGCATAGGACGCATCCGTAATTTATGCGCCCGACTTCATCCACAGATCGCCCATTACCCGATTATTACGTGCGATTACTTCGTTTTTAATTTCTCTCAAACTCCTCGAGGCCGATTCGATCGATGAGCATCGCGTTCTCTGTGGTGGTGCAGCAGCTATTATATAAAGGCTCGCGATTAGCGACGATCACACTGACAGATCCCTTTGATCGCTGTGAAGCCGGACCCCGCGTATAATCACGGCCGCCTATCGCTCTCTTTCCCCAACCTCGTTCTTTCCTTCTTCTGCCTCTTCTTTGTGCCCGCGGGTGGATGGCGATAATTGTTTCATGCCCGCAGGAAGTAAAGCTCTTTATGCTGGGAGCTTTATTTTGCGGCTGCTCTGCTGGCGCGGCCAGAGAAGGTGGAAGAGGAGGATGAGGGTTGGGATTAATTAATAACTATGCCCTCCCTCCTCTTTCGTCTCGTTTCTCGTCTCTCCTTCGTCTTATTGTCTCTCTCTCTCTCTCTCTCTCTCTCTCTCTTTCTCTCTCACTCACTCTTTCGCGTATTCGTTCCCCTTCTCTGTCTCTCACCTTCTCTTTTCCTCCACCGCAGTCACCGCAGCGACATTAAGGCTAATCTGCGTCGACGGTCCCAAGCACACCGGGCGCCGCTCGCTCGCGCGAAACCCGGTCGAGTGAAAATTAAATCAGAGCTTATTTGTCATGAGCGCGCGCCCCGTCTGCCTTTTTATCCCCCGCGGACTTTGCGCCGGATTAGCGCGCCGCCGCGCCGCGTCGCGCCGGCTCGACCGTACGTCCAACTCGCCGTTGACTGTATCTACTGCCGTCTGTCTCTATCAACGCCACTCGAAGAGTTTTCACCGCACGCGCCCAGGTACGGCCGTCAGTCTGTCGTTGTATCGTTAATTATGTCGCCGAATTGCGCGCGTTGATTATTTCTCGCTACATTTTTACGCATTACTCTAACATGCCGCGTGCATTCGTTTTCATTAATTATGGTACACGGCTTTTCGGTCCTGTCTCGACGTGAAATATCTAGTTTCGTCGCTACCATTCGTTTTACATTACTTTACACAAATCTATTTTTTAATTAGTATTATTAGCTTTATTATATGTACATATATGGACGTACTTGTCAAATTGTATAAGATTTAAAAGTATTTTCTGTCGCGAGAAGAGGCTTCAATAAGAACCTATTAGTTTGGATCTCGGTTTGTCGCGAAGTCGGAAAGAGATTTCCCTTATAAGCCTCGGACTTGTTCGGACTCTCGATCAATAAATGTCGAAAAAAAAGTATCAGCAAAGTTTCCCGCCCACTCGTTGACGGCTTCTGATCGTTTAAGCATGCTTGTCACATTGGTATGCGCACCCGTTGACGGGTGTCCATGGCAGCATGTATTATTTTGTGAAACGGATCTATTTTGGCGAGGGCCGTCTGATCCTTAAGTGATATGTGTCGTGAATACAAAAGGGTCCGGCGCACCCGTTCGAGAGGGGTCGAGAGCCGCCGGTAGATATGTAGAATGCAGATGCGCAAGGGAGAAGAAGAGAAAGAGAAAGAAAAAGCGAATGAAAGGCGTATTTGTTCGCCGAGGGAGAAAGCGTACAGAGTGTGATCAACACTGTGAGATATCTACATGTGTTTTTTATTCGTTCGCGATCCTCTCTCGGTCCACTCGGCGTTCGGGCGTCTTCCTCGTTCGACGAAGCCCTTTCTTCGGCGTCGCATCGGCTCTATCCCGTTACGGGTAGAGCCGACGCGACGGTTTCTTCTCTCGACACGGTCACGCTGCCGCGGCTCACGAGTTCGGAAGCTAGACCCCCCTCCCCTCCACCTTCCGGCTACTCTTTTGTAAGGTACTTTTCTTCCGGAACGCTGGCCCGACAATCGTATTCCCCCGTTGCGCTCTCACCCACTCGTACCGTTTCCTTCAATCTGGTCCGCGTTATATAGGGACCTTCTCCACCGCCGTCTTTCTCTGCCTCCGATTCCGCACTCCCTCCACGTCACGCCAGATTGGAAAGTGTGCTCCGTCGAGAATTCACTAAAAGCTCGGGTTATGTGTTGTCGTGGTCGCGTTCTATACCGGCCGAGCTAACTTCGGAGATCGTACGATGTTGGGGATACCTGTTGAAAGAAGTCCTCGCTTCATTGGACTGATCCTCGAAACTTGCCGTGTAGTCCGGCGGATCTTTGTCGAACTTACATACAGTTATAAAAAAAAGAATATATATTTTCCCGATCAGTCTATCTGTCGACTCTGAGAATTTTGTAAAACGGTCGCCCTGTGAACGGTAGCGCGCGAATTTGTATACGTTCGAGATGTGCGCTCGACTGTCGCGGCGCCTTTCAATGTGCACGTTCTGCAAGAAGTGGGCAATCTTGCCGCGCGACTTCTCGTTGGCTTCTTTGTACAGGAGGGAAATTTTCCGTTCGGATAAAACGCTGTCAGACGAGTAACGGAGATCGCGAAGTCGACATACTTTCGTCTTCTGCATGTCTTTGTGTGCACGCGCAAGGTATATATACATATATATATATATGCGCGTCTAGGCAGCTCGTAAAATCTGCAGCTTTTACTACCGCGCGAGATTGAAGAATCAGGTTGTAAAGGACTGAATCCTCGTGGATGAGGACCGGAAATGGGGTGGGAGAAAAGACGGAAGGGCGAAAGAGTGGAAAGAAAGAGCGGATAAAGGAGAGAGGGTTGGCGCTGAGGCGGCAGGGATCGCCGACACGTTTCATGGATTTAAGCGCGAATCGTTGAAGTATGAAAGAAATATCTTAAGCCCACCATGATCCTCGTTTTAATTAAAACGCAATCGTGTGTCTGATATTGCTGGCTGAGATTTTTCATGATTTATCTTGCCAGCGGATAATTTACCTCGATAGCCTCCGCCTTTATCTTCTCTACGGTCCATCTTTATAAAATTAAAATACTTGCGTCTTGCAATGCAGCGAGAAACTTGCGCGGTGGAGGAGCAATACGAACTATGTCGGAAATCACTTCGTTCTTTGAAATCAGTTTCATCCATCGTGCGTCTTCTTTACGACGTCCCGCCGCGCTTCCTCGCGTTCCTTTTCCTCTGTATTTCCCCATCTCCTCGTCTATATATCTTCAGCGATTGCGACTTTTCCAGCGCAGTGACATCGAGGATAAGAAAGAACGATGTTCCCGACGACACTATGTCGCTCCTCAGGACCGATCCTTATTGCCAGTTACTCTTCGCCTATGCTCTCTGATTTCAACCGGTAGTCGAGAAAGTTACCAAGTTCTCCATTTGGCAGAACCTGCGGGGACTCGCGTATTTCATCGTCGCCCAACGAATTCTGTTTCAATTTTCGCATTTCACCTCGAAGTCAACGCTTCCGAAACTCATGTAAAATTGCTTCGAGGAGTTATGTTGATAATAAGAGCCTGAACACTCTTATCCACGTGATTCTGGCTCGAACTTCACCCGAGAAAATTCGATAAATCTACTTTAAGTTATAGGTTAAAAGTTTAACAATTTATGGAAGATATATATAATGAAATATTTTCTTAAGATTACTTTATAGTTATTTGAAGTAAACGCATTATTATGAGAGAAAGGAATGTATATTTTTGGAATTATTATATTAGAATATATTTTACAGGCATTGCAAACTTAAAGCATATGTGATATTTAGGATGCACGGTGTGTATATTAACTTGTCATTTTTGGAATTTTTTTAGAAAGAAAACTATAAAACATACAATTCTAATTTTTTACACATTTATTAATATACATATATGTCAAGATATGAAAAAAATTTTTACAGCAATATTTTTACCAATAGCCTGATATTGAAATTAAAAAATCAAATTTTTTCTTAAAGTTTATTTGCGTGGCTATTGCGTAAATTAGAATTATTGAAATAATATCCGAATACGAAGAAATATAAAGAAAGTTTTGATGCGCCTCTCTGAAGAGGTAAAATTGGCATTAATTAGTAAGCAAAATGCGAATTTTATTTACTTTGAATTTTTTTATGGACAAAAAACGATTATGAAATGTAGACAAATGATAAATAATCAGAATCTATATCCACTGTTAAAAAAAGGCGTTATTAAATTGATGTTTAAAAATCTTGAAATATTAGTGCCTCTTTTCCGCGATGCTGATTGGTTTTCTTGCTTGGCTCACTTCGTAATCAATAAGACATGAAAATTATTAGCTAATTTTTTCGCTATTTTTGGCTTTTAAAAATAATTTTTTTGCTTTTTAAAAAGTTACTTAACATTGAACTATCGAACTTTTTAAAAATTAAAGCAAAAAAATTAGTCTTAAAAGCAAAAAATAGTAAAAAATTTTCATATCTTATTCGTTACGTTGTGATAATAATTTAGGTCAGATAGCTTTATATATAGATAATTATACGTATATAATATATACATATATGTATAAAGCTATGTGTCAAATTATCGGAACATAACCAAAAAGAAAATTATTAGCAAATTTTTTGCTATTTTTTGCTTTTAAAAATAATCTTTTTGCTTTAATTTTTAAAAACTTACGAGATGTTCGATAGCCCGATGTTAAGTAACTTTTTAAAAAGTGAAGTAAAAATAGTGAAAAATTATTAAATAATTCTCATATCTTATTGGTTACATAATTTGATTTAGATAGCTTAAGATACAGGTAGATATACGTGCGCGATATAAGCGCGCATCCACCACTAGTATATTTAAAAGAAAACGCATTTAGAGGTTCTCAAGATGAAATGTTCAATGTTTTTTATTTTTAATTTTTCTGCAAGGTAGACAAAAAATTATTTATAGACAAATATGGGCAAATAATGGATAATCAAATGCCATATTAACTTTTGGAATACCAATTTTATAGATCATCTCTCAAAATCTTTATGATGTTTTAATTCTGCAGAATATAGGATCATTAAATGCCTGTTTTTAAATCTATTTATAAGCATTAAAACGAAATTTATTAAAAACAACATAAAGTTTGTATCTTATTTTATTTCATATTCAATGTATCTAGTTATTAAAAAAAAACTGTCTTTCGAGATGAGATTAATCTGATAACAGTTTTAAATGTTTAAATTTAAATTACAATAAAAATGATTTGCATTGCTTCGTAGGATAAGTAAATGTATTATTAAAATGAATTATTTATGAAAAAAAGAAATTAATTGACGTTGCGACATTGCGACATTGCGACTGACAGCTGTATAATGTATACTTTAATACAGCGAGTGCGATGGAAGTCCAATGGAGAGACACGTCCGTTTTTATAATAGTTAGCGTTATCGATTTGGATTATAATGGAGTGTGGAGGGAAATATTGCTCTGCGACCATAGCGAGAACGTTGTGCCCCGGTTTGAAAGGCGGCGCACGCATATAGCGATACGTGTGTATACGCCTCACTGTGTTATTGCTGTACTAGTACATGCGCTCGCATACGGTCGTATCGTCTTTCTAATGCACGATAGTCGTCGAACACGGTCTTTATGCGCGAGCAAATGAAGATAATCTCGTTTTACGCACGGAGGGCTGCACTAATGAGGGGCACCATCCTTTGTCATACTAATCAGGCACTCTTGCACATCTTCGTATCTCTCGCGTGTGTTTTTAAACTAGTATTCCCGAGTTACAATAGGATTATTCCTGCTTGTAATGAAATGTGAATTTTATTGTTAGATTTTCTTACAAAGAATTTTCAATATGAAAAAGTGGCGAAATATTTAAATACATGACAATAGCTATTTACAATTTTATACCATAAAATTCTCCAGCTATTAGCAAGAATTGCGCATCCATTGTTGCGTAACTATTTGGGCCGATATTACATTATCTAAACGCTACGTAATTTCTTGTGCCAATATAAATGTTTCTTCATTACTGTGCCTCCCTTCTATTCACCGACAAAGGGGAGCTTTACTGACATGATTATCGCGAAACAATGGACGTACTTCGAAGTAAGAGCCGAGGATGCTATAGATAATATGTAACTTAAGACAAATATGCAGATTGGCAAAGAGACCTTGCGGCGAAAGAACGTTACTATGTGAGAATCTTTGGAGCGTTGCCTAACTAATTCGCGGGTCTAAGGGGATGAGCATGTGTGCCTAACGAGCTACGGAGACGGGGGATGAGCACGTGGATAGGGCCGTAGTCGGGAGTGGGGAGGGGGAATTATTAATCATGGCTGGGATTTCATAAAGCTCCGCTTAAGCTGTGCACAGTGCATCGTTTATTACCTGCTTCTCCGTGGGGGCTTTGCACAGCTCGGAAATACACCGGGTACGGCCTTCTGCTTTGAGCTTGCTTTCGCGTTGCCGAGTAGGTCTCCGCGGTGATCTTGCTGCGAACGTTGCCGTGTCTGCGGTACGCCGGCAATCTTTCCGAAAATTGAAAGTCATCGCGCGAAGAGAGTAAGCAGCGCGCGGCGCCGCGTCGCGCCGCGCCGCGTCGACTCCCCGTGCGATTAAGCACATCCACGAAATATCGGGGTGGGAATCCGGCTTACGGTTTAGACAGACATCGGGTTGCCCGGGGCGAACTTTGAGGGCTTATTTCCGGAGACGTCGAGCCCGCCGTTTCCCCGTCGAGCTTCGTGTCTTTGCCCGTGAGTCTCTCGACGCGTCACCTGCGATCGTGATATCACGTGAATTCACCGCGCGATCCCTTTAACGGCCGGATATCGCAACCATCTCGTCAAGCATACCGAAATAACGTTTAACGGCTGCGTTTCCCTGAATACGGTTCACCAGGCGTTCGTGCTAAAAGAATGTCACAGAAAACGTCATGGTGAACGTACACGTCATTCTGCTACGGTTCTTTGTCGTTTTGCCATTCTTCGCTTTCTTTCCGATTCAATCTTCTTTCCTCTTTCCTCACTCTGCGTTCTTTTCTTTTTTTTTTTTTTACTCGGCTTTCAACCGTCAGGTCTCTGTTCGCGTTTCACGAAAGTTTTTCAACAATAGAAATCTACGCGAACCAACACGTGCGCTACGCGGCCGCGTGTACATGACACGCAAGGGGTGCGTTCAAGGAGGGTAGTTTTCCCTGTAAACTAAGTAGCACCGCCCGAATCGTACGAGGGGTCAGCTTGAGGCGCACTAAGAAGGGATTATCCGAACCGGCATTCGGTAATTGCTACTAGCAATTTACCGGGGTAAATCCCTATTAACTGTGCCGACGAACCGAGCGGACAGTTATGTTCCTCCGTGCTGCGTGAGACATGTCTCCGTGTGTATAAGATGGATTTGTCTGCATGAGATTGACGCAAGCACTATTTCGATTCAACCTTGAAGAGACTTTAATTGTTAATGACACGACATCACGAAGGCATCAAAAGTTTGTAGTTTATTTTGTCATTTGTATACAAATTTGTACGCATAAAATGAGGCTTTTAGGAATCGATTATGCTTTTCTTCAAAGTAAAAGTTGTTATAAGATTTGTTATTACATGAAACAAAATTTGAAAGGATACAACTTAAAAATAGATAAATTCATTTAATTCAATATATGAATCGCTCTGAAGATCTAACGTGCGTAGTTTCTATTACTAGAATATGGAAATAAAAATTAACTTTTTAAATAACTTAATGTAATACTAGATAAATGTCAGAATTATTTTCGGTCAAAATGTACATTCTGATCCTTCGATCTAGTCGAGCGGCAGCCGGTTTATTGAACCAGGATGAAGACTCTCTCCCCGAAACACTTTTGCACAGGAGACTAATACGATAGGTAACGTGACGTTAAGTCGAAATCGCGCGGGCCGTATCTCGTACGATGCTTGGGTCGTAACTGCTCCTCAGAAACGTGAAGGTATCAGAGTTAGGTAGGCCGTCAGATTACGATCCATTCCCCAATTCCCATTTGTCCCTCGGTGAGAAGCGTAGCTACGCGAAGAAGATCGCGGGACGAAGGGATAGCGGCTGGAGCTCTGAGTCTCTGCATCTGGGGAAATGTGCCGAGATTACGGATCCAATTCCAATAAAGTTTAGCACGTGAGCCGACTGACAGCGGGCCAATTATTATTTAACCGGCGCACCTTGCTCACCACCCTTGCGCCTGAAGTTGGTGAGGACACTTTGGGTATTCGCAAAAACCTTCTGGGACGTGCCGCGAAAGAAAGTGCTTTCAACAGCCTCGATTTATATCTTTCGGCCGTCGAGGTGGAAATCTTCACCGTCGTCGTCAAGACGGAATACCGCGGCGAGTTCTCGGGAGGACCGACCGGTCTTGATGCAATTAAAACGTAATTTTATTTGATGCTGAAACTTTTCGCGGGCCTTTGGCACGAAATTCCCGGATAAAATTGATATACTCTTCGTTAAAGTGAACATAATTAATCCTCGACGGGTAATTATTTCGAAAGTTCGTTAAGGTTAGCTCATACGTCGGCGGAATGTTCTTTTGATCATCTCTCTGGTAATAGCAGCAAAGAGTCGGGTGGGTTTTTAATCTTCTTCCTTTATAATAGCAGCGAGTCTTTAATTTAATCGATTTTCTCGTTATAGCATTTTATTACATATATAACGTTTTCTATGCGCAATAATCTACGTGGGAAAAGAATGAACTAAGAAAATGCGATTATTATCTTTATAACTGTTAAAATTTACCGTCAATTTTTCACCACAAGTAAAATTGTGAGAGAATTCAATGAGCGAAGACTTTATCCAGCTATATTAAAAATTTTATATATATATATATATATATATATATATATATATCCATCACATCCACATATCCATAATATTAGAATCTCTGATAAATTTGATCGAATTTTTTTACTTTGTAAATATTATGGATATGTGGATGTGATGGATATATATATATATATATATATATATCCATCACATCCACATATCCATAATATTAGAATCTCTGATAAATTTGATCGAATTTTTTTACTTTGTACGAATTTTTCACGATATTAATCGTCGCACTTTAGCCGTTCTTGCGCACGTTAATTAGCTCATGATTATAATCAGAAATTAATATTGCATTTTTGAATGCATATAAAAGCGAGATATTCTCTAATACGTAATGACATAAAAGGCTTAGTCAAAAACACACCGACGGATTGCGGTTTCGCAAATGACATTAAACATTTACAGCTTCCTGCTCCTGAAATTGTGGGTCTACCTAATCTCTTGGAACAGAATCTCTCTGAGAGACGGAAATCAAGCACGTAGAATCATCCGACTCCTCGCTCTGCGATCTCTTCTTCTGCATTCTCTCTCTCTCTCTCTCTCTTTCTGCCTACACCTTTGTAATCGCGAGAAGTGCATCGTCTATTTGTAATGAACCTCTTGGGGTCGTAGCATTAGGTTAGTCGAGGGTAAACGTAAATATCTTGCGTTTTTCTTTCAGATGTCATGTCGCGTTGACGTTAGTCGGTGCACTCCAGCATGAGCAAACTAAGATCGATTTCTCAAGGTGTCATATTTCTCGAGAGTTTTACATAATAAACTGTGGCATAATATTTCTCATAGTGCATTACGGGCGCATACATTAGAAACGGAAAGCGCATTGCGGGAAATGTTATGGTACATCGCCCGTAATCTGATGTTTTTTTATATCATATTTTGACAACTGCATTAATGCGATGCGCGGTACGATGGAAACGTTTCCGCATTCAGAATTATGGTGTAGAAACGTTATTCTCCCGGCACGCTAATTCTACGGGCTCACCGGTTTGGCGGTATTTAATGTTGCGTCGTCGCGACGGCGGTACTGCGCGCATTAAAATTGCGCCACTCGAAGTATAACTGCGAGCGTTAAATGATGCGAACTGTCGCGAGCAGTTATTTATTAAGGGTTATAATTTACTAATGGTCGAGACTGCACGTTGACGGCTCTAACTCTTTGCGTTAGGACATCGGAAGCGAGAGCTCAGATTTTTTTTAGCGTAAATAATTTTTTTTCTGCGCAAGAAATTTTCATTCATGTATCGCGAAAAGAACTCGTCGCAGTAAGATTATGTTACGGTACTTGTGTTAATTTGTTTTTCCAAATTTTTCCACACGACAATCGATTTCTCGATCGGGAGATGAAGACGCATATTGAAGAAGCGTAAACGGCGAGGGAGTGAAAACGAGGAAAACTTGCAAAACACGCGACATACGGCGACGTGTATCGATTGGGCCGCGGAGTTAGCTCCCTGTTGCACGAAGACCAAATGACGGCATATTATTCCCCACTTACCCCCCGTTACGTCGGTAAAGAATACGAGAACACAACGTAAAATCGCTCGCGTGCGGCATGAGTCATCATTCATTTCGTGTTACCAGCGACGTTGGGGTACGTGTCGGTGCCGTGCACCTGCAGAAGTGCACGCGGGTATACGTGAGTCCACGCGAACGCCGCAACGACGCCGGGCTGGTGGACGCCGGGCTTTTATCTCTCCAGAATCGGTTTACATGACCGGCATCTGATAAATCGACCTCAGGCACAGTGGGATACCCCTTATTTACTCCCCCTCGTCGACTTGCGTTTGTATACCTTTCGTACGTTTGTCAAGACACTGAAGTGGGAATATGTGAGACGGCGATTGCTATCGTGGTCATCTTCAAAATTCCAGGATTAAGATTCATCGGAATTTTTACTTTTCTCCCACGACAATCACGTCACATGTTATTAAATTATACTTCTCATATATAATTATTCTTGTGTAATTAATCAGAGTACAATAACATTTGTAATTTCAATATACAAGACAATTATTACATGATAATATTAAACATATTGTTATATATATTTTAAGATTCATTAATTACAGCTGTAAAAAAAAAGTCACAAGACAAATTATCTCGTTTCCAGTTAAAGAATTTTTGTAAAATCACGATCGTCGCGCGTGGCATTCGCCAACAAATATTCCCACGCCCTTAAATTCAGTTCCACACGTTACACGCAGTAATGTCGTTAAACGATGACAGAAGCGAGAAAGAGATCATACTTGTGTACGGGTAGGGTGAAAACGGCGAATCATGATATTTAAGTGGCGATCGTTACCCCCTGGCGCTTAAACCTCGTTCGCCAAGCGGGTCCGGCCGCGCGGAGCAGCACATCCTCGATGGATCCCTGTCGAGAAACTCCCACGCCGAGGACGCGCACTTTTTACAGAGCTGCTTTTCTCGGAAGCACTCGGAGGGTTCCGGTAGGACGTATTACGATGACAAAGTGGCGTGTCGTGCTGGTGGATGTAGCTGAAATGCGGGGGAAGGACGGGGTGGGGGGGAGGGAGGGATGCGCGAAAGAGTTCGTCGATTATACGTGGCGAGGATATCAAACAAATTGAGTGCGGATCCACTCGCTCGCTCGTTTATAATGACATCAACGCGCTCGCCTGGGCGCGCGTGGACGCGCGCTGTCATCGACGCGTGTGTACGTGCGTGCGTGCGTGCGTGCGGTCGACGCATTTCATGCGATTTCGAGACGAGTATGCACGCGTGCGAGCGAATGTCGACGCGTCGTGCAAAAACCGTTGTCATTAACGACGTAACGGCACAATGGGACAAAGCCGTCGATGCAAACCCTCCACTTTCTCCCTCGCTCGTTTGTCGCGCACTCTCTCCTTTTCTATCAGTCCCGTGTTTTTTTCGCGGATATCTAAACGTATCGCCACTACGATGCGGCGTATTGTTCTCTTTCAGCCGCTATCGCACCGTTATTCGATATAAAAAAGGGACGCGCGCGCGCGCGCGTGCACATACCGTTTCGTAATCCGACGTTTCAGCGTATGGTGAATCGTAATGTGCTCAGATATGAATCCTGTTGACACAACTGCAAACAGCGACGGCAAACTACTGCCGGTATTGCGGAAGGAGGGGGGGGGGGAGGGAGATTGTAGCGGGACTGTGTTTCGTATATCTCCGGGATTAATTAAACTGAACAAATTCGCGCTAAACGACGCGTCGTTCACGGTATTTTGTTTAATTTATCAGGGCGTGAGATTTCATTTGCATCTCGATGTAGTGACCAGTATTTAGAGTATTGTTTTAATCGTTGTGTATTTAAACTTTCGCGAGGATACACCAATTAACTGTTATAAAATCTCACGGCGATAAATCGAAATCAGTGAAAAAGAGGATGATCGGATAGAACCGCGCGGTGCATCGTGCAACGACAAAATTATTTCGCGAATCGCGAATCGAGTGAGGTTATCATAAATCTCGTTGCTTTAAATAAATGTCTATATATCTATTCATATTTATTTCGATCGCCATCGCTTCCAGAGAGATTAGAATAGCTATTTCACGCTACTCCATTTCGCCAAGCGTCGCGGAACGATGGGTTTCGACTAGCGGCTCGGCGATACGGATTTCGCCGGGTAGGCAGGGCGCCGAAAGACCTCCTCGGCGTCGCGACGACACCGCTCGCGAGCGCGAAGCCGATGATTAATGACCGTGCCTTTGATATATCGCTGTCATTTTTCACGCATAGATGGGATCCGTTGATATTCCCTTTGCCGCGTACGACGCACTCACACCGAGAGGCGCGTCGTGCATTTTCCAGAGACGACAGGCGCAGCAAAAACTCGACAACTGCATTATTATACGATGAGAAGGGGGCGCGAGAACGAGAGAGAGACACGCCGAGAGGGGAATGGAAATCTGCCGTTACAGATACGCGTTTTGGTGATCCGCAAAAAATTCGTAAGCGCGTACTCGCTGACGTATCAATGTTATCGGCTCGGCGGCTCGTAACTTTTCATCGCGCCTCTCTCAACGCAACGGTCGAGGATTTACGTTCGACGGTCCGCTGGAGTTGAATCCGTTCTTGTGTCGGCCGAGGGGAAATACGTAAATACGCCGATTCTAACGACGAGATATCTATCCGGATAAAGGCGACGGTACTCGCGAGTTTCGGGGGGACCCGTCGTGCGCGCGCGACATGCAAAGAGTACGTGACGTATTCGCGACGCTACTATCTCGCGCACGTCGCGATGGCTTTCGTCGCGTGCGCATTCAATTCGGCGAGCTTACGAGAACGATATGTTCTCGTACGAAATTCACACGTCAACGGAAATATATGTCCGAACTGTATGCACGTTCGTACGATCTGAATATCACGCTAGAGTTAATCTACTGTCGATATCGGACTTGAGTTTAGTGTTTGAATGGAGTTTATTAGCGTGTGCCCGGGAATACAGAGTTTTGAAAATACATAGATGAAACGCGGATGAAAGAGAGAGAACAATACGATACGTTGAAGAAAATGTTTACTTGTACAAGGATAAAGTAGTTGAAATGCAGTAATATATCGTCGGTTAATTCTCCGTTTGTAAACGCTTTAAAATACGAGTGTGCGGCTTGCAGATGTAAATTTTTTTTATGCACGTTTGCTCAAGTAATCACGCGGAGCCTGTAGAAAATGGGAAATTTTGGCTTGAATTTCCGCGAACGCGGCGTCGTGGTCGGGGTAAGGGGGGGTATGCAGAGTTGCGGCAGCGATGCGAGTGGCAAGCTTAAAAACAAGTTCGCAACTTTGGCGAATCGGAGGAAGGGGCGACTCTTGTCTCGGCACGATACGTGACTCGGCTTGCGGCGAATTATTAAACTGCCTCGTAATTGAATCTGACCGGCTTTTGACCACGTAGATGCGCGCTGCAGGTCGTGGTTACTTGCGTGCTGCTGCTCCAGCTTCCATATGCAGAAGAATTAGTGCGGAAATTATGAACAGAATTGCGCGAGGAGAATTCCATTTGCCGCTACGGTATCGTGTCGATTATTTTCGCACGAAGAGTAACGCGGAGTGTCGATGCGTAAATTCGCAATCGTGATGTGTTGTTTGAAAATGATATGTAATGCACGTTATGTAATGCAATTTGCCTAATTTGATGTTTAAAGATATGCCCATTACGTACAATTTTAACGTTACCTTTTAAAATTCTCTAAGTATTAACAGGATAATTTTATTGACATCCATTATTTCAAATCGCTCATCGAATTGGAATTGCGTTGCAAGATATAGAATTCGAATCGCATTAACACTTTATCGTTAGATTATACGTTATAAGCTGCCGATATTCTCAGCACTTGGAGCGTATAAAAGCGGAAATAATGTCGGGAAAATTTGGCTCGCTATACGGAGCGGTCGCGGGTGAAAATCGAAGGTTAAAGGAGTTAAAGTTAAAGCAGCGCCAGCCGGCGAAGCTAGGCTCGGGAATATTAGGTTTATCGTTTCCACGAGAGGAGAACCGTTGAGGCGGCACAACGGATGAGAGGGTCGGGACCGTAGCGGAAGGTGACGCTTTTCCATCGCTGCGAGATTGAATAATTCAAAAGCGCCTTGCCCAGCGATTTTCAAACGGCGAGCGCGCCCACTTCCGCTTGCGGACGCAATCCCTGCTCTAATTCCGCGTCTCCGAATAAATGCATACTATTAACGTGAAGAGAGACGGCGGGACGTGGAGATACGCTTTCATTCTGAGAGAGAGAGAGAGAGAGCTGTGTGTGTCCCTCTCTCAATCTTACGGGGACTGTCGCCGGAAAAGGGATTTCTCTCACTGATCTCGATATTCACCGACCGTCCTACATTTACAGCGACGAATGAGAATTGAGAGCAAGCCTCAATCTTTTTACGCGAGCACGCACATAATTTTGTCGATATATATTCTTTTTTTTTTTTCGCAAAACTTTGCTGACCATTCGTTCGACAAGTCAACCGTTTCGTCGGCCATTAGCGTTGCGAGGAAGAAGACCGTCCAAGTTTGTGCATCACGCGCCCACGTCAATTCGCCGCAACGAAGAGAAATCGCCAGTAAAGGTCTATGGGTCGTCGCGGAACTTCCACTTTGATTTTCCTCGCGCGCCTCTGTCATTTATTAAGATCGACGCTTTAAAAGCGGTCCGGGACTGGGGCTCTCGGTCGAGCCGAGCGTTGCCATAAACCCGTCATCGAGGTTGTCACTTCCGGCCCGGGAGTGGCGTTAAAAGGGCGCGGAGGGGCGCTCACGCGGCACGTCGCGAAGTCGGTCGACGTCTCAAAGTGATTTCAATCGTTAAAAAAGGGAAAAGAAAAAGAGAGGTGGTGGGAGAAAGATAGAAGATGGCAAAGCGAAGAGATGAACGCGGAAGGAAATATTTGAATGACGACGACGACGACGACGACGACGACGACGACGTTTTGCGCGCCGCGGTAATGGCGCCGTTCTATCACGATTATCGAGCCGCGATTCTGCATGCGACAAGGCGTCGTTACTCCTCCCTTCGGCTTCTCCGTCCTTCTCCACCGTGCTCTCATCCCCTTCCTCCTTTCTCACCTTCGCTTCCTAAGCTACCCTTCCGTAAGGCTCTACCATCCTTCCGACGACAATCACCGCCCTCGGCCTTGCGCCCTCACCCTTCTTCCCGCCGGTGCAGTCCCGCCGCGCCGCGCCGGTCGAGTCCCTTCATACTGCCACTTGACACTAGACGCTCTTCTGTCTAGTGGGGCATGGCTGCATCCGCAAAGCTCAAAAACCTCCGACTCGCCTGTCGGCATAAATGCATGCATATGTACATCGTCGCGACTGCATGGTGCACGAACCAATGTGCACCGTCTGACAACGTGTCACTGCAGACGACGCTCCAGACGCTTCTACGTCACCTTGCGCATTTCTTGGCGTTATTTCCTTCCCTCGGATCATATTTTTAAACGGTGTCTCCTTTACTGAATGAATATAAAAATATCGCGTGTTTGCTTATTCTGTCGAATCGATTAAACGTAAAATCGGAGCCAGTTTTAGGAGGAATTGAGAGATATTTTATATATTTTTTTCTAGTTTTTGTTTTCAACGCAAAATCTCGTACAGCCGCAAAACTCTATATAGAGACTCCGGCACTCGAATATCATATTTCACAAGTTCGCGCAGCGTGGTTGCTGTCTCGTACATGAAAGGGTGTTGATTGGATCGTGACGCACCTGCAATGGCCTCGTTCGTCAACGGCGTTATATTCCGAATTTCGCGCTCGCGACTCCCAAAGAGTTCGAGAGAAGGCAAAATGAGGAGCGGATGGCGGAAAATTACTTGCTCTGTCATTCGCGCGTTGCATCGGGCGAGAATTGTGCAATTAGCCGACGCGACGGCTCGCAATTATCATAATTGCGCGATGTAATTGTATTACTCGTAATTTACTACGTACAGCGTCTAATCTCGCGGATGGTGGAGAGAAAATGTTTCGGATATGAAAACGGAAGGTGGAAGCGCGGCGACGAAGACAAATCTCTCTCGTAACTTTACATTGTGCGCGCATCTTCAAGAAGAAACAACGTAAGCAAAGCGTTCCGTGATGAACACCATACACAATACAATTGCCCTCGTTCGCACTGCGAAATAAACGCGAAAGAAAATCTTGCAAGAGCAGTACGTGCAGGATGCATGCATGATAGTACGATAGTACGCGTGTATGTGATAAATTCAGCAAGTTTCATAACACGAATGTAAATGCGCAAAATATGCAAGATTTGTTTCTATTCTCACGTGAATAGTAACGATTGGTCAATTTGCAACGCAAAGTTAATTTTTGAGAATGCGGCGTGGCGAGAAACGTAACGGTAACTGAAACAATCGGAAATAGGATGAATCGTGAAAGAAGTTGCGAAGAAACGTAACAATATCCGACAATGTGAGAGAAGCGATGAGAAGACCGGTGAACGTCGTCAGGGGAAGGATCGAAAGAGAAGATTATGTTATGTTATCGCGCAGGAAGTTCATGAAACGTTGTCTAGCCGTTGGCAGATAGTTGACCGTGGTCGTTTCTTTATATTAGGCCCATAAAGGCAGCGAGCCGGGGAGTGTATATGGCCGGCGATTGCCACATCTCCCATCCCCTCGGTTTTTCCTCTCTGTGCTTCCAGTGGTCGGCGAGGCGAAGCTTTTACCGGCGGTAGAGCAAACGGGAATGCGATTAATGGATCTCCACTTGCTAACGGAGTGATTTGTCGCGGGTGGGAGATTTACAGGGGATCGATCGCTCCGAGCATCCGCGACACATCTCGGCAAGGCTCTGATTCATCTGTCGTCAGATATTTATCGCGAATAAAAAAAAGAGGGAAAATGCAATTTCGTTGAAATCCACGACGCAATCTCAATAATTAATATTTTATTTAATTAATTATTTTTGAATATAATATTACAATTGTCATTTTTCAATAGACATTATAAAAGTTCGATACTGTGAAAAAAAGATAAAATGAAATAAAGTGCTTTCATTCTGCAGTCGTTTATCCGATTATATCAAAAAGTGAAGGATCTTCTATGACCGATTACTCAAAGTCGAGAGCTAAATGAGAAAAATGGGGAACAGGCTTAAATATACTTCACACCTTTATTCTCGTGAGGGGAAGTAGAGCGTGACGCCAGAACGAAACGTGGAAGAGGCAGTCCGAAGAAAGCTAAAGAGGCAGAGAATTCGAACCGGAGAAGTGTGCTGACGACGCGAGTGGCGCTCGGAGGCCGTCCGCTGTCGACAAAGCTGGAAGAGAAGAGGAAGAAGACAAGCGGCGGAGCGAGCGAGAGAGTGAGTATGTAAAGGACGACGGTTCCGGCAAACCGAAAGGACACACGAACTCACGGATGAAGCGGACGGAAAAAGTGGGTAGCCAGGAGGTTGGGAAGGGTGGCAAAATAGCGCGCTTTGTGCGCGGCAAGTGAGACGCCAGTCTTTATGACGCTACTCGGCCATAACGACGCCCATTGCATTGTGCTCTATGTAAAGCACACCCCGAGCTGTAGACCGAGGTTGAGATCGGCCTTGGCACCAAGGCCAGAAATTCGTTGAGCATCGTTCTAGTCGTCCTCCGCCTTCCCTCGTTTTCTCCTGCCTCGCGGCCGTCTTCCTTTCTTCGCTTCATAATGCACCGCGCGATAAAAGAAACGAATGTCAACCTCTTTTTAGACGCGTTGACGCGATCCGTCCACGGAACGGAGAAAGTTGGAAATGTGTCTGGAAGGAAACTGGCCATTGCTCTTCGCGACGATCGTTCTGCGACAGTGACTCCTTTGAGTCCATCAAGTTCGAAACGGTTGGGTGCCTCTGGAGGATCACGTGACGAAGGGAGAAGAAGACAAGTTGTTTCAGTGCATCGTCTTAATTGATCGTCTTCGGCGCGCTACATGATCTCTGACTTGAAACGTATTGTAAAAAATTTAATTATGAAATTGTTTCGCGCAAAACATACAAGGATTTCTTGCGTTCAGTGTAACTCTTTCTCCTAGATTTTGTATGCGCAATCAACTAAATTGGTCACGTACAATTTTTTGCAATATGCATCTGTTTTCTTTGTGAAAGTAGATAATTTCTGACGACGCTAGGTCGAGAGAGGAATCAGAGCGAGAGCGGGATGGTTTATATGGAAGATTCGCAGATTATGATTAGCGATATAAAAGTTGAATAGTCTTCGAAAGATCAATTTGGCATCTATATATCCGTTCATTTCAGATTGCGCTCTATAGCAAATATTCTTTTTTTTTTCTTTTCAATGAACGTTGGGAACTTTGGCGAAGAATAATTGAATCCACCATTGAAGAAGTTTGTCGATGAAGAATGCAAACGACAAGGTTGCGGAAGCGAGCGTTATTACTTTTAGCCTTTCTACCCGATAGATTGGTGTTCCAGAACTTGCCACCGCTCTCAAACGGCGTGAGTGGTATAACGGAAATAGATCGAAAGACACCCGGCGACAGGGAGTAGGGGCAAGTTCTGGTTTTGATAGTTATGATTGCGATGGTGGCACGCCCCTGTTCTAGTTGGAGTTGCCGCCTGCTGAGTGCCATCCGTTTCCTATGGTAGTACCCGTCTACAAACGGCTCTGTGCTTCTGTTACAAGCTTAATCTATTAAAGGTCCTTTGTGAACACGCTTTCAAATTTGCTTCTTTCGATCCACTAATGATCTTGCTGAATGGAAAATAATATCGCAAAAATACTTAGATCTCAAACTCAAATTATTTACGGTCATTTAGCACAAAACATAAAAAACAGAAACGATAATGAAGTATTTTTGTATTCGAAACGAAAGCCTCGTAAATTTTTCGCTCGATTCCGTCGGGAAAACAGATTTTAAAAGAACTCTCTCTCTCGCAAACCGCAGCAGTTATATAACTCATTTAAATCAAGCTCGTCCCTTTTCCGAGCTATATCTCTTTTCTCGCTTGTCCTCTCATCGACTTCAACGGATAATAATGTAGTCGAATGAAGCGCCGGTGTTTTTAGGCGCGAGTTACTGCCGCTTCCGTGGCCGCCTGATTTACATTTATTGCGCCGTTTACATAATGGCGCCGCTACATCTTCCGTTATTTCAACTAATTATACTCCCATTTGAATAAAATACGATTCCGAGCGCCGGACATTTGAACTTTCTGTATGAAGTTGAGGGGTTCGACCACCGGTTAATTTTCGGTGTTGCCTCGCATCCGACAGTTTATTTGTCATTCCTAAATGCGATTTTCATTAGCCGCAAGAAGTAGAATGCAATATTTATATTTATATATGCACGGTATGGAAAAAGTGCGGGAGACAATCTAATGATATTTATTCGTTTTTTTCATTGTTCTGTCCGATCGGGATGAGCGCAATTGCGCTCAGATCCCATAACATCATTGCGAGGATAAATCAATCTCTCATATCGGCTATTCAAGCGCGCGGCTCGCGCTCAGATTAATCATTTTTCTCGCAATTGGATCGTCGACTGATCGATAGGGTCGTTATACGTAGCGAAGTCAATTTCGCGGCGATCGCATAAATTGTCCGTCGTTACGGAGTCCGGTAAGCCCGTGCGAGCAGATTTCACCTGGGAACTCGGGCGATACCCCGACACCGTGGAGGATAATTCTCGCGGGCTATAGCTAATTGCGATTAGGTCAAGAGAACGGAGACTTCCCGACGGAGACTTCGGGGCTACGTAATCAGAACTACGGAATGATCTTATTCCGGATGGAAGCCGCAGCTTCCTTCGGCGAACGGGGAGTGTCGTCTGGGTACGACCGCTGTCTCAGCAAGTCCACGGTTAATTGCCCCCGTTTGTTACGATTACGCGAACGATACATCCTTTTTATCGTCATTCTCTGCTCGAAACGACCGTTGTCCTTTTTTCTGGCTCGCGTTCGCGTGTTCTCAGCCAGCCGCATATATTTCTCGGGCGAATTTCTGCTTAATGTCCGATAAAGAAAGATCGGTAGCAGGACCGTGCCCCCGCTAGATTATCTCGACCCATTGAGGACGATATACCTATATATAAAACATCGTGAGAGTAAATACGTATGTGCTGTGGGTAATACGAGTCTCTCTCGGTCGGTCGAACGCGAATTGTCTCTATCAGGATATTTATTGTAAGCAATTTCACGATTCGATGAATTCATCACCGATTCATATGCGTAATTGTAATCGTTACATTATGAGCGTGCGCACTGTAAGTTAATGAAAAAAATTTTACAAGCATTTGTCTCGTTATTAAGTTAATCGAATATTACAAGGAATTAATAATTCAAAGATGAGCGTTATGACGCTACTTGAGAGATGTGTAGTCATGAAGTGACTACTATGTTATAACGACAAGTTTCATACGTCTCAATCGTTGTGCAATTTATTTCGTGATTCCTTTCTTTCTTGTGAGGTAAGCCAATAGCGCGACGATACATCATTCCAAGTGCCGTCATTATTTATCGGATCGCAGTCGATTTTTTTAAACCGAGTGTCGAGCTTCGTATCGAACAAAGGCGACATCGACGCCGGTGGAGCATGATGTGAGAGGGTCGGGCGAAAATTCGGTGCCGCAGAGCGGTAAAGCGGCGGCTCGAAACGCGTCGAATTTCCTCTTTCAATTTCGCAGGTACTATTCAATTTCCCGGGTCCGCGGCTAAGAAACGTTTAGATATTTCTCTCCTTTTTTCTACCAACCCCATTCGCTTTCTTTTCTTCATATATATATATATATATAAAGCTCCGTGATTGCTGCCCGCAATCCCGCTCTCTTCGCTGGTGCTCGAGGCAGAAGTGGCCGGGCTGACCTGAAGCGAGGAGAAATGGTCTTGCCACGAGTAACGTAGTTAGGCGAATGCGTGGCCAATGAGCCGTTTTGTCCCCGACCCCTCGTGGCTTATTTTTCATTCTTTCTCCGGACGAACGGCACACCCCCTTGTTCTCCCTTACCCTCTTTGTTTCTCCTTCCGTTTCTGCGATCCCATCCCGCGGTCGTTGTTCCTCGTCCTCACCGAACTTCCTGTCTTCATACTCAAGCCCGATTACCAACGGGATTTCCCTCTTTACGATTTTCTTAGATTAAGTGAAGAGTTTCCGAGAGATTCTTGGCTAACAGCGAACTGTCAGATCTACCAAGAATAACGTTAATTGAATCCTTTCTCTTCTGTGAAGATATTTATTTCTTTATAACTACGCAGCGTTATGTGTTTTAAAAAAGGCATGACAAGTTTAATCATTTATTCATTTATGTCATTAAAAAAAAAAACTTGCTTTACGTATACGTAAAGTATAGTTTTGGAATCGAGCAAAGTGCCACTGTCGGTATTTTCGTCTCAAACAGATCACCCTCTCACGCTGGAGCGCTAATTGATTAAGATTTCTTCGCGGAGACCGAATGGGAGTCGGGTGCACTAATGAAATTAACGCTCGTCTACCTGGCCGCGATCGATACAGGCCTTTAATCAGTCCCTTCGGCCCGTCCTTCGACTCTCGTCGGTTTTCCGGCGGATCGACGTTTGGAGTGCACCGAAGCCGAAAAGTTCTTTCCCGTTGGTACACGCCGGAGAAACCTTTTCAGACGGGCAGGGGCGCGACGCTCTGTAAAGTAAAGTAAATAATGATTAGGGCGATTTGTATTTTTACGTCGTGCCTGATTTCTGTTGGGTAAATATTGCGAGTTTTCTTAAGACCGTACTTCTGTTCCCTTTCGCTCCTCTCTATTCGGCCTGATTCGCTCACCCTTGGCATCGGCTTTTACGAGAAGGTGCGTATCTTTGCTGGAGGATAGACGTCTGGCAAGGAAATCGTGATTTCTATATAACAGTTTATAACGTTTCTGTGTAGAGTCGCTATTCTATACTTTACTCGTAGAATCTCTAATGCGATTTAAGATTTCTACCATTCAGCATGCAGCAAGGATCAATATACTTATTTGTAGTTAAAATAAATCTGATTACGCAACTGTTCGTAAATATTCGAAGCTTATTCGTCACAACAGTAAGACGAAAAAGATTCCTTTTTGTAGGATTATGTAACACGAAGGTACTACGATTTCGAAGGAAATTCTCGGTGAGCCAATCAGTATTGTCAATGAAGTTCTCATGCGAAATACATGAAACGTTTCGCGATATCAGAACAAAAGTCACCATGTACATTTCAAATCTAGTCGTTCGACGTACATTCGGACAGAAAATAAAAGGGAGAACACATTTATCGAGCCCACTCTCGGGCGGCATTGTGCAATATCGCGAACCGATAGGCGTCGGTACATTTTTTTTTAATCGGACGATTTCGGCTTACACGTTTGTAAAATCGCCGATGAAACGATCCATAGGCGCGATACTTCAACGTCGTTGAAGTGGAAACAGTTGTAGCACGTCGAGTAGGCACGTTTCCGTACACCGCGATGAAACCAATGGAAACGGGGCGGATACGCTTCGGTCGTTTGCATTTTCCCGTGTTCATACTCTGTCACAGCTTATATGAGAAAAAAAATGTTTATAGTGCAGAACTACCCGCGACACACCCCCACTCGATGCGATAGTATGTCTATACTGATTACATGATTATATCCTCATTATTTTATTTGCATTGAAGTGCAGGTTTCTGATTTCGTCTCGAGTTTCAAATCACATTTATCCCGTTGTTGTTGCATTCGTTGTTTTTCCGGTTGTCTTGAAATTCTTAATGTTTTGAAATTCTTCTCTCACACTGTGGTTAAAAAAATTCTGGTTAAAAATGGACGAATCAGAAAATCTTGTAGGCATGATCAAATATTCTGGTTATTATAATAGAACTCAATACTTTATAACTTATAATAACCAGAATATTTGATCACGCCTACAAGATTTTTCTGATTCGTCTGTTTTTAATCAGAATTTTTTTTCAGTACATCATCGAGCTGATAGTAGTGATTTGTTAATAGATTTTCTTCGCTTTATTATAACTCATTAAAATTTTATTCACGAGAAACAGTACTCGCTCGACGCGATGCCCATTTGGTCCATTCGTTGTGCTCGGTACGCGATCTTCCTTCATCCAAAGTTTCCAGTGGGATCGCGCGGCGGCGCGAACTTCTCCTGGCTACAAATTAGGTGCTAAATGGCGCGAAACGGTTCGTTGCAGTAGGAGGATATTGCTGCGATGTATCGCATTACCGAGACGCGATTCTACTCGAAGCACGGTCGTATCGTTGGCAACGATGGCGATGCCAGTACCACCGCCGTCGCCATTGCCGTTTCGGCAGAGAAGAAGAAGGAGAAGAAGAACATCCGGGGTGGAAGGATGGTGGAAATCCAGGATCGCAGAATTACGAACGCTCGTCGGCCGAGTTTCGTCGTCGGCGCGTTAACGGCTAACTCGAAGCTACGTTAAATTAAACAGAGGGGAGATAAGTTTGGACGTGTCGCTAACTTTACTTCTCTCGAATCCTCTTCCGCCCATCCCCCTTCGGTATCACGTTCTCCTTCTTGCACCCCTGACGTTACAATTCAGTAACGCTTTCACGAGCAATCCCGATTACTCCTGCTTTTCGGTGGCTCCGTAAATGCGGCAGCGCCATGCTGTCTGGCCGAGACTTGCTCCTGTCAGCAGGAATTAATTTTACAATCGCTCTGTTGGCCCGAAGAGAGAAGAATGGCACATGGTAGTCTCGTTCGGGAATTGAGACTGCTTTTGCAAATGTCAAACGTGCGTTCTCTGTCATATGTTGAAAAAAATGAAAAAAATGTCAAACGTGCGTTCTCTGTCATATGTTGAAAAAAATGAAAAAAAAAAAATCTGTTTCGAAAATTTATCTTTTGACGAAATATCATATAGAATATCATGCAATTAAATGCGGATTGCCCTTGCCCATTTTTATTAGACATGTTTAGGGTCGTTTTGCACGTAGAGATTCAAGATTTCTGAAAAACTCTCATAAATATATCCGGGATGAAAGTTTAGGTGAAGCTATTCACCGACGTGAGGCTTACGCGACATTCTGCACGGGGAACACAGACAGTTGGGAAGATCGCGATGCAAAGGGGAAGGTAATCGGAGGCAGGGAAGAGACCCCGTATTTTATCTAAATGATGTCAAAGGGGAACCGCCGCGTTTGGAGTCGGGTCGAGTCGCGGCCCTCAGCATCCACCAGCCTATTTCTATCTCCATCGTCTCGCTCTTTATTTCGTCTCCTCCGCTCTTCGTACCCTCCCGTCGTATGCGCGACCTTTGCACTTTCCCTCTCGTTCCATCGAATGGGAGCGAGCGAAGAGCAGCGTTTCAAACTCGCGTACGAGTAGGTCCCTATGCGAGTATTATTCCGCACTCCACTCGCGCTTCTCCTGCCGCGTAATGCTCTACCGCGATGCGCCCTTACATTTAAGGGTGAAAATGTCGATACGGTCTTGTTTCTCCACTGGCTCTTTTCTACATAAATTCTCTACGTTTCTCTTCGCCGCGACCTTTTGTCCTCTTTTGTACCCGTCGTGCTGTGTCGATTACAGGAGTCGAAGGGGGAAACGCGACGCCGGTATTCACGTGCATTAGGAGGATAAGGTGTGTGAGTCGAGAGCGGCATCGCTAATGGAGATGCGATGTAGGTGTCCCGTAAAATTTTATAACTATAAAACTGTTCCGCGTTCTTTCTTCGGCTCTCTCTCTCTTTCTCTTTCTCCTCGTTTCTTCCGTTTCGGGATTTTGAGCGTCGGCCATCCGTGCTTCCTGCGTGCCGCTATTTCTATTTAATTGAAACGTGAAGAATTAAGATGAGAGTAAAATGAAACGATAAAAATCGCAGAATCATTTTTAATTTAATTTTATAAAAATAACGTTTTAATTTTAGTATTCATTAAAAAAATACGTAACATGTGCGTAAAGTATTGAATTTGTTTAAACGTCTTTGCGCACAATCAAATTTAATCGGCTTGTATTTTATGCGCCTTCTACATCAGTAAAAGTTACATTCAAACGCGAGAAATGTTATGCATTCACTCTTTGTGTATGCTCCGCCTGAGTAATACTAAAATTATAAAACCAGAGCAGAGTCTGTTACCCTAGGGGGCAAGCTTAATCAGGTGAGTACACGCGACGGCTTTTAGCCGACTCGTCAATTTAGTCGTAATGCATTATTCGACCGTTTGTTTGTTTGTTTGTTTGTTAAATACGCCACTTAGCTGTCAAGTCAAGCGTGGTTAGCTATTTGTTTTACTTTCAAGCACTCGCGATGATTATTCATTGCTGCCTTTATGCCGCGCTCTCCTTTCCACAGCATACCCTAGCGAGGAATAATGACAAGGTCCCCTATTGACTGCAGCACTTGCGACCCTGTCGTTCCTCTCCTCGCGAAGAATAAACTGTGAAAAGGACTCCGTCCTTCTCATACGTACACTCTGTTATACTCCACGTTCAATCTAAATATATTCGTCTCTTTCCTGCCTTTCTTCCAGCTTCTATCATTTGACTCGGCAATGCTTTTTCCTTCTTAGCAGCCAATATTCTTACGACATTGTCCTAGTAGAGCAGTGTAACAACGATAAGATCGTTTGTATTTAAAAAGTATTATTGCGCTCTTTGATGCAAACTACGAAATGTTTCAAATACATTTTTCGCTAACTTTAAAGTATATCTTAAGAGAAGTATTAAAAAATTGTATTTTTTTTCTTTATTTTCCTGATAACATGAATATATATTTCATGTTGCTTTCGTGACTTGCTCAACATTTTATACATACAGGCAGGATTTAGTATATTATATATACTAATATGTGCATGTATTTTACCGTTTTTCCTACAGATGTTTATATCGCCCATTATGTGACTGCAAAGTAAATTAGCAAACGAGAAAGTTAATCTGTCTTTGTCATTATGGCGACCCGCGTGAGAGATTGCTTTGAAAGACGGAGTTTACTACATGTGTAGCCAGCGCTTTCGGCACCGTCCTCCGTTAAGAGCCACGTACCTCCATTGCCGCGATTTAATTTTGGAAACAAGGCGGAGCTTTTCGGCGCGAGATCGAGCGAGAAGCACGGCGAGACGTTACTGATGGCGGTAATGAGGAGAAATGTTTGCACTCTGCTGCCCTAAAACCTGAAAGGGTTCTCCTGTAGGGCAGACAGCCTACTGTGCGAGTATCTGGAAGGGACCGTATCTTTTCCTCACGTAGCTCCGTGCGATTCATCGTCACGGTACCTCCGTCTTTCTTGAGCGAACAATACGGCTAATCCCTACGGCTCTCCTCGAAGTGAAATCGAGTCCAGTGCGATCCTATGCATTCAAGCGTATATAGAGACTGAATCGGTAGTGGTATACGATAATCCCGCTTGCTTTATTCGTTTGACGATCGATTGACGGAGACTAACAGAGCGCACGCACAGCCTTCCAGGCAGGTGATCTGCCCAATAGTGTGAACGCCGCTTCTCTCTGAGAGGCATCGTTGCGTACCATCGAGCACGCGATTGTACAACATGTAATATGCAACATGTTATATACAGCAAATCTCTCTGTTTCGCTGCTATTTATTCATGTTTGCATTTCCTTTGTTGCAGGTGGTGAGTAGACAAGAACCACATACATACTTGGTAATACTCCCGACGACATTCAACGAGTACAGGTATTTTGCGAGATAAATCAGACGCAATCGCGGCTTTATCGCGCCGGAAATCAGTAGCAAAAGTATATTAGCTCGCTCTATCAGAGGTTGAATTAAGGAAGAAAAATTTTCTCCCTGAGCGTTTCCCTTAAATATAAGAAAAGAATCGACCTCCGCGTCACCAGTAGCGTCGAATTTTCTTGCAAACTTTACGTCCCTTCGTCTTCCGGTGTATCTAATTAATGCCGGATAATATTTTCAAAGTTAAGATCACAAAAATGAATATACCGTTGAAAAATCGCGGAAGATTTTTTGAATATTCGTTTACAATTGCCGCGATTTATCCCTGTAACAATGTCTCATACAATACTTTGAGTGTATTGATTTGGTGTAACAATTAATGTCTGAGGGATTTATCTATCTTGCGAGCGACATGCATAGCGGACTTGTCGATAATAATCTCCCAGAGCGCGATCGATTACGGTGCAGATTACTCAGGTGCCCGTTGCATTGATCAAAGCGGGATTCACATTGGCATACTCTAATTGGCACGTACACGCTTTGCCAGGAATTTGATTTGCTTTCCGTTTGCCGGAGATCCGCAGATTGACCTCGACGATATTGCGATCTGCGTACTTCAGCGGGCATCAAAGAAGATGCAGAGCAAGCAAACCTAAGTTGAAATACTCTCTTACTCTTTCGCTTTCTCTCTCTCTCTCTCTCTCTCTCTCTCTCTGAATCATATATCCACATGCGAGATTATTGCAGTTTCAGATCACTATTCTGTTTTGTTCGAATTACCGACAATATCAACACAGTGGGGAGTAAACATGTAATAAATGTTTCATTAAAATTTTCTATATGCAGTTCTATAAGAATTATAATCGATGGTTCGAAAATAGAAAGATTTAAAAAATTGAAGATAGAATAGGTCAGTTATATGAATACTTAAAAATTGAAGATAGAATAAGTCAGTTAATAAGTAAGAATACTCTGGTCAGTTATATAAATTCAATTATTTGAATTCTATTAAAGTCCTTCTTATAATATCTGTTTTAAATACATCATATACGCTACATGTCGACACTATTTTTGAAAAGCTTACGCTAAAAGTACGGAAACCATTATCGCTGATGTGTCGTCATAGACCAATCTATTCAGAATGTGGAGATCGAAGATTTTAAGCCGTCGCGTTGGGAAGAGGCGAAAGAAAAAAAGAAAGGATCGATAATCGTGAGCAAATTGGCTGCTGTCTCGCGATCCCTTAGTCGAGGACCTGTCGACTTCATCGGCAGCGGACTTTAGCGGCGACACGTCACAGCAGTTCGACGAGAGATAAGCCATCAGTGTCAGTTTCAGAGATCCGAAAGCGTTTGCTCGACAGTTACGTTAAAACGGGTTGATATCTATCGCCCTACACGGTCGAATGTCCTGCCAGGACTTTGTGATGCCCATCACGGGAGAGTCATACACGTCAGCAGCATGCCTGGCGCGGCACCGTGCATCGCAGATAACTCATATCCATCTATATTAATTCCCGGTGGTGCATGCGCGCCCTCGGAAATTAAATGGCGTCCTTACGTCCCGGGTGGGCTGCGATTCATATCGATCTAGGATATCCGACCACTATCTGGGCCCCGCCATAAGCGCGACACAGCCTGCGTTGTGTATCCTCGTTCACGAGCGTTGCTCCGCAAGTCCTGTGGGAAGGCTTGCTCTGACAGACGTAATTCCACGTAATTGAATATTACTCTTCGCATCACCGGCCATGATCATGATCTCGGTTTAAATAGTTCTTTAGCTACGCGACGGCAACACGAGTAGATTTATTCCCTTTGACACGTATCTCACGCAACATTTTTCAGCGAGCATTAGTTTTTGCCACAAATGGCATTTGCCTCTATCAATTTGCACGTTTCATCGAGCGTGCGATACGAAGGAGTGGTCTTTTCCGTTGAATCGCGGACGAAAATGCCTCGGTGGTGCAGCCAAGTCGCCATAAGTCTTCATTACGTGCACGTGTATCATTGCGTGTCCCATAATTTACTGCTACTTTGTTTTGCCTTGTCGTAGGGCACTCGTTACCGATCATCGTGCATAAATCTGCCTGCACTCTGGTATACCGCAATCGTGAACGGGATTGAATATTTTTTTACATGCTGGTGGTAAAAGAGATTTGGCGAGAACATGAAATGAAAATACGATGAAAGCTGCTGTTAGCGTTGAAAAATGGAAAACTTTCTTGCCAGATAAAGGGAACACGAGCTTTCTCGGCATAATTTTTTAAATGTCGCGTTTCGAAAGGTCGTTGAAATTTAAGATATGAGAGATTCGCGAATGAAAATTTGCACGCGAGAGAAATTATAAAATATATATGTCTCGTAAAGTTTGTATTGAATTTTAAGTATGCGTTCGTTTAACGCATTTGTCCCGCATTTCCTTGACACAGTCATGCATATTTTTAGAATGTAATATTTACACCTAGTGAAATTTTTCGTCGAGCGTGCAATAAATTTCTGCTCGCTACGCTCGCGCTATACGCTCCCTCTCGGTTGCAGAGACAGAGAAACGGCTTGCGGGGTAATCAAACAGTCGCGTGACTTTATTTGCCGGCTGCTCAGTTTTTATCATCCATAAAAGCAGTTACGAGTCTGGAATTTTTGATCGAAGTCCTCGGCCAAATGACGGGGGAGAGACGGACGTTTCTGCCCGCGTTGTTACTTTAACCCCGACTGATTGTCGGTAGTACCCTACCGAGGCTCGGCCATCTCCCGATACCCCTCGCCGCCATCGTCACGCGACGTATAGGCAGTCTCGCGTGCGAACGCGACGCTTCCTGGAAATCGATCCATCGTTCACAATTGACTTCACTCTTTCCTAGTTTAGGTGCGTCGGAGACTTGCCGTCTAATTAACCAAATAACAGACGACGGGAACGACGATAATGGTCGTACGGTAGTTCACTCGTACGGCAAACTTTACGGTGTCGCGTATCGTTGGTCAAATCAAGGATAAAATTTCAGACCGTTTATTTTATAAATATGTGAATTTATTATTTTTTATTGGCTCTCTCATAAATTTAATATACAATTTATATGTACTACAGTTTATACAATATATAATTATATGTCGCTTCTCTTTTGAATTGCAAAAATGGAAAATAGCGCTGAATCGAATGAAAATGCTGATTTACGTTTGCAATTTTTTCCTATTAAAATCTTTTAAAATTGCAAATATTTACATCACTCCGAAATTTTGTTTTTCGATGATCTCGTCGATTTTGTCATCAAATTGTTGTCGTCAAAACGCCATCGTATATTTTTTTATATTTATCTAAATAATAAAATCTTTGGACAGAGAAAGGAATAACGATATTTATTTTAGCTTATTTTCAAAGATTGCGAGGGATTTGCCAGTGCTATTAATTGTAAAGTTCGTCGCGGAAAATATAATTGCAATAATGTATACAAGCGATGCATTAATCACGCTGATCATGCATTCGCTCGAGCGTGACGATAAAACAATATTCCGTGTGAATATCTTTTTTTTTCCGAGCGATGCGATATGCGAATTGATACGATGCTTTTACAGCGTATATAAATAAAATAAACATTTTGTTACGAAATTAATATTTTTATCAGCTAAGCATGTTATTATTAAGAATTAAATTAATATGCGCTAGCAACAACAAATGAAATATCATTTATTTTCTTATGCATCGCTACCAGTTTTTCACAATGGCACAGCGTTTATTCACTCGAATATACGCGATAGCATCTATTTTCGTGAACTCAACGCGGCACGCAGAGAAATGACCACTCGTCGTGGAATTTGTTTAATTTAACGGCGGTAATCGAGAGTACTCTCGTGCTTGAATACACTCGGCCGGGCGCGCTGGCTAATTGGCTTCATCGTCGAAATTCACAGAGAAACCGGCTCCGCACGTGCAACACGCTGCGCCCGCGCTCTCCTACCGGACTCTGCCGCAAAAGAATCGGCGGTCGGTGATAGGCACGAGCAATTTGGCAGCGCCATTTCGTTTCCGGTCGCGCGGTGACTAATCGGCCGGCCGCGGGCGAGCGAGTCCGAGCGGTTGCGGGCCCGGCCGCGTTTGAAGAGCAAACGCCATTAGGATTTTTACACTTAGCGAAGCGGTTCGACGGTTAATTGCCCCGAGCGCTGCTCGTGATAACAAGGGTGGTCATTAGTCGAAACGAGAGCGCGCTATGCGACGGCAAAAAAGATCGTATGCTGAAAATGCGACGCGTATATATGTATGTGTGTGTGTGTGTGTGTGTGTGTGTGTGTGTGTGTGTGTGTGTGTGTGTGTGTGTGTGTGTGTGTGTGTGTGTGTGTGTGTGTGCACCTCTAGTGGTGAGAAGAGTCACAATCGCCAAGAGTTGGTTTTTCAGCGGGCGTGATTAGAAGGAAGGGAAAAGAGAAACTTTTGCGATGACAGAGATGCAAGAAGAGCTAATCGCTCGGCTCGCAGTTAATGCTCTTTGTTTCTCTATTTCTGCTCCGAGAATTACTAATTAAGACGGACATGCCTCCATGGGACTTAATGACGAGTTAGTTTGCTTTAGTTGAGTCGTCACGACATTTCAGTCAATAAAGGATAAAGCTCCGCGTCATAATGCCCACTCGAAAGGAGCTTTCACCTATCACATTACATTAATCTTAATTAATTAAATTTAATGATAATTTCTCAGCAATATGTCCGAAATAATAACTGACACACAATTAACGAATATTACTATAATACTAGTTATATATTCCGATCAAAATAGGAGATATGTATTATGTAGACGTGTATGTATACAGGAAGTGATATAAGCAAATTTATCTCACGAATTTTTAATTTAATCTAATTTTACATATTTTTCAAGAAATTTCTCGCCACTCTCGCAAAATACACTTTCCTAAAAGCGACTGTCTCGAAAAATACGAGATGCAACCAAGCACGTACTTTGACCATCTTCCTTTATGCATTTGAATGTCAACCAACCGTCTGACCTCGAGAATGGTGCACAGCGATAATTTCGAGAAATTGGGTTACTCTTTAGTGCATGCGGGGATTCATATTGCGAGTAGCTTTCCACCCGGTGGAAAGCTTGGAGTGCATATTCCTGTCTCGTCTCCTCCAAGTTGCTCACGTTACTCGGACTGCAATCGGTAGGCACGCCTTTTTGCCCTGTTAACTCACGTCAAATTAATTCCGCGTTGAATCGCTCCCATGAGACAAGAATCGCGGGCAGTGGGCAAAACCCTTTGTCAGCACCCTTACGTGCGCGGGAAGGCGATAGATACGTTTCACGTAACACGTATATTTCTCTTCCATTACGAAATATAACGCTGGCGCGACAACGATGACAACAATAACAACTCGCGGGCGTCAGAAAGAAATACGGCGGTAAATCGCGCGACAATAGCGACGAGAAAATTGACTCCTGCCGACCGGCGCGACGTGCCCGGGTAAAGCGGGGAATAGTAAAGTCGTACGTCGCGTACACAACGGACGGGAAAAGATCGAAGCAGGACGCCGGCACGCCTCGCGTGTTTTCCGCGCGGAGATGCCGTCCCTTCATTTTCCGTGATATCCGGAGCTCCCGACGTTCATTCCGCTCTTGTCGACTCGACGGAGCCATTGTACCGCATCCCTCCTGAAGTTCTGTAATCAAAAGTACAAATCACTGTATAACTCAGTCGCGCTGACGGCGGGACGAGAGAGAGAGATAGAGGGAGGCAGGGAAAGGGAGACGATAAAAGATGAAGGAGACGAGACAAGAAGTAACATGGCGCAGGTTATGTACCGGAAGACGGGCTCTCTTGGTCGAAGGAGCAAGGGAGAGAAGGGGATGCCCCCTCGTGTAAATCTCGCTTATACCGGCGTGGCGAAGCATAAATTTCCTTTCGGCGACCTCCGCCTGTCGGGGGTTGCCTGCCTTCACTAAACGCCTCTGCGTTGGATACTACTTATCTACCGGGACCGCACTCGCGGACGAACATGCCGCTCCTTTTGTTTTAGACCGCCGTATTGTTCCCCGGCCACGACGCTCCCTCAGGGAGGATGCGTCTCACCCACCGGATATCGACGCACCGCAACCGGGCTCCGTAAGCGAGTATTATGCCACCCTCACGTGACACGGTATCAATATATCGCGCTATCACGGAGGTCAGGAAATGACATTGGCCGTTCTGGCATTAAAGTGATAGCGGGGTGAATGATAATTTTCTCATACGCAAGAATATGCATGTTTCACGATACATTAAACTTTAATGCGAACAATGTCTATGAGAGAGACGTTCGTGAGAATTGAGAAATATCATGCATGTGCAGTCTTCCTGGAGGTTAACATGTGTCAGTTTGACGCTTCTGTCAGCTGTGGCGTCAAAGGTATCAAAGGCGGAGTATCATTGGACGCCATAGGTGTAAAATGCACTGCCATTGTTATGATAATGCGATCTTGCAGCAGTTACAATTTCCTTTGTGCGTCTTACGTCTCTGTATCTTATCTTACGATAAATTTTCTTCACATATTTAGCATGTATCCCGGAGTTACGTGCAAACTGCCGGTTTTACATAACAATGTGTTTCCATATCGAATATTTCGGCTTACATATCAACGCCTACGGTTTCGCATGACACGCCTCGCAGATCACGTTCGTGTCACGCGTGAAAGTCTCACATGCAGCGCGTGCGAGAGCGCGTGTGCGGCCCGTACGAATACAGTGCTAAACGCTGACAAGGAGATTTCACCCGTTTAGAGTTAGACAGGGAGACAGACGCGCGAGGGGTGGCGAGACGTCGGGGAAGAGGATTGGGAGCAGAGCGGACGCGCTTACCCGGCTCCCTTCGGTGTTTGTAAGCACTTACCCCGCGGCTTATTGTTACCGCAGCCCTCTCTTTGTCGGGATTTGTAAAAGCACTCGCTGCGTTAATTCCCGGACGCCGGATACTGCGTATCGTCGTAACGTAAGCGCGCACTCATGTCGCGACGCGCGCTCTACTACTCGAGAGCAGTTTCGCTAATGTCGACACTAATCGTGTCGATTAGCTTGCTCTATTTTTAGAGGTTTAAGCTCTCGCTCCGTCCCATTTGATATTAGACAATTAGACAGATACAATTCGTAAATTAGAAAGCAAATGTAATAAAATTGCGATATATACCATTACTGTTAGCTTTATCGGCGAGAAATTCGCGAATGTTCGTATCTTGGAATCGTACGAAATAAACTCGCGTTTATTGTTTGACACGATCGGTCGGGAATCGACACCGGGACGTGCTCGGCTCTCGAAATCTTCCAGTCGAGCGTGACGGTCGATTTCCTACGACAAAGATTTGCTCTCACACGGATTCTCCTTCTTTTCCCTTCCTCTTTCACTTCGTGAGCCCCTCCTAGCCGTCGCCGTCTTCGACGACGATGCCGCTCTTGTCCTCCTTATCTATACCTATCTATCTTTTTCTCCTTACACTCGAGACACGCGTATGTGTGTACCGAATATAAGGGAATAAAAAGAGGAGGAAAAAAGCTTTATCGAGAACTCCTTCGGTGTTTGGCACGTGAACGGCGACGCGGGGTGGAGATTCTCAATATCGCATTTGGGCGGGCCTGATTATCGGCCAAGTGGTTACGGTAAGTCGGTAGCTCTGCAACCTCCGCTGTCGCGATAAAGTTATACGAATGTGTCTTGTTGCCGCACCTGCATCTAATAACGCGCGACGCGATGCGCACAACGGAGGAATGTTCATTATGGCCTACTAAGTTTCATGATTTCGCCTATGCCGGAGCGATAAGGAGTTCCCCTGAAAACCTTCCTGCAGCGACTTCCCCTGACGCTACTGTTTTCGAGATTTGAGGTGGTAATTCACGGTAGCGTTTTACCGAGATAATCTATAAGTGAAGGGCGAACTAGCTACCGTGCAAATGTTTTCGACGTAGCTAGTGGCACGTAGTAGTGCATGTATTGATCCACTTGCATATCCACGAAGGTGTAATAAGCGGTAACAGACTTTATTAGCTTTCGGAATGTGCGGGCCGTTTAATGTATTCCATTGTGCGGTAGTGGCGGCGCCGGCAACCGTGCTAATTCCGAAATTCCGGGTATTATGGCCTCCAAGTGAATTTCGACGTTCGCGCACATCTACGCACGCGACGACCCTCGCACCTTTCCTCGCTGGAGAAATAGAAATCAAGACGGAGATTAACGCTCCGTCTGCAAGTCCCGCTTACTTACGGAAAATATTGATTATTCTATTTTAATTTTCAATCTCGTGCTTTCTCGCGAAATTGATATTTCGTTAAAATATCGAGAAATACTCTTCGAGAATTATTTTGTAAATCAAAAATGATGCCACAAACCGGACATAATCAACATATAGATAAAAGAATATCGAAGTTTTTCCACGGGACTTTTGATAATAGCGTTTTTGCGCTTTCATGTGAAACATTTATATGTCCGAGTTTCCGAAGTTTTATTAAAATTTAGAATATCAGTTTTGAGAGAATATCGTAAGTTGCAGTTTTACTTTTATCGCAACCGACTTTTCCGAAATAATTCCGTCAGATCGGAAATATCCCCTCGCTTTCGCGAGAGAAAACTTTGGGTCGTTACATCGACGACGACATATTGACTTTCCGGAACTTCCGGCGCATCCATGCGCTCTTTCATCCCCGGTGATACACACTTTGACGCGTTGCTTGACTTTTCATCGACTTTCCGATGCACGCGCGCCGCGTCGTGTCGCCGCGCATCGTGTCGTGCCAGCGGCGTTTCCGCGGGCTGCTATTTTAAAAGTTGCCAATCACCCGTTATTGCCCCAGTTTTCCAGCGGCCTGAACAGGACATCGTCGAGTCAAGTACGGAGGAAGGCAAACACGCTCGAGTTGTTTCGCTTCCCGGGGGAACGTTGTATGGTTAAACGAGAAAACGACGAACTACGGACGTGTACATCCTGCACCACCCCGCTACACCGCCTTCCTGATTCGATGAGTTCGCCTGAATTTTTCTCGCCCGACATTTTTGTGCGCGATGCGCTCGACATTCGCCTTGCCTCTTGTTTGGCAATCGCACCGTTTGGCACTGTATACACGCGTATTTCCGTATTTATTCAACGATGTACTTATTTATGCGCGGCGCGTGATACAATTACATCTTTGAAATTTCGATAACGCATTAATTTTTTAATTCGGCATATTGGGGATTTTACGGTACATTTTACGTGTGTATACACGAAGGGAATGAAACAAACAGTTGAGTTAATAACGATGTTATCTCGCATATAATAACTTATTTAATGCCGCGCCGAATAAATCCGCAAATAAATCGCTCATCATCGCACCGTAGCGCGGTGCACAAACTCGCCTCTATGCAATATTGAGAATGAGCGGCGGAATGCCGAAAGAGGAAAATAGTTGATTTATCATTCCGCGCGCTGTAGCAAAGCTGGAAAGGAAATAAATATGTTCAATAATGACTGAGGATTTACCGGGATAACGTGTATCAAGATAATACCGTTTTCATGCTCGGCGAGAAATCTAACAGTCCCGGGTTACTCTCAAGTTGAAACAGCTGCACGTCAGGTCAGCCTTAATATATGCAACGGGCGATTAAATCTATGCGGTAGTCACTCCACATACGGAGTTCCCGTTACACGTAAGCTGTCCCCCTCGTAAACTGTTTATTGCATTTGGCGCTACAGTGATGCAGGATCATTGGAATTTCTCTTTGCTGCATGTTAGGCGTTACGGCACTTATGTTAATACTATAGTGCGCCGGCATTTCCCACGTGCCGCCCATTACACCGCCATACTTCGCGGTAACATACTCCCCCCGAGACAATTCCCGCTATAACTAGTATTACTAACTTCGCGAAGCACTTTATTCTGGCGCGTCTCGTAACTCGGTTACTGCTGTATACTAAAAGGCATCTCTCGCACAAGTCATCGTCGTGGAATTCAATATTGGATTATTTTTGCATGTCCGAGACATACGTAACGTACATTTGCATGTTAATCGCATTTAGAATATTAATCACTTTTTTATTTCCTTTTAAAGCGCATAAAAAATTTTTAAATATATATTATTTTATAGTGGACATATTGTAAGAATATTAAAACAGAAAAAAAATTGTATTTGCCTTTTCGCTGCAGTTCACTGGGCGAAATCGATATTTAACAATTTGGGAGGAAATTGCATTTCTTGATTGATTACAAGCGACGAGATACCATAGTCAAGCGAAATTTTAGACCATTGTTTTCGTACCGCAAATATTCCTGGTACTCCAAAATTGGTACTACATATGCAATGTTCAATGTTTCCACGATTTTATTTTTACTCAACTACTGTCCATATAAATTAACTGGAGCGTGTTATTCAACGTGAATATTCTCGTTCGAGAACTTGCAACATTAACATCGAGTTACGGTAGCCGTGATGCGACGTATAGACGTCGCGTCAATTAATATGCGCAACGATGAGCTTCGTTACGTAAGCGTAATTGTTTCTCAGCTCGGAGCGTGCATTTCCATTGCACGTGAATATTGGGAATATTGGCTTTAGAATACTTTTGGACGTTCAGCCTCGCAAATCAAATGATTTGTACTTTGTAAATGTAGGGAAGCGAAATGGAAAGAGAGTTAGTTCGTCCGTTCGTTCCGGGTTAAAATTGGAAGCATTTGTGCATTAACGACTGGCGAAACGATAAAGCTTCTACACGATTCAAACTGACGACGATCGCGATCAATTTTGGTAATAGCGGGGAAGCGCCTAGCACAACGCGAAATCCTATTAACCCCCACTTTCGCGATCTTAGAATTGGGTAACGAGCGCGGCTTTTGTATTCGAGGAAAGTGCATCGGAGTGCTCGTTTTCCTCGTAACAATTCCCGCCAGCGAAACGTTCTTCCATCACGGTGGAGAATTTGCCAAAAGGACAAACGTCTCGCGCGGACTTCCGTTTAAGACAAAGGGCGAAAGAGATGGGTAAGGATCTCGAAGGAATCCCGAGTTTCGCTACGGCGAGCTCCCGCTAACTTTATGACGAGCGAGAGAATCGAGTGAACGCGAGCCTGGCGGTAACGTTCCACAACCGTTGTTCCGCATGTATCTTGCGAAGTTGCGCATTCTTATTCTTCCTTAATCAAGAAGGAAAATACTACCATTTGAATGTAAATCCAGATTCCAGCGCTACGTCGGTGCGCGCGAATCGAAAATGTAATTGGCTCCACAGTGATACGATCTGAACAACGACATCTGAATCGCGTGGATGTCAAACAAGAATAAAGAATAAAGAAGACTAAATCGCATTAATGCAGAAGATTTGTATTTCGACGATAACATCATTATATCTTTGAGTCTCGCAAATTGGAACAGTATCACGCGTTGTTATCGACACTATCAAGATGTACCACGGAGTAAATAGACGTACTGTCCGCAAAATGGCTGCAATGGTCTACGGCTGCAATCGTCGAGGACCGGCGTCGCCGTTGTCATCGACATCGGTGCGTCGTGGTAGGCCCCATATAATACCCATTTTATTGCGGCACTTCGTTATGTCACTTCAGCACCAGCAGCGGTGCCACACCGTCGTCGATATCATCAGAGAGCCGGTGTGCGGTACCGTGAGCGTACCGGTCGCGCCGGCAGCCTGTTGAAAAAGGAGGACGGAAATGCTGCCTATACGCTTCTCGCGTCTCGTGTCCGACCGCGCGGGGTGTGAGACCGGAGCGAGCAGAGCGTGGCAAAGAGATGGAGAAAGAGAGCTAGTTGGACTCTGGAGGGAGAACAAGGGGGTGCAAATGAGTGGACGACCGGCTTGACCGCAGCAGAATGTACAGCCGGTTCTCCTACTATTCTCCCGCTCCCATATCGAGCCATCTACAGATACGGCGCTAAACCAACCCGTTCTCGCGGAGAACGGTCTGCACGCCTTTGCCACGTAGGCCGGGAAGCTGCGTGGGGTGAAAGAGCGGGACAAAGAGGAAGTATTTATGCGCGCGTGCGAGAGAGGACGATGCTGGCGGAGATGGAGGCCTTCGCGGCCATGAATCAAGCACCTCTCCACGGTTGTCCGAAACGTTTCTGGTACCGGCCTCTACCTCGCCGCAATTCGAGGGGGAAGTTCACCGGTCACCATGTCTGCGGTATTGCGCCGGACTTGTCTGCCGTCGAGTTTTGCCATACTGAAAAATCGATTCTCTTCTCTCAGTAAGACTTCTTTCTTTTCTTATTATAAACTGATTTTATGGACATAAGCCTCACTAATTACTCTCAATGTGTAATGTATGTATTGAATTTTGTCGATATAATTTATCACAAAATGTCTAGCGATACCTTTATAAGTACCTTGCTGTAGGATCATGAAGTTATAGTTCATAAGAGGGAATTATTGTGTAGCACGTATCGTTTTAGTGACCCGATGAAAAACGTTTGTGGTAGCGCAGATAGCATTTGCTGCGGAATTGTAACGTGTTTATTGTAGTGAGAAGCAGGGTTTCCGCGCGTTGCCGGTGTTTCCACGTATTACACTTTTATTACGTTTCCCAACAGCGAATGGTGTACCGATAATACCGCGTACGGCTCGTGACGTCTGATTTTCGTATATCACCATTTTAATCTCAGTTCATTTGTTGTAAAACTGGGTTATATAGCCCGCTCGATATGGCATAAAAACATCCGAATCCATATTACGATATACATACTATGCAATATGCATCATTAGAATAATATGTAGATATTCGAAGTTGCGAAAATTCTTTCTTCCGAACAAAGTCAAATAATTATGATGAACATTTGAATTTGCATTTACATCGTTTCGTTCTACTCTCACAGCAGTTGTACTCCAAAGTTTCCTATCTTGAAGATCTTGAACTCTTTGGCAGAATAAAAGAATAAAGAAGTTTCGATAGCCTGATCGATCATACTTAAGCACGGGTATACGATGTAAAGCATTTTGTGATTACGACGATTACGGACTGTGGACACAGGTAGAATATCGAGCTTTGATATCCGAATTATTGTGAATCAAAGCTAACAGATCTCTTTATCGATAATCTTGTAAATCAAGAAAATCGTATTCTGGACGATTTGTTATCATATATGCCGCATTTACATAGAAATCCCGTTCGATATCGCGATTGCATTTGTTATCTCCTGGGATGTATATGAATGGATTTTCTTTACTTATTTCATAAAACGGAGGAGGATTACAAATAATAGCGGATCCTCACTATTTATTTCACAAAACGAAGAATTATAATAGCATAAATTATAATAGCACGCGTGAGTAATCATTGTCTTGATTCATTGTCGATGATTCATCCTCTTTGTCTCGTGAATAAAGTTTCTCGATATAGTCATTTTCTAGAGAAATATTCTTATCGCGCCTGTGAACTATAAATTATATATATGAATCATATCTCAATGTAACTTTTTTGCAAATAAAAACTATCTTTGCCGGCTTTCCGTAGCGATAGTAATCTGTGAGGTCTAGTAAGTCGTCGAAAAGTTACTTGTGTTAGGAAAACTAAAATGACAAAGTGGAAATCCTCGCATCGATGTTTGAGCCGATATACAACGAAATCCTTTAATTAAGAACGGTATTTTCCGTTGGTCGATCCTTCGGACAGGTTATGAGCTAGGGTGGCTTCGAAGACTCATGATAGCGAGGTGTTGGTGGTAATATGAGTAAATGAGGGATAATATGGCACTTTGGTCATATATATAGTTTCCAGAAATCTTTCCCCTCCAAACTTGAACGTAGATTGAAGTGTAGGGAATTGGCTTGTAAGGCGATAATTCGATGAGAATCATATGTTAGATAATGAAACCTTAGTCATAGATTAATGAGATCTTCATCATTGTGCTTTTTTTCTGTGGTATGTATGTAAGTTTGCAATAATGACAGTTTAAAAACAAATGCAAAATATATCGCTAATAATACTAACGTTAAAAATGAGAAAGGAAATTGTACGCTGATAAGACATATGATATTATTATTGTTATTAAGAAATAATTCGTATAATAATCATGGTTTTTTTAAATTTCCATATGGATTTATTTCTTATTATTAATTAATAATAAAGTATATATTTATTCGCGTAGATTGTGAAAGCGGTAAATTTAAGAGATGTTTGGTATCTCCATCTCTTCGTCTCTGCTATTTCACGCTTCTTATACCGAGACATAATTTACATATGAGGTGCCCGGGAGTGCCGGGAGTTGACGAAAACGAGGTCGACTTCTCGTTCCGATCCGCTCCTTTGTTTGGTTCGTTAAGGCCCCGCTTGACGAATGATTATTCAATGTCGAACTATAAACAAGGCGTCCTATTTACACGCTCGATGGCAGCCAACGAGAGCGGATGCGCTTTCAACGGACTCACTCTGCCGACACCCGAGATCTTCTCTGACGGAAACCACGAGCTGTGAACTAAACCGGTAAGCACTATGCGAATCCACCTTTGAGTGCTCTACCTCCTTCTCCACATCTCCCAGCATTACCTGTCCTCCTTCACCAATTCTGTTCTCGCGGCTGCTATTGCTATTGAAAATCGGACAAGCACCGTTGACCTGATTCCGTTAATGTCGTTCCAGTGTTACCTATCGTCACTTCCATCCTCTATTCTCCGTCAAACATTGCCACCGTACCGATTAGCTCGGAATCAGAATTCCCCGATTATTAGCCGTGAGCACTCTATTTACCTTTCACGGTAAGTGTAAGACTAATTAGTCGATCGTGATAATTCGCTTCTTACGTCGGATTTGTTGTGTACACATTAGAGAGAATTTATATTATCGAAGTTTAGATATACTTGACAAATTATTACGTTGCATGCTATTCTTGCTATAATATAGCAGATTTGAATTATTCGTTAGCTTATAGTAAATGCAGCTTTACGAGGCTACATGTGTAATAGACGGAGAGTTTGTGAGCCATACACCCGGCTAGAGCCAGGTGGTATGCGAATTACCGGCATAAATACATTAAGTCCTGAGGGTCCCTTATTAATCCATAAATTAATTCCCTTGAACGATGGCGTCCTCTTGGTGCTTGCCCAAGGCCTCTGCCGGGGCCCTCTCGTAATCTCACTCGGGAAGTCCAGTTAACTCGTCTATCGCGGGTATCAATTATATTTCGTCGTATTCGAATTTTTTCAGTTTTCGAATTTTCAAGTTTCGAGCCGAAAAACGGTAGAGGTGAACATTTTTTACGTAAAATTGCCGAATCCGTGCCGCCGATCGGCGTCAGGCTGGTCAGAAGTGTCTATGTAGATAACGCGAGCAATTCATTACTGCACACCTATAGCCGATAATTGCATTTTCAGGCCATTTTACTAAAACGCTCGTCTCCGGCGCCTGTCTCGACGGGAAAAGCCCTAACGCTCTCCGCCAGCAGAGTGCGAGGCGCAGGGTCGAGAGGGGAACGAGTAACTGCATTAACCTTTCTGCTACCCCGCAGAGAGGCTGCGAGAGTCGAAGAGTAGCTGTGATAGAGCATGAAGGAAGAAAAGAGACAGACAAACAGAGAGAGAGAGAGAGAGAGAGAGAGAGAGAGAGAGAGAGAGAGAGAGAAAGTAAAAGAAGTGAGCTCGAGAATATACGATGTCGCTCAAGCACGAGCGTCACTCCTGTCACGTCCACGCTTAATTATGTTCAATGATTTTGAACAGCGGGCCTAAGCGAATCTTAAATCTGATTTTCCTGCCCAGCGTGTTTCTTCCAGCTCTTGGCCGGAAGCTCCATCTTATTTCATCCTTTTAAATATTTTTTCGCGTCTCACGTCTCGCGACAGTTAATTTATCGAACTCTCCTCTCTGGAAAATACTTATTTAACGCTTTTATCGTGTAAGTAAAAATCCGATAACAGCTGTGAAATTCAAGAGAACAAAATTCGTGACGAGTCACAGACAATGGACAATTTTACAAAAGCATTGTTACGGTACAAATGACTGCGTTTGTTGCGCGAATACTATCGCGGTATGCATAATTCATCATATAGGTAAAAATTGGGCTAAAATGCTACGCTGAATGGTGATTCAACGAGGCGGCTATCGGAGAAAATGTGGTGGCAATTCGGCGTACGAGTTGGCGTAGAATTCGTGATGTGTATAAATAAAAAGCTTGAATTAAAACTTGAACGATAAGTTTGCTCAGTCTGCGCGGAGCATACTCGCTCCACTTAATCTCGTCCCGGCTTTAGTCTGCGGTTTCATACTCTACGGCCTGGCAATCGTGGCTCGGGATTATCGTGAGTAATGCACCAGATACGCGCGGACGCTTTATGTAAATTTGAGATTGTTCTGCCACTGTCGGGACTCGTCGAACTTTCTTCGAGCGGATGTCCCGCGGTTTTCGTCCGCGCACAAAGGACATTGAACTTCCGCGAGATGTGTTTCAAGAAAAATGGCATCCTTCGCTGTTCATCGAATACTCGATACAGATATACTATTACAAATGTGACATAAAGTTTCAAGATCGATTCAAGAATAAGATGTATGAAATACTTTTGCTTTTTTTGTTGCTTAAACTAATTCAAAAGATTCCATAACTGGCGGTCAGTATATGTATACGGCAAAGACTGTTGTGTGTGTCAACTGGGTAATTCGTGTTATTATACATTGCACCTGAACAATCGTACGTAATGCCCAAAAACGAAGAAATATATGTGCGTACTCTTGTCTGGCATACGCGGTCAGGTATACGATTAATTCATCTGAACTTACCTCCGCGCGTCAGCGACGTAGGAAAACTAGACGATATTTCGGCCGCTGCTGCGGCGTTGGATTTTATCGGGCTCGCGGTTTTACGTCGTGACCGCAACACCCCGATGTTTCGCCTGTCGCGCTCTCTCGAGCATGGTTTTGCGGCATCGAATTATTAACCGCAGTCGTGATTGCCGCTTGTTTTGGATGGGCCTAGGTTGTCAGTATATCATGGTTACAATGAAATTGCTGCGGCCGAAAGAGACAGGATAAAGAGAAAATTTTTATATCGCGAGAGAGAAACTGGTGACTTTGTTCGGCAAAATTTTCAGTTGAAACGTCTGCGATTCGCTGTTGAAGTTAGTTAAATGGATGGACAATGAGCAAAGTCATACGGTGTCGCGTGTAATGGAAGAAGTATAATTTCTTTAAACGGTCGGCTTATATACGTCTTAAGAAGTGTAGCCGCTAGAAAAACACATACAGCACACATGTATCCTTTGATAAAGTAATCGTTAAGCCGCTCCTTATTAAGTCTCGTTTCGTTAAAAGTTTCAAAGACCCACAGCGGCTCGCTAAATCCGTTACACGGAGCGCCGTGGCTGAAGATAATTTTTTTAGCGGGCGTAAAGTACGAGGGTCTGTAAGAGTACAGCAGCGCGATGGGCTGCGAATTAGCCGCTTAAACCGCACCGGTTCTCTCTCATCCGGCTCTCTGAATTTAATTACAATTAATAATCTCCCGCCTCGACGTCGTAGGAACGATTCGAGGTGATACCTTGGGAACCCGCGTACGGTGCCGGATTACCTTACGCTTCGCTGGGACTTCAAAAGCGTGTCTAAGCGGTCGGCTTTTTCCATTTACCGCGTCTCCGGATTCTGATTAGCCGCGCTATCGCTTGAAGACTTTTTCTTGAAGCTTGGCACCGTGAAACGGATGGCCTTACCGCGTGTAACGACACGATTACAATCTCGACCGTGATTGCGGAGGAGCGAAGAGAATTACGTAACTCTCTCAGTCCGGTGCGCTCTCCGGGTCTGAATATTACTGCGAAATTCGGTGTTATACAGAGAGCCGGTGTGATAAATCGCTTTATTCTCACTGGAAATTGCTATGCTTCTGGAATCTTCGCTTCATAACCGATGTTCGGTAATTATGACGGTATCAAATTGCAATCTAATTACCTTCATCCGCTTCGATTATGTAATACGTTTCTATCGCATATACAGCATAGTTATCGATGTATAGATGATTACAGCTCGTATGAACGTATCGATACATTTTATAATGTGTATGAGGCCGAATACCTACAACAAGTACGACAACATAATGCAATTGATTTCGCTTCACTTTACACGATATTGATGATAATAGTACGATAATCGTTTAACATACAATACACAAAAGATTCTGCGATTTAATGAAGAATGACAAATTACAAGAATTAAATATTTAGAAGAAACTTGATCAATTGTATCCATCTGATCGCTTTCTCAAAAGTATTACCGGTAGGTAGAAAGTTTTCGGTATTTCGCGCAAAGTGATTGAGTCGCTTCAAATTCAAATCGTGCCCCAGCTAATCCAACATATATACGCACATATATTTCAATTATTCTGAATTCGCGTCACATATATATGTGCGCGATAGATAAATGTGCATTTTTATTGCGCCACATGTGCTCGAATAACGCTCGTGAGCTTCTCTCTCTTTTTCTCTATCAATCTATCTATCTCTCTTTCTATGCATTTGGGTGCGAGTTGACGATCCGTCTTACGTATGTATGTACGTTCCATCTGCCAGCATACTCTACCTTCCTCCCGCGGAAATAAGACGAGATTGCGATCCGAGGAATCTCATATAGCCACGTGACTGACAATAAGGACACGGGACTCGTTGATCCTGAACTCAATACGCGCCGTTATAAGCATCGTCGCGATATGCGACACGGTAGATCTCATTAAGATTGTACGTCAGACGGTATAATCACATCTCACGCGAATTCATTACACATGTAAGGCTAGCTCCGAACTCTTTTATGCTACATTTTTATTCTCGTCTTTTTTCAAATTACTGCCTAGTGATAGCGGAAAACAGAAAACGGGAACCTGTCCTTCCGAGCAAGCATATTTCTTCTGTCCTCGAGCCTCGAATGTCTTTACATTACCAGAAGGAAACGCTCGTTTCCTCTTTTTCGTTTCGTGTACACTTGCATAGCTTGGCGCGCAATTTTACGCCTATTACAATTTAACATGCTCGTCGTCAGTCGGCATGTGCATCACGTACAAGTGTAACCGTCGCTTTTATAGCGACGTCGAGCATTAAACGTTCGTACATGTACCGTAGGGTATCGTAACCTTAAGGGATATCCGCTACAATGCGCTCGTATGCATGATAAATTGCACAGAGCAAAAACTATTGCGAAATGTTCTCTCCTTTCCTTAGGGGTGACACACCGTCGAAGAATGCTTGAAAAATTATTCTGTATTGACGGTGCAAACGTGGATAATGAAAATACCAAACGGTTATTTAATTGTTAATTCACAAAAGCGTTACACTGAATATATAATATTAACCAAGTGCTTGAGAGTAAAAGGAAATGAAATCGCAATTATACTTATCTTTTGGACTAATTATGCGAGCGAGGGATACTTATCGCGAATAAGATTACGCATATTAAACGAGCGCATGGCGTTTCACTCTCTTTGAATTTCACGGTAGACGAGAAAACGTTATCTCATTTCTCTTATTCTACGACTTGGATGCTGCCTCGGGTATGCTATTAGCGATTACGCAGTGGTAGTATAACGGCGTGACTGCTGCTTTTTCCGTGTACGGCAGAAATATAGCGATTAATTAAGTTTACGTAGCTGATGAAGAACGTAGAGAACCCATTAATGTGCATCGTTCGCTATCAAGGAACACTCTGTATGACTTAGGAACTTTTTCTGCATCAATCGTAATTTAATTTTGCTTACAATATTGCAATTATGATATCGAGTTAATAACGTGCGGGCTTCAACATCAAAAAAAGAATGTTGAAGTCAGAAATGATAGATCCGCAAGTAATACTTGTCCGCAAGTAATGTTATAAGAGCACGTACTAGATGCAGCGAAGAATATGCCGTATCGCATTATGTTTCTGTTAGGAATAAATTGATAGATGCGCGCCAATGACTGGCTCCTTCACATAAACAAGACATTAACGTGCCAGCAGCTGGATAATGGCCCTCCATCCATCGACCACATTTGTCGTATCCGCGCGAGTCAAAAAGGAATCCCCACGAGGGTGAAGAGAGGAAGTTAGTTAATGCGAAAATAACAAATCGAGGGATGAATCATACTCGAGCTGACTGCCCTTGGGCATGTGAGGATAGTTAATATTTCGGATCGATGAGAGGCGTTTCATTCACGTTACGAGTTCTAGATAGAATCTCAAATGGTTTTCAGGAAGTATTTATTTATACAGAATAATTACTAATAAAATTTAGTTAAAATATTCAATAATTAAAACTACTATCTATTAGAAATTTTACAAGAAGATTCTTCTTATTTTATTCTTAATTTAAATTATGAAAAATTTATTCTTTCTTAAATTATGAAATCTATGATTATTTTTATTTTATTTATTACATATTGTCCTGGTACAAGAACATATTATCAAAATGGAAATCAAACGATATGCCTTACTGTCCCGGTAAATTGCCAGAGTCAAATGAATACCAACTGCCCCGTCTATGGCCGTCAATGTCGCCGAGATAAAAGAAAATGAGCATCGTAGAGATTTGCAACGAATCTTCTTCTTGGAGACATCAGTAAATCTTTTATCAGAAAATCGGGGTAGTATGGGACGCAATTGCGTCCTCTCGCTTAGTGTTAAACGCGACGCAAACAGAAAAGAATGCATTTTACAGGGCGAGCACCTATTATGTAGGTCGCGTTTACTGCATCATTAACGAATTATATGAGACAACGATAACGGACGAAATAAACTCCAGCATATAAAAAGATTTATGATATTCACGGTATGGACGAGGTGCGGCAACGAAAGAATATAAGACGACTCCGCTTCTTGTAGCTCGGCGTATCACCGATAAGTTTACGGCCCTGTTGACTGCACGGCTCTTTTCCGACTCACTTCCGCAATAGAGACGCCACGAGAGACGGACGAAACGCCTCACTTATTTCCCGATTCTTGAGCTGTTATCGCGCCGTTTAAGATTGCGAGGAATTCACGGTTCTTTCCGTAACGACGGCGAAGACGCCGCTGCAGCGATACTTGATGGCGGACGATGATTTATTGGCTTAGCTCGTCAGACCAGATATTCCATTTTCTTGCTCACAGCCCTGCGGGGAAATCTGCGAGCTACTTTTGCTATCGAGCGAAGTGACCGTAATTTTTCATGGCTATTTCGACGGTCTTTTCATTGCTTGTTCGCTATATAAGATATTAGACCGACAATCCGACCGTATTATCGTTTTTCATGTTGTGATATTGCATTTTTTTTATGCATTCAGAGAGATGAGATATTTTTCGAGAGGATGGCAATAGTTGAAGATATTATCACGATTCTAATTGAAATCGTAGTCTCAGGAAAAATGTTTATGCAAATTTAAATCACTTTTGGGAAAACTCAGAATTTGTATAATTATAAATTTACTTTTATATGCAAATGCTCCGCTTCATGTAGAAGAGTTGTATATAAAGCGGACATTACGCGCGCGTAGTCGCATTTGTATTTTATATAATTACGAAAAGCCGAGCGTATATATCATAATATATTTTTTCATCTTACAAATCCGATGAAAGACATCTACCGAAATCTCTTTTTCAAGAAGGGACCTTTGAGAGCTGCTTACAAGAACATAACAAAGGACAAATGTTTCGCTTAGGGAGCGAGTGTACGCTTTAATATTTTTAAAGTACATCGAATCCTTTGGTAGGAATCTTTTCACTAACGAAGCAGCATCAGAGCGATACGTCGAAGAACGGAATAAGATGCTCCAACGAAGAAAGCTTTAACGAAGGTCGGCAGAAATTTGAGGAGGAAAAGAATGAGACGGGGAGACCGATGGAAGTTCGGACTATCGAGTTGAGAAAACAAAGGGAGGTTTATTCGGCGCAAATTAATCGGGTTAATTTACACTCTAATGGTGCGTTGGTTAATACAAATGCATTGCACAATGATAAGTTTCCGTCCGTTTATTGCGTTTCCCTATTGTTCCAAAGTTCAAGGGAAATCTGAATATTTTATAATAAATCAAGAATATACTCTATTGTTTTTTATAAAAATTTTTGCTTTCCAATTTCCGATTTAGATTCTTTCAAGACTTTGCAAAGTATTGTATCTACTAATGGCGGTGGACGTGCGCTTTGATGCGCGAAATTTCTCATTGTTACTAATTTTTTTGCTTTAGTTTTTAAAAAGTTACGAGAGGCTTGACAGCTCAATATTAAGTAACTTTTTAAAAAGTGAAGCAAAAAAATTATTTTTAAAAGCAAAAAGTAGCAAAAAGTTAACAAATAATGTTCATCTCTTATTGATTACGTTTAGATATTGATATGATTGATATGATGTTTAGCACAGATAGCTTTATATACGTATCTGTATATTAAGCTTTAAGTCAAAATATCAGAATGTAATCAATAAGATATAAAAATTATTTTTAAAAAGTTACTGAATATTGAGCTATCGAACTATTTAAAAACTAAAGCAAAAAAATTAGAAGCAAAAAAATAGCAAAAAATTAGCAAATAATTTTCATGTCTTATTGATTACTTTCGCAATACGAAGTCAGCTAAGCGAGAAAACCAATCAACATCGCGGAAAAAGACAACAATACTTTGAGACTTTCGAGTATCGATTTAACACGCCTTTTTAAGAGTGGATATTAATATGCAAATAAAAATTATTTACGATAAAGACTTAATAGGATCATTACGAAAATGTTTTTGCGATTAGTAACGTAGTTATAATACCAGTGAAAACAGCATGAAGAAATAATAGCGTGAACAGAATTATTCATTTATTTAACGATCCTCTGACAAGTTGATAAATAGCGTTGGAAGATTAATCAGCCATCTCCCACCAATCTTCATTTAGAATAATTATAAATGCAAGAAGAGTAATGTTGCCACCATTCTCCAAAATCCATTTCATACTTCATTTCTTCCTATAACGCTAAGAGAAGCTTTATCGCCTTATATTATACAGGCTTTTTCAAAATAGCCGGAGCGGGTATGCAACATGGGACGTTGCATTCAATGAGCGCTATTCCTCATCGTTTAATGCTCTTTTTTTTTCGTGTCGTATAACGCAAAGGTACAATTTCGGGCTCTGCGGGATCAGCGGAGTCGCTCTAGAAGAAGAATAGCCAATAATACTTTTTCATTAAGCCGCGAGCTAGGATTACCGCGTCTATTGAGACCGGGCACCGAAGCAATCAAATTATATTCCCAGCGCAATCAGCTTTGGGAAAAAGCAGAGAAAGAGAGAGAGAGAGAGGGAGGAAAGAAGGAGAGAGAAGTATCAGTGGACAGGAGCGAAAAATGAAAAGGCATAGATACAAACAGGCAAAGAGGATATGATATGCGACAGTTAAATCCATCAAACTCACAATATCGCCATGGTTTTCGAATGACGGAAATATTTTAGATGTCGCGGAATATATTTTTATTGTTTCTTCCAATTTTCAATATTTATACAGCTAATTTAGTAATGGTGCTTTTCCGTTTGTTTTTGCGTTTATGTTTCCAATGTCGAAAAATAAGATGTCAGAAACATTTGTCGGTTTGGTTTTTCGTCGGTTAATTTACTTACACGTTCGTCTCTCGCCTACGTCCGTTAAAACAAATTTACAATTAAGGTTTACCGCATGGTCGCAAATAAATTTCACTTCTTCCAGCGCATTTCTATTCTCGGTCATTCGTTCCGCCGACCGCGTAGTAATTCTCCGAGGAACTGGAAGATCGGAACTGTAATTATTTTTCTTTCCGCGATACTCCTGTATTTCCTCGCTCAAAGTACCCGGCAAAAAGACGCAGTGTCGGTTTATCTCCACTTGCCGCTCTTTTTCTTATTCGCCGCGGAGCTATATAGACGGATAAATAAAGGTCTATCGAAAGGAAAATAGTAGAAAATGTATACATGTGTAATACATGCCAGTAGCAATATGTGCGTAGTGATCAAGATGAATCGCGCAAGCCGGAAAGATTAATAGCTTAAATTGTAAATTTATTTTCTCGGGACAGAAATCCTATTCGGCGTTATGCGCATCGCGGTTGTTTCGTGTAAATGTTTGATCGGGAGGAGCAACTTTTACCTCGAAAGGTACAGCAGATGTTCCGAGACAAATGGCCTCGAACGAAATTTCCTACGGTCAAAATTAACAACCCGTCAGTGNGAAACTGTAAGTAAGTTTCGTACGGAAGTGCAAAGCTACGCGATGATTCGAAACCTGACTGCATTTATCAGTAGTCACATGTGTCCTTGTCTCCACAATTATTTTATAATGTAATAGATCATTTTACTAAATGTTAAATGTGTTAAATTTAAATAGTTATGTTGAACTGTTCTATATAGATACATGTGTGTATTTATATTGAATATCAGTTCAACATAACTATTTAAATTAAAATAGAAATAGATAAAATGGATATATATAT